>CM042390.1:6750401-6992901 GCA_023634145.1 Thymallus thymallus | reverse complement strand
TAAAACTTAAAGGATTGTATTTGGTTACCTAAGTTCTAGACCTCATCTGAATCTGGTAATTCATCTTGTGCCACCTTAAACTGTAAATGGTCATGATCAAGGCATATTGATTCAATTGTTGTAAAGATGGGGAGAGGTCTGTGTGATAAAGAGATGCTCAGCATTTTAACACCACAGTCAACCAAACAAGTCCTGCAGGCTCTAGTTTGATCTAATCTTGATTATTGCCCAGTGATATGGTCAAGTGCTGCAAAGAAGGACTTAGAAAAGTTGCAGCTGGCCCAGAACAGAGCAGCATGGCTTGCCCTTCAATGTACACAGAAGGCTAATGTCAACAGCATGCATGTCAGTCTCTCACCATCACGGTTGACAACTCCACGGTGTCCCCCTCCCAGAGTGCAAAGAACCTTGGCGTGACCCTGAACAACAACCACATATCACAGGCATATCAAGTACATTTATTCTCAATAAACATGAGAAAACTTGGGAAGGTTGAAAACCAGGCGGGCTGCAGCGTCTTGGATACGTTGCAGGGGATAACACCCTGTCATTCTTTGCAAACATGAAAGCAGTAACTTGCTCCTGAAGGTTCATGCTGTACAACATCAGTACCTCACACAGGAAGTGGCGCAGGCACTTGTCATCTTTCGTCTGGACTACTGCAACGCAGTGTTGGCTGGGATCCCCGCTTGTTCCATCAAACCCCTGCAATTTATCCAGAATACTGCAGTGTTCAACCTTCCCAAGTTCTCCCATGCCATCCCACTGGCTTCCATTCGCAGCTTGCATCCACTACAAGACCATGGTACTTGCCTACGGAGCAGCAAGAGGAACTGCCCATCCAGGCTATGCTCAAACCCTACACCCCAAACACTCCGTTATGCCACCTCTGGTCTCTGGCACCCCCACCCCTACGGAAGGGCAGCTCCCGCTCAGCCAAGTCCAAGCTCTTCTCTGTCCTCACACCCTAATGGTGAAACCAGCTTCCCCCTGAAGATAGGACAGCAGAGTCCCTGTCCATCTCCCAAAAACATCTGAAACCCTACCTCTTCAAAGAGTATCTTAAATAATCACACAGCACCCCGAGCCCCCCCCACCCCACCCTTGCCTGCTAACACACACACACTTTTTTTCCCCTTACTAGCTCCGACTTTGCTGATAGCTACTTTATTGTGGAAAAATGTATTTACTATGACTGTGATACTGGAAAAACTGCTGACTGTAGATACTGGATAGACTGCTGACTGTGGATACTGGATAGACTGCTGACTGTGGAAACTGGATAGACTGCTGACTGTGGAAACTGGATAGACTGCTGACTGTGGATACTGGATAGACTGCTGACTGTGGATACTGGATAGACTGCTGACTGTGGAAACTGGATAGACTGCTGACTGTGGAAACTGGATAGACTGCTGACTGTGGAAACTGGATAGACTGCTGACTGTGGATACTGGATAGACTGCTGACTGTGGATACTGGATAGACTGCTGACTCCATGATTCTATATTAGGTATTTTGTTTCCACATTCTCAGTTCTATTCCAGGTGCTCATGTCATGGTATTTCCATACCCTTCCTCACACTGGTAAGGTATAATATGAAACGTTTGCATTTCAGTTTTCATCCTTCTGGCTCCTAGTGTGGGATGATGGCTCGTTCGGCGACCACAAGACTCATCAATGGCTTTTTGTGTGGTGAGGGAAAATCGATTTCATGCTTGGGCTGTCGGAACACTAAAGGCCGTCTGTATTGGCATCTTGGCATTGAGGTTCCCTGCGCATCGCTGCATCCCACCCTCTCTCACTGTCTCCCTCCCAGCTAGGACACAACACACTGAAAAAGGACATCATCCCAACCCGAGCAGAGGACTTCAAATGTGCGTAACCAAAGAAAACAACAATGAGGCTTTTACAAAATGTTTTTTTCCTCCCCTAATTCCATTTTACTCCCACTCCAACACTGGAGTATAGGCTTGTTGTTTGGCTCGGTTAAAAGGCCAGGCACACTTTCACCAAATCAGTACTGCTGCTGCAACACAACTTTCTTAAAAAGCTGCTGTGTGTGGGAGGAGTACACAGGTGGAGATTAGATATGTCATGAGGATTAATGACGGCCAGTGTAAAACAAATGCATAGTGTAGCAGACCATGCATGGTGTGCTCTGCCTAAAGCCATGAGACAACAGCGGGAAACATTTGTTCTGAAAAGCAGACAGACACTTTCAGCTTACAGCTTTCAGGTGGATAGACTGTGTTTCTGAGCTAAATGCCTGAGACATGCGGCAGGTTAGGAAAAACACCTGCTGTCAACCAGCCCTACCTAACCCTACACACCATCCACATCCCCCACAAACAACACACCGGCCCTACCTAACCCTATACACCATCCACATCCCCCACAAACAACACACCGGCCCTACCTAACCCTATACACCATCCACATCCCCCACAACAAACACACCGGCCCTACCTAACTCTACACACCATCCACATCCCCCACAACCAACCACTAGCCCTTGGACCACTACACCCACTCACCACCCCGACAGACCCCCACACACACTGGCCTGATACTTAGCAGGATCTCCCCCAGAATGCATCCCAGGGCCCAGTCCCCTCTCTGCTATAAGAGGAGAGGCAGAGGAGGGCAGGTCAACCCAGAGCTGAGGCGTCTGTGGTGGTGGAGCTGGAGCCGTCAGATCAGCACCCTCAGTCTGCAGCTCTCAGACTCTCACTAGTCTTGGAAGGGCACAGCGAATGAGAGAGCGTGGGTGGAGGGAGTGCTGCTGCTGGTTCTAATGGTGGAAACAGACAACAAGAGGAAAATACTGTAGGCAGGGACTGTGAGATACAGAGAGAGAGAGAGATAGAGAAAAAGAGACAGAGAGGAAGATAGAGACAGAGAGAGAGAGATAAAGAGAGAGAGAGAGAGAGAGATGGGGGAAGATAGAGACAGAGAGAGAGAGAGAGAGAGAGAGAGAGAGAGAGAGAGAGAGAGAGAGAGAGAGAGAGAGAGAGAGAGAGAGAGAGAGAGAGAGAGAGAGAGAGAGAGAGAGAGAGAGAGAGAGAGAGAGAGAGTGAGAGATAGAGGGAAAGATAGAGAGAGAAAGATAGAGACTGAACAGATAATGAAAGAAAGAGAAGGGAGATGGGTGAGAGATAAACAGAGACAAACAGAAAGAAAAGGAGTGAGAAAGAGAAGAGAGATAAAGGGAGATGTTCTATATGTTGTAATGGCCAACCCCATTGCTGTGCTCCAGAGCGTGCAGGAAGGGCTCCTATTGGCTGATACTGGCAGAGAGAGTAACCATCATCTAAGGCAGGTTGCCCCCTAACACCGTTACCACAGCAACAGCTTGCATAATAAACAACACCACGTGAGCACCGTCATTTTGGAAATCCTTCCTGAAAATGGGAGGTGAAATGGCTTGCCTATTCTTCTCCTTACAAATACAGACTGTTAAAGGCACTACAAGCTGCTATTCATGTCTTAGGTGAAATATGAGTAGAAAAGAGCATTCTGAAAATATTAAATGCTCATTTATAGGTTTAATAATAAGGAAATAATTACAAGTTGGCAGTTGAGCTTGTCTTAATTTTCTTGTCTACCATTGTGAGCTTTCAGCAGGCTTCCCTTGCTATTCCTTTATTTAGGCTGTGTGCTTTTCTCCTGATCAGAGCCTTTGAGCAGCACAGGGGGTGTCATGGAGACACATCTTCTCTGTCTCTCTCTCTGACAGCTAATGGTTTCTAATGGGATTGGCTGAGTGCTGCTGTACTGTGGAGGTTGGGCTGTCTAGAGAACAGCCACACAGATAGACAGACCAACAGACAGATGAACAGGCGGGCAGACAGACAGAAAGGAAGCTGAGGGTCTTACCTTGGCAGGTGAAGCACTTGACGTGGAAGTGGAAATTCTGCACACGCACCACCTCTCCCTTACAGACCTCCCGGCAACGGAGACAGTGGATGGTCGCGGCACCACACCCACTGTTGTTGCTCGGGCTGGCGCCGCTGTGCTGGTACGGCCCTGCTAAAGACAAAAGGAGAGGTAAAGTTAGATCAGCCATCACAAGCGCTGGACAGCTGCTGTACTGTACATCTGTTCAGTTGTTAGCAGAAGCAGAGCAGACACTACAAATCAGCAACGTACACAACAGTGCGCAAAATAAGGGGCAAAATCTGCGGTGGTGAATTGGATTAAAAGATGCATTGTGGAAACAGAGCCAACAACCAGAAGGTGTGGCTCAAGGTCAAGCTCAATGTTAAACTTAATCAGTGCTAAGGAGTCAAAGAAGAGCAGGAAAATGTGAAGACTTCTAGTCTAGTATAGTATCCCCCCCACACACCCTTTTCCCACCAAGTATTATACACACACAACCACACTACCTTTAAGATGAAGCCACCAACCAAAGCTGTCATTAAGAACCTGCACCTTTTGAGAGCGTTAGATAAAAGGGTTGCGGTATGGTTGTCAGCATGGCTCTAAATCACAGGCAGGACCATCTTCCAGACCTGCCAATGCAATTAACATGCAGCCGTCAGTAGGGGTGTAACAGTTCATCAAGCCCACGGTTCGGTACGTCTGGCAGTTTTGGGGTTACGGTTCGGATTTGGTTACGGTACAGCGGAAAAATGAAATGAAAAATGAAATTTCAACAGTCCAACAATTTTGATTTGGCAAAATAAGCTAAATTAAAAAACACCTTATTTGTGGCCCAACACCAGTTTCTGTGACATCATTCACAATGTCCCTGGCATTGTCTGTTGTGACAGGGATTGCTATGTTGGGCCTCAAGTAGAGGTCTAAAAAGTTGGACCTGTTCCGTAATGGACCCGGGGCTTTCCCACTCTGACAAATTCGCATAAATAAATTGTTCAATATAGAGACCCGTTCCGAACGGACCCAATGACATCCAGTTCCGTATAGACGTGGTCGGATCCGATTGAGGGAAGCAGCATAAAAGTCCATTTGTAAGCTATTTTATTAACCAGAGCTGATACAGCGTGAGGGAGAGCAGGCTGAGGATGGGCCTTGCGGTGTGTGTAATGTGAGCGAGTTACAAATAACAACACCTCCATTCAGATTATTAAATAGCAGGCTAACTGTTGGCTCTTGTTCGCTGTAGCATATACTTCTCATTTAACTTTTAATTCCATAATTTTAATTAAATTTCCCATTGATTAAATAAACTACTAACTTGATTTGCCACACACAGAGGCTCTATGACTGTAGTGGCACTTTGATGACTTGTAATTGGCCGACAACAACAACACGCTACACCTGGTCTATTCTTGTTGAGCAGAGGACAACATACTATTAACGTTTTATCCACAACTCTCTGTCCATTGCCATGGTAATCGACTGTGAAGCCAAAATGTTACCAAACTGGAGATTTAAACGATGATGGAGAATCCTCCAATTCTGGTTTATCGATCCCACCACTCCCCCCACCACTCGCCATCTGCAGAGTTCACGGCTGCGCATTACAAAAGGATAGTTTGAGATCTGCCAGTTAAGATTAGAATTTTGATTACAACATGTGCATAGGCTGTAGTTGTTTTAAAGGAATAGCCTACAATGTTTTTTCAGCTCAGATTTACTCACGAGGCAATGTAATACAAACAGCACAGGCATAGCCTTAATTTAAATTGGATTATATAAAAACATCCTCAGTAATCTACACACAATACCCCATAATGATGAAGCAAAAACAGGTTTTTAGAACTTTTGGGGAATTTATTCAAAATAAAAAACAGAAATACCTTATTTATGTAACTATTCAGACCCTTTGCTATGAGACTCGAAATTGAGCTCAGGTGCATCCTGTTTCCATTGATCATCCTTGAGATCTTTCTACAACTTGATTGAAGTCCACCTGTGGTGAATTCAATTGATTGGACATGATTTGGAAAGGCACACACCTGTTTATATAAGGTCCCACAGTTGACAGTGCATGTCAGAGCAAGAACCAAGCCATGAGGTCGAAGGAATTGTCCGTAGAGCTCAGAGACAGGATTACAAAAACATTTCTGCAGCATTGAAGGTCCCCAAGAACACAGTGGCCTCCATCATTCTTAAATGGAAGAAGTTTGGAACCACCAAGACTCTTCCTAGAGCTGTAGAGCTGGCCGCCCGGTCAAACTGACCATTCGGGGGAGAAGGGCCTTGGTCAGGGAGGTGACCAACAACCTGATGGTCACTCTGACAGAGATCTAGAGTTCCTCTATTGAGATGGGAGAACTTCCAGAAGAACAACCATCTCTGCAGCACTCCACCAATCAGGTCTTTGTGGTAGAGTGGCCAGACGGAACCCACTTATCAGTGAAAGGCACGACAGCCCGCTTGGAGTCTGCCAAAAGGCACCTAAAGACTGTCACACCATGAGAAACAAGATTCTCTGGTCTGATGAAACCAAGATTGAAATCTTTGGCCTGAATGCCAATAATCATGTCTGGAGAAAACCTGGCACCAAACCTATGATTAAGCATGGTTGTGGGAGCATCATGCTGTGGGGATGTTTTTCAGCGGCAGGGACTTGGAGACTAGTTAGGATTGAGGCAAAGATGAACAGAGTAAAGTACAGAGAGGTCCTTGAGGAAAAACCGTCTCAAGAGCGACTGAAGAAGACTGAAGGCTGTAATCGCTGCCAAAGGTGCTTCAACCAATATTGAGTAAAGGGTCTAAATACTTATGTAAATGTGAAATTTCCGTTTTATTAAAACATTTTATCAGCAAAACCAGTTTTTGCTTTGTCATTATGGGGTATTGTGTGTAGATTGATGACATACATTTGATTTTTTTTAATCAATTTTAGAATAAGGCTGTAACCTAACGAAATGTGGAAAAAGTGAATACTTTGGGTTCACAGTGTGGACCGAACCGAGGTCCCCGTACCGAACTGTTCGGTAGGAATATGTGTACCGTTACAGCCCTAGCTATCAGTGATGCAGCTGCTAACCACGCATTCCTGCAACATCTGCTGTCTGCCAGAGATAACCAGGGCTATTAAGAGGCATAGTAGGGGTGGGGGGCTGAGGAGAAGTACAGGGGTGGGGGGCCAAGGGGTCAAAACTGGGGAAGGGGGAGAACATGTAGAACAGATGTGTAGGTTATGGCTGGAGTCTCATATGACACTGCAAAAATAATATATATTGAATCCATTGTGAATTCAGGCTATAACATAACAAAATATGGAATAAGTCAAGGGGTATGAATATTTTCTGAAGGCACTGTAGATGTTGAGTGTCAAAGGTAAAATGTGTTTTTTATTTTCTGTTTATTCTAGTTTGTCCTAACTGGGCATCTCTAACATTCATATACATTTATTTCCTCCTCGGCCGCTCTTAAAGGGAGCTAGTCTCCTTGTATTCCACATTGCATTGTTTTCCCCAAACAATGCTGGCACAATGACCATGCTATACTAAACAGGATTGGTCTCAAAGCCATAGTGGCATAATAACCAGTGATGAAAAAAGCACAATGTAACCCAGAAATAGGACTATGACTGTAGCTGACAACAACACAGCCTGGGGAGAGATTAACAGAGCATACAATACTAGCAAGCTAATTACAGACTGGAGGTGGGGTTAAAGGAGCCACAAAGCAATTAGGAAATTGTTGCGTCTGATATAAATGTACTTTTATGATACTACAGCGTGTTAGGATTACATCTCCCTAAAGTATGTCAAATCAAATCAAATTGTATTTGTCACATGCTTAGTAGACTAACAGGTGTAGACTAAAAGTGAAATGCTTACTTACTGGTAAATTTCCAATAATGCAGGGTTAAAGATACGATAAAAAAATAAAAAACATTGAAATAGTGACACAAGGAATAAATACACAGTGAATAAAATAAAGAGTAAAAATAACATGGCTATTTGTAGGTAGTAAAATATAACATGAGGTAGTTATGTACTCTATATATACTGTAGGTAGGGTTAAAGTGACTAAGCAAGAGGATATATAATAGACAGTAGCAGCAGAATATGTGGTGAGTGTGAAAGTGTGTGTGTGTGTGTGTGTGTGTGTGTGTGTGTGTGTGTGTGTGTGTGTGGACGTGTTTAACTATACAGGAATAGTAAACTAACAAAAATATGACCAACTAGTCCCCACAAGGTCAAATGCTTTTTCTAGGGGGTTAAGGTTAGGGTTAGGGTAAGGGTTAGAGTTAGGGTTAGGTTTAGGGTTATGGGTTAGGAAAAATAGGATTTTGAATGGGACAGAATTTTGTGTCCCCACAAGGTTAGTTGTACAAGACTGTGTGTGTGTGTGTGTGTGTGTGTGTGTGTGTGTGTGTGTGTGTGTGTGTGTGTGTGTGTGTGTGGCATCAGTATGCATGTGTGTGTAGGTGTATGTGGTGTGTGTGTGTGCGTGTGTGTGTTGGGGTGTCAGTGTAAGTATGTGTGAGTGTGTGGGTTGAGTGCAATGTGCATGCATAGAGTCAGCGCAAGCGAGTTAGTGCAAAAAATGGTCAATGCAGGTTGTCCAGGTAGCCATTTGATTAGCTTTTAGCAGTCTTGTTTAGAAGTGTTATGGCTTGGGAGTAGAAGCTCTTCAGTGTCCTGTCGGTTCCCGACATGGTGCATTGGTTCCACTTGCCGTGCGGTAGCAGAGAGAACAGTCTGTGGCTTAGGTTGCTGGAGTCTTTGACAATTTTTTGGGCCTTCCTCTGACACCGCCTGGTATAGAGGTCCTGGGTGGCAGGGAGCTCGGCCCCAGTGATGTACTGGGCCGTACACACTACCCACTGTAGTGGCTTGCGGTCGGATTCCAAGCAGTTGCCATACCAAGCGGTGATGCAGCAAGTCAAGATGCTCTCGATGGTGCAGCTGTAGAACCTTTTGATGATCTGAGGGCTCATGACAAATCTTTTCAGCCTCCTGAAGGGGAAGAGAAATTGTTGTGCCCTCTTTAATGATGTTGACACTTGAAGCTCTCAACCCGCTCCACCACAGCCCCATTGATGTGAATGTGGGCGTGCTCGGCCCTCCATTTCCTGTAGTCCACGATCAGCTCCTTTGTCTTACTGACGTTGAGGAAGAGGTTGTTGTCCTGGCACCATACGGTCTCTTACCTCCTGCCTATAGGCTGACTCATCGCTGTCAATGATCAGGCCTACCACCGTAATGTCATCAGCAAACTTAATGATGGTGTTGGAGTCGTGCGTTGCCACGCAGTGGTGGGTGAACAGGGAGCACAGACGGGGACTAAGCACACACTCCTGAGGGGCCCCCGTGTTGAGGATCAGCATGCCGGATGTGTTGTTGCCTACCCTCACCACCTGGGGTGGCCCGTCATGACGTCCAGGATCCACTTGCAGAGGGTGTTCAGTCACAGGGACCTTAGCTTAGTGATGAGCTTCGAGGGCACTATGGTGTTGACCTCTGAGCTGTAGTCAATGAACAGCATTCTCATGTAGGTGTGCCAATTGGAGCGGGTCCAGGGTGTCTGGGATGATCGTGTTGATGTGAGCCATGACAAGCATTTCAAAGCATTTCATGGCTACAGATATGAGTGCTAAGAACTATAGTCAATTAGACAGGTTCTTGGGTACAGGGACCCATGGTGGTCTGCTTGAAACATGTAGGTATTGCAGACTGGGTCAGGGAGAGCACATGGTCAGCACATGCACTGAGTACGCATCCAGGTATTTCTTCTGGCCCTGAGGCCTTGCGAATGTTAACCTGCTTAAAAGTCTTACTCACATTGTCTATGGAGAGCGTGATCACACAGTGGTTCGGAACAGCTGGTGCTTTCACGCATGGTTCAGTGTTGCTTGCCTCAAAGCGAGCATAGAAGGAATATAGCTTGTCTGGTAGGCTCGTGTCACTGGGCACCTCGTAGCTGGGTTTCCCTTTGTAATCCGTGTTAGTTTGCAAGCCCTGCCACATCCAACACGCGTCAGAGCCAGTGTAGTAGGATTCGATCTTAGACCTGTATTGACGCTTTGCCTGTTTGATGGTTCATCGGAGGGCGTAGCGGGATTTCTTATAAGCGTCCGGGTTAGTGTCCTGCTCCTTGAAAGGGGAAGCTCTAGCCTTTAACTCAGTGCGAGTGTTGCCTGTAATTCATGGCTTTTGGTTGGGATATACACTGTGGCGTACCGCAGACAAGCCACCAGGGGGAGACTCGTCGAGGCCTAGTGACAGACGGAGTCTACATCAAGCACCGGTGGCTCCCTCTGCTGGACTTGCCAGATCTCGATGGGTCCTCGGGCCAGGACTAATTGGGTCTGATTGAGGCTGGTGAGTAATCAAGGGGCTGATTATTTATTTACTAACTAACTAAATAATTACAAAATACATCAAACACACTAACATGATACAGTAAAATACAGTACCTAGAGGACTAACAAAAGAGGGAAACTGGACGATGGATTCAGAAAGAGGGGAAAACAAAGGAATTAATCTAACGAGTTGTACCCGCAGACTGAGAAAGGCTATGGTCTAGGATTTACTTCTTCTGTAGTGATCGATAGTTTCAGAGTTTAACAATTTCCAGCCGTGTAGCCACCGCTCCACGCTGTCTGGTCTTGTCCCTTGGTAATGGAGTTGTAATTTTAAACCATTTTGCCATACTCAGCTCGTGCTGTACTTCGGCTGGTCTATAGAGTTGTAACCATTTCAACGTGTGGACCACAGCCTCACGTTCTCTGGTCTAATGTGAATTTCGTCACAGGGGGTTTTATACTTGGGTAGAAAAGGGGGTGTTTCATCATGTTTGTGCTCACCTGGGCATGGCCACTGACAGAGTAAGATACTATGGAAAACAATCATCTCATTTAGAATGCTAAAATCACATTGTTATCTTCACAAAAATATTATTATACTAAATAATTTGTTTTATACAACAATTAGATGCAAACCTGACAATTGGGAAGTGTACACTTTCAGAGAGACAGTTATGTTGTCTTACTGTCTTTAATGACATCACAAAATAGTAAAAAATTCGACATGATCGTTCTTTAAGTTCCCACTAACGATTTCCACATTCTTTGTGTTAGAAATATTGTTTCATTATCCATTTTTGGATGTTGGAGTTTTGGCGGGAAGAATCCCTTTGTTCCAAAGGGAAATCCTCTCTCCCAATACTTCATGGCAAGGAAGAGAAAGTCTACACGGTATTTACGACCAGTTGTTAAGTCATAAAACTGGCCAACCCGCCCCCCTCCCTCTCCTATGGGAGAGAGGGTCTTTTGATCCACTGTCAGGACAGCCATGACAGTGTTCTACCCTAGAGGAGACAGCATTCCCCAGAGCCCAGAAGGCGGTAACCCAAAAGAGGTCTCCTGGAGGAGACCGGTTTCTTTTCTTTTTCTTTATTGTTTTAAATAAGGTGAAAGGCAGAGGCAAAGGCAAAGGGGGATACTAGTCAGTTGTACAACTTAATGCATTCAACTGAAATGTGTCTTCAGCATTTAACCCAACAACCTCTAAATAAACACCCTTGAAACTGAGGTATCACACACGTGTCCGTGTCTGATCTGTGCAAACGTCTTGATCAAACCCCCTGGTTTGCCACAGTAAGTACGGTCACTGTAGGGATGACATCGTCGATGCACTTATTAATGAAGCCAGTGACTGTGGTGGTAAACTCCTCAATGCCATCGGATGAATCCCGGAACATATTCCAGTCTGTGCTAGCAAAACAGTCCTGTAGCTTAACATCTGCTTAATCAAACCACTTCCGAATTGAGTGTGGAATCAGGAGGATAGAGTAATTGTCAGATTTGCCAAATGGAGGGCGGGGGTGAGCTTTGTATGCATCTCTCAGATATATCAGTCAGAGATGAAAATATGTACAATGTGTACAATATGTGACAAATGTCAAATAGTAAATTTTGCTGATTGGTTGACCACAAGGCCTCCGAATATTCCCAGAACTGTAGGTATTAGTGATATTTTTGGAAGCTAAATCTATTATTTAGAGTCTTACTAAACAACTAAAATAGTCCAAAGCCAAAGGGATTAAAACAGCCCTAGAGTATGCAGCATGTCCTCTGGCTGGACCAAAATCCATCACTCATAATGCCCCATCATCACTCAGTTAGGAGGTCATGTCCTCAGATCCAGCACTACTTCTGAAACTATCTGAAATAGAGCGATTTGAAACAAAGTCTGCCTGGGCTTATCTTAGCTCTCTCTAACTAGACTCTCTGTCTGGGAGGATTACTTTTTCCAATGGCTCCCATTAACAGAGAGCTGAAAATGTAACTAAAATAGGATGAGAGGTAGAAAAACATACAGTGCAGCTATCAGCTAGTGTGAGAATGAGGCAGTGGTGGTTTAGTAAAGCCCAGAGGAGCTGTGGTGACTGGTGGTTGGTTGACCTGCTTGCTGACTGACTCAATGTTTCGATGAGACAGACAGACAGACCGACAGACAGAGACTTACTGGAGATAATATATTGGCTTAGTCTGGCATTGATAGTCACCCATGGGTTCTTGGTAGGGTTGCAAAGGGTCGGAGACTTTCCGGTAAATTTCCAGAATTTTTCCGGAATTGTTCCATGGGAAGTTAAGCCCTGGAATTTGGGGAATTTTGCTTAAATTCACCAAAAAAGTTAGCTTATAACAGTGAACCTTTTTTGTGGGATACACATAAGGCAATTCTGGTATTTTGGTTAAACTATCCCCAATTCAATGGAATTGCAACCCTCTGCATGCACAGTAAATTCTTCCATCAAGGTGCAGTGTACTCTTCCATCACATGTACAGCTGATTCTCAACACACTAATGAGATGCTATTGAGCCCACACTACTACACTGTCTGAGCCAAGGACTACATGCTTTCTGGTAAGTTTTGATTACAAAACTGGGTGGGGTGAATATATTTTATATGACATACATGATTTTTAAAAATCTAGTAAATAGTAGCCTACAGCAAAGTGTGTTTAAATCATTTCTAACTTGTTAACAATTTCTGCTAGTTACCATGCGGGTTTTAGCTTGCTTGAGCCTGCTAACTGAGAAGTGTTAATTCACCTGTTTCCATACATGTTTTATCTTAAAACATTTATTTTACAAAGGAGGTGTTTAATCTAACTATTTATCTGTACATGGAATTGTATTTGTTATTTATTTACTCATTTTATTCTAATCTTTACAGGAAAATACCACGGTCACTATCTGATGTGTGGAGACATTTCACTGCAGCTAACGTAGAAGGAAAAGCTGTGTACATTTGCAAATACTGTGCCAAATCATAGGTGAAGAATTCAACAAAGATGCAGAATCATCTGACCAAGTGCATAAAGTTCCCTCAGCGCTCACAACAAGCAACCGCTGAAAAAAGTCCCTCTACTTCTATTTGATGAATCAGACACCTTATCGATAGCAACAGCTCATGGTCCTCCTGGAATCAGATTTTTTTTTTTGACTCAATGAAGGAATGTAGTCAGAGAAATGCTGATGAATGTCTTGCTCGAGCTGTGTATGCAACTGATTCACCTCTGACGCTCACAGGCAATGTGTATTGGAAGAGATTTCTGAACGTTCTTCGCCCAGCATACACCCCTCCAACCAGACATGCTTGATCTACTAATTTGCTGGATGCAGAGTTCAACAGAGTTCAAGTGAAGGTCAAGCAAATCATAGAGAAAGCAGACTGTATTGCAATCATCTCTGATGGGTGGTCGAATGTTCGTGGGCAAGGAATAATTAACTACATCATCTCCATCCCTCAACCAGTATTCTACAAGAGCACAGACACAAGGGACAACAGACACACCGGTCTCTACATTGCAGATGAGCTGACGGCAGTCATCAATGACCTTGGACAGTAGAAGGTATTTGCACTGGTGACAGACAATGAGGCGAACATGAAGGCTGCTTGGTCTAAAGTGGAGGAGTCCTACCCTCACATCACACCCATTGGCTGTGCTGTTCATGCATTGAATCTGCTCCTCAAGGACATCATGGCACTGAAAACAATGGATACACTCTACAAGAGAGCCAAGGAAATGGTTAGGTAAGTGAAGGGTCATCAAGTTATAGCAGCAATCTACCTCACCAAGCAAAGTGAGAAGAATAAGAGCACTACATTGAAGCTGTCCAGCAACACCCGTTGTTGTGGTGTTGTCATCATGTTTGACAGACTCCTGGAGGAGAAGGAGTCTCTCCAAGAAATGGCCATATCACAGTCTGCTGATATGGACAGCCCCATCAAGAGGATCCTCCTGGATGATGTATTTTGGGAGAGAGTGGTAAGCAGCCTAAAACTCCTGAAACCTATAGCAAGGTTTGAGGGAGACAATGCCATCCTGTCTGATGTTCAGACTCTGCTTCCAAGCAAGGGCTTTGGGATGGAGATGCAATATGGCAGTCGTGCCAACATATCTCATCAGCTGCCTGGTGGAACGGACTTTATGGATTTCTTTCCCCGGTTTCCTCCATCATCCTCCAAATCCCACCAACATTAGCCACCTCAGAGCGAAACTGGTCCTTGTTTGGGAACACACACACCAAAGCACGCAACAGGCTGACCAATACAAGGGTTGAAAAATTGGTGGCCATCCGGGCAAATTTGAGGCTTTTTGAGCCTGACAACGAGCCATCCTAAACAAGGTTGGAAAGTGACAGTGAAGATGAGGCCTCAGAGTCTGATGTTCAAGAGGTGGACATTGAGGAGGCCCAGGGAGAAGACATGGAAGCCTGAGAGGAAGACAACCAAAGCTTTAGTTTCTAGACTCATCATTTTACAGATGTATGCTGAAAATGTTTTTGGGAGATGCGATGGATCATTGGGGATCATTCAATATTCCCTTTCTTTTGTTGTTCAGTGAAATCATCCCATGTGAAGAGTCAAATCATTTAATTAAGTTCAATTCATAACTAAATAGTTTTTTTTATTTCTATTGGAAGGATTTCATCATTCGCAATTATGTCTACTTATGATAAGGTAAAAACATTATTTATGTTTCTGTCTCCATATGATATGGTAAATATATCCAATGCAAATACCATCTACATTTAAATGGTATTAATATTAATTCCCATATATTCCTGTTAATTCCCATATATTCCCATTAATTCCCATGCAAAGTTTCCACATCTGAATATTCCCCAAAATGTGCAACCTTAGTTCTTGGAAAGCCACCCACTCTCAAGAGATCAAGTGGGATTTTGGATCACATTGATTACAAAGTGTCTTTTCAAGGTCAGCACTTTGGAGGAGAAGGCTACATTAAGAGGGTGTCCCAGGATGATGTTAAGCCAGAGTCTGAAGATGTCCAGCTGAATTTATTCACAGCAAGGCATGATACAGAACAGCTACAGCAGCCCCATGAGTATCTGTGACATACGAAGAAGCAAAGCAGACAGTAGACAGCAGACAGCAGACAAAAGGGGTCTGAAGATGAGTGGGAAAATCAACAAGTCTTCCTCATGAAGGATCACCACACCAGCCACTGAAAGGCTGCATTCATTCACCACAGGAAGGAACAAACACCCATTGAGCTTGTTATCCATCATTCTGCAGTAGCCTGATCACTCAAGTGAACACTACACAACAAAATCTATCTATCTTGTGGGATGGGTTATTTATTTGTTAGGCCTAATACTGCACTTGACATGGGCATTCATAACACCTTCTATGAATCATGAGAGTAACCATTTCTCTGAGTTGGTGTGTTTGTGAGGGTTGTTTGGGTTTGAACAGTGAGGCAGTGCAACCCATGGGAGCCTGTGTACCAGACTGCATAATGAGAGGAGAGGACGGGTGTAATCTATGCATGCTGCTTGGTGACGAGGCGTGCGACACACACACACACACACACACACACACACACACACACACACACACACAAACACACACACTACAGTGAGTGTTTTTTAGAGAGGCGGGGGTGGGGAGGGGCATGGCAGGATTACAGTTCTCTCATTTCCTGTGTGGAACTGTCTAAATCCCTATTAGAGCAGAGGAAACCTTAGATTTACACTCTCAATGCCCCTCCCTCAATGGACATTACTGGAACAATACAAGGAGATAAAATGTATAATCTCTGAAAAAGATGATGTGTTGCGTACAGTAGGCATAAATGCAGTGTCACAATAAAAAACGACAGAAATATGTAATGATGCCACATACTTTAATCCAATATATTTTCTTATTATTTTGTTAATAATATCCCTGCTATTGTTCTAATCCACTACAATATAATCTACAGTAACCCTACAGTAGTCCTTAAACCAAATGCTTTACACTAAGCATCTGATGTTAGCAGGCCTGCTATTGTATAACCACACCAGTGAGTGCCACTGGCCTCGCAGGCATATCAGGGCTATTAGCTCTAAATTGTGCTGCTAATTGTCCTGCCATGGGTGTGAGTGTGTTCTGCCAGGGAGATTTGTGTCTGAGAAGATGACCCTAGATTGGAGCTGCAGTAGACTCCTACAGTTTACAACTCCCTCACTTAGACTCAGTGTGGACAAGAGCCGAGACTAGCAGCGAATCCATTTGCAAGGTTGATAGAGCACAGGATGACACATTATAAAAGAGATAATGATGGGCCTGACTACGTAGACAAAGGAAATGTCTCAAGTTAAACGTCCTCCTGGTTGCCAGTTATGTGATCATTTTAGTTGTTGTTTTTTGTTGTTGCTGTTGAATTAATGTATTTATTGTTGTTGTTTTGTTTTTGTTGTATGTAATTTATGTTGTAATAATAATAATAATAATAATAATAATAATAATATAATGATGCATTATCATCATCTAGACTATTGTCATCATGGTTGTCATCATCATCATCATCATCATCATCATCAACAAGGACACCATTCTGTATACATCTGGCCCTTCATTGGACACTGTGTTAACTAACCTCCAAACGAGCTTCAATGCCATACAACACTCCTTCCGTGGCCTCCAACTGCTCTTAAATGCTAGCAAAACTAAATGCATGCTCTTCAACCGATCTCTGCCCGCACGTGCCTGCCTGACTAGCATCACCACTCTGGACGGGTCTGACTTAGAATATGTGGACACCTACAAATACCTAGGTGTCTGGTTAGACTGTTCACTCTCCTTCCAGACTCACATTAATCATCTCCAATCCAAAATTAAATCTAGAATCGGCTTCCTACTTCGCAACAAAGCCTCCTTCACTCATGCTGCCAAACATGCCCACGTAAAAATGGCTATCCTACCGATCCTTGACTTCGGCGAAATAGCCTCCAACACTCTCCTCAGCAAATTGGATGTAGTCTATCACAGTGCCATCTGTTTTGTCACCAAAGCCCCATATACTACCCACCACTGCGACCTGTATACTCTTGTTGGCTGGCCCTCACTACATATTAGTCGCCAAACCCACTGGTTCCAGGTAATCTATAAGTCCTTGCTAGGTAAATCCCCGCCTTATCTTAGCTCACTGGTCACCATAGCAACACCCACCCGTAGCCTGCGCTCCAGCAGGTATATTTCACTGGTCACCCCCAAAGCCTACACCTCCTTTGGCCGCCATTCCTTCCAGTTCCCTGCTGCCAATGACTGGAACGGATTGCAAAAATCCTTGAAGCTGGAGGTTCCTATCTCCCTCACTAACTTTAAGCATCAGCTGTCAGAGCTGCTTATTGATCATTGCACCTGTATATAGCCCATCTGTAAATAGCCCACCCCAACTACCTTATCCCCATACTGTTATTTTTGCTCATTCGCACCCCAGTATCTCTGCCCGCACCAAAGGCATATTTGCACATCATCATCTGCACTTTTATCACTCCAGTGTTAATGCTAAATTGTAACTATTTCACCACTATGGCCTATTTTTTGTCCTACCTCCCTTATCTAACTACATTTCCACTCACTGTATATAGGTGTTTTAGTGTCATTGACTGTACGTTTGTTTATCCCATGTGTCAGTGACAAAGCCCTGACGGGCGTCACTGACACATGTAATCTCACAGAGGCAACTGGGAAGAGATGCATGAGACAAACATCCAGTTAACTTGCTCAGCCACAGCTCCACTCACTGAAAGTGACAGCTCCCTCTTATCCTCCATTCATCTGGCTCTCTCACTCATGGTGCAGTTTATTCCACCAAGGAACAACACCCAAGCTCTCTGAACGTGTGTGTGTGTGTGTGCGTGCGTGAGTGGAGCAGAGGCCAGGCATTAATCAGGTGTGACTGCTATTGACTGAGGATATGAGGTGTAAATCATTCTGTGAGAGGAGCCGTGCACCTGCTTATAATGCGCTGCTGGCATAAGCATTACACAGCTTTAGTCCAATAGAAACTCTCCACATCCCACGCTCCATTAGGAAAACATTACACTGGGTTTTGGTGAATATTTGCATCGGGTGGAAATACGCTCAGCAATTCCTCAGTCAGCTGACGACAGCTTCTCCTCTTTACAGCAGAGAAATTCTTTGACATGGCGAATTTTCTTATGTGGCAACGAGTGGCTCAGTTGGTAGAGCAAGGTACTTGCAACACCGGGGTTGTGGGTTTGATACCCACGGGAGACGTATGCACTTATTACTGAATAAGAGTGTCTGGTAAATATTATTGAATCAATCTATTGTAAAAACACTAATCAGAAATGGCCTACATTGTCACATAAAAGTGATTTATTTGCTTATGATCCTGGGCAAACAACCAGTGTGATTTGCTGAGTACATTAGATGTCTGGCTGTGTTGACAACTTACAGGGGAAGAGAAAAAAGAAGCGCCTGGAGTCCTTGTCACCTCCCCATGATGGTGTATTCAGCAGGGACTCCGTCCTGTCAAGAGTGGCCTGTCGGCAGGATTTTTGAGTATTATGTTGCCTCTGTGACGGGGTGAGACGTCAGACGACAGGGGTCAGACTGGATCTGGCAGCTCAATGATTGGCTCCGTCAGGTCAAGGTCAAGGTCAAGGTCAGGCAGAAGAACACTGCTGCGTGTTCGAGACTCTGCCTGGGCTGATGCTGCGCACACCAGAGGAGGCTGGTGGGAGGAGCTATAGGAGGACGGGCTCATTGTAATGGCTGGAATGGAATACATGGAACGGTATCAAACACATCAAAGATATGGAAACCACATGTTTGACCCTGTTCCATTAATCCCATTATAGCCATTACAATGAGCCCGTCCTCCTGTAGCTCCTCCCATTGTTTTGTAGAATGAAAAATTACATGATACGGTGCACATGCACACGCACACACGCATGAGCACACACACACACAAACGTATGAGCACACACACTCCAGGTGGCTCGCCTCGCAGATTTCTTTGGCCGCTGTGCCACTCTCCCTGTCCCTCTCGTGCCATCTGGGTAGAGAGGCAGAGCCAGCATCCAGGGTGCCCCTCCGGAACTGGCAGCAGGACCAACCAAGCTTCTGTCTCCTCTTTGGATGCTACTCTGTCATCACATTGCTAGGAAGACTCTGTGGCAGGTAGCCTAGCGGTTAGAGTGCTGGGACAGTAACCAAAAGGTCGCTGGTTTGAATACTGGAGCCGACAAGGAAAAAAAAAACGTCAATGTGCTCTTGAGCAAGGCACAACCCTAATTTGCTCCAGGGGCACTGTACTACTATGGCTGACACTGTAAGTAGGCTGTCTTAACTGACTTGCCTAGTTAAAAAAAGGTTAAAAAAGACTCTGCAACTCAATATATAGTGACTTCAAAAAGTATTCACACCCCATGACTTTTTCCACATTTTGTTGTGTTACAGCTTCTGTGTCACTGGCTTACACACAATGCCCCATAATGTAAAAGTGGAATACCGTTTTTTGAAATTTGTACAAATGAATAAAATATGAAAAGCTGAAATGGCTTGAGGCAATAAGTATTCAACCCCTTTGTTATGGCAAGCCTATATTAGTTCAGGAGTAAACATTTGCTTAACAGTCACATAATACGTTGCAGGGACTAACTCTATGGGCAATAATAATGTTGAACATTTATTTTTAGCAAACATAAAAAAAAATGTCATTATGGGGTATTATTGTGTGTAGATGGGTGAGAAATTTTGAATTCAGACTATAACACAACAAAATATGTAATACGTCAAGGGTATGAATACTTTCTGAAGGCACTGTAGCTGCCTGCCCCAATGGAGAGAAGGAAAACAGTGGCAGGCTAAAGCAGCTTAACGATGTCATCATTTGGAACTTTTGGAAGGGGGACCCAGACTGATCTGAGACTGTTGGGTTCTGTTCCAGACCAATTCCACTGAGATACAGTGTACAGCCATAGCCACAGATGCTGGAAGTATGCAATTTTCTCTTATCCTCAGGAAAAGTTGTTAATCAAAAATCCAGACAGTACTGGGACAAAGTTACCTAGCTAGAGCCACGATACCAGGTCATCATTTACACCCTGTAGTGATGAGCAATGATGACTTTTCTGCCTCAACAGCAATTAAAAATATACTACTGCTGTTGACCAGAAGTTGACCAACAGAGGATACAGTATGTAATGCAATGTCAAGCCTTTGACTAACCATCCCATCAGAACAAAGGCCTCTGTTCATTCAATTCAGCATGTCATGTTGTCCATGACACTCAGTGAGGACAAGAGCCTCCATCCATCCATCCACAGTACTGAGACCATGCCCGGCCTGGGATCCCCTCCAAAAGAGCCTGAGGTGGGGAAAAAGGGGGCACACACACACACACACACACACACAGGCAGGCGGGCAGGACAGCAAGCCACCAGTCTGTGGGCTACAATGGACACTTTTATGTAAACCCACTCCGGGGCAGAGAAGGGAATTAAAGGTGAGGGGAATTAAAGGTGAGGGGAATTAAAGGTGGGGGGAATTAAAGGTGAGGGGAATTAAAGTCTATTTGTGGGTGGTGTTATCAGGGAGATATGCATTTGTTACAGTCTGTGACCGTGCGAGTGGTGATGGCGAAAAATCATAATCTCCCAGAGCGCGGTCACCAGACCGGCAACCTGCTCCTCCATAGCTCGGAGTCTCTCCTCTAGCACGGGTGCCCGACCTGTGGTCCAGATCCTTCTCTGCGCCCGTCCATGCTCATCACACAGGGGATGAGTGGAAAAAGGAAAAAAACAAACTTCAGACAAAAAATTAACTGGTGGAAAAGTAAAAGCCTTTTTTAATGAGCAAAAAGGTAATACGGCACCTCACTGAACAGGCAAAGGCGTGAAACAATAACCTGTGAGGGAAGAACTGTACACACAGTACTTAAAGAGAACATAATGAGCTAACGCAACACAGGTGTGGATGAGATGCTGCCATCGCTCTACTGCCGCCGGTTAGAACACCGGTGAGGAGGAGCGCCGGAGAGGAGGTCATTCGTTACACAGTCAACTCTTCAACCCGACCTGACCTTGTGGTACAGTAGGTCTATATGGACAGTAGCCAATAGCTAGGCCTGAGTGACAACAGGATAAATACAGTAGTGACAATGGCTTAGACCGGACCATATGCTTAGTTTACTACATGCTGCTCACACAGAGAGAGCGTCAACTGAAAGAGAGGAGGGACTTATGCTTTGTTTAATGGTTTGGTATAATTGAATTAACATAACAGCATTTTTCATTATGAATTATAGCAGCAATTGATTATAAAGCCATAATACAGTACTTCAACACAAAATGATGCCATAACATGCAGTAACTTTTACTGCTCATATCTCACAGAGACAATACTGCAATCTGCACCCTGAAAATGTACAATCGTTGGACCTCAACAAGGCAAGGCGTTGAGACTAGATGACCCCTAACTCCAGACCCAGCGCCAGTGACATACACTACAGTAGTAGAGGATGGTCAGTGTAGCCATTCCAGCTAACTACTGCTGCAGGTGATTTTGTACATCCCTGCTCAGGCCTGACGAACAGTGACAGCCCCGGGGGTTAGTGCTGATACAGCAAATTCCGAAATGAAGGAATGTCATGCCTATGTGTGTGTCTGTGTGTGTGTGTGTGTGTGTCTGTACACGTGCAAAGGGTAATAAGGTATGACGAGAGTCAGTGGGACAAGCGGTTAGGCTGAGTTTCCCCAGGTTCCTTGAGGATGGGAAAAATGACCCTAGTAGGATTTATGTTGTAGTAGACTGCAAAGGTAGAGCCTCTCTCTGTATTTCCAGACCCTGTCACAATTTACATGCTTGTCACTTTACACCAGCTGGGGACCAAATCCTTTCACACAGCCCGCTAAGCTGATGTTGGCTGGATTGACATGACAGTTTCTTTATCAACATCCCTGCCCACTTGGTCTGCCATTTACTATGACAACATGCCATATCCTTTTAGCAGATAGAGGAAGAGAGAGAGAGAGAGAGAGAGAGAGAGAGAGAGAGAGAGAGAGAGAGAGAGAGAGAGAGAGAGAGAATATGCTGGAAGAGTGGGAGATCAACAAGAAAGACCTGGTCAGCATAACCACAGACAACGCAACAAACATGATCAAGGCTTTTGAAGAGTTCCTAGATCTGTGGCTTGGGTGCTTTGGCCATAATTTGAACCTGGCCATTTCAAAGGCTCTGAAAATTCAGAGAGTTGACACAGCAGTCAAGGCCTGCCGTCATCTGGTCCAAGGCTTCTCACAGAGCTGGAAGAGAAGAAGAGACCTGAGAGAAAAGCAAGCTGCCCTCAACATACCACTGAAGGCTCTGATCCATGATGTGGTGACCCAATGGGGATCTACACACAAGATGCTTGAGCATTTCCTCAGCAGCCAGTCTGTGCGACACTGGCTTTAGAATCTATCAGACGCTTCTAAAGCCATGACATAATTTTGTGGAATTTTCAAAGCTGTTTTAAGGCAGTCAACTTGCATGTAAACGTCTGACCTACTGGAATTGTGATATAGTGAATTATACGTGAAATAATGTCTGTAAGGCCTGGCTGGGTTGCTGAGAAACATTACCTCAACAAGGCAGCAGAGAGGTGAAGAGGGTCAGATTCCGACCATCCCAGAAGACAGAGTGAAAGACGAGATCAAGGTCTACTTGTCTATGCCACCCATTCCAGCAGAAGAGGATCCACTGGTGTGGTGGAGGGGCCATGCATCAGAGCTGCCTCACCTTGCCAGGGTTGCCAGGAAGCTTTTGTGCATCTCAGCAACCAGTGTGCCATCAGAGAGTGTTCAGTGCCAGCGGGCACATTGTCTCCCCTTGCAGATCACTACTTAAACTGGACAAAGTAAATATGCTGACATTTTTACATTTCAATCTCAAGTGAACAAAGGCATACATACAGGATGTTAGGCCAGCAGCACCTTATTTCTTTTATGAAGGAGAGAATGGACATATAATCAGTGCTGTTCATGTGATTTGTTTACATATTTTGTGTTGTTATTTTAATGTCAACACCTGCACATTGGATTTGTTTACATATGGTTGTATTGTTCTTAAATGCACATTGCTTTACTTGTGTTGCTTTTATATGCACTTTTGATTTGCTTAATTAAGGTTGTGTTCATTAAAACCTGCACTAGGAAAACCTTTACCTCTCATGGCAACATGGTGCCATCTTTAATGTTAATGTTATTATTTTAATGTTTATGCACACAAAAAGTGCATAGTGCTGCTAATTGTATTTTTTGTTGGTTTTCAATATAAAACTTGGTAAAATGATTTCAGTGTTTGTATCAGTACTTATTCAATATTTCCAGCACATCTTCATACCATTTCATCTCAATAGCAGACACTATTATCCAAAGGGACATAGAGTCATGTGTGCATATCTTTCGTAAGTATGGGTGGTCCCGGGAATCAAACCAACTATCCTGGCATTGCAAGGGCCATGCTCTTCCAACTGAGCTAGTGAGGAACTACTTTTACACAAAGAAGTCCAAGTCATCAGTCGAAGCCATCTGGATGAACATGACTATGGAATCAGAGGGTAAAGAGGATCCAGTCCCACAGAACATTATATACAGTGCCATGTTTAAACAGAAGGCTTGTTGAAAGACATCTCAACTTTTTGCTAATGCTAGAAAAATTTGGGCACCCTTGTCATTCTGTTGATTTGAATACCTGTAACTACTTAGCACTGATTAATTGGAACACACAATTGGTTTGGTGAGCTCATTAAGCCTTGAACTTCATAGACAAGTGCATCCAATCATGAGAAAAGGTATTTAAGGTGGCCAATTGCAAGTTGTTGTTCTCTTTGACTCTCCTCTGAAGAGTGGCAACATGGGGGCCTCAAAACAACTCTCAAATGACCTGAAAACAAAGATTGTTCAACATTATGGTTTAGGGGAAGGCTACAAAAAGCTATTGCAGAGATGTAAGCGGTCAGTGTCCACTGTGAGGAACATAGTGAGGAAATGGAAGACCACAGGCACAGTTCTTAAGGCCAGAAGTGGCAGGCCAAGTAAAATATCGGAGAGGCAAAGGCGAAGGATGGTGAGAACGGTCAAAAAGCCCACAGACCACCTCCAAAGACCTACAACATCATCTTGCTGCAGATGGTGTCACTGTGCATCGTTCAACAATTCAGCGCACTTTGCACAAGGAGAAGCTGTACGGGAGAGTGATGCGGAAGAAGCCTTTTCTGCATACACGCCACAAACGCACATTTGGACAAGCCAGCTTCATTTTGGAATAAGGTGCTGTGGACTGATGAAACAAAGATTGAGTTGTTTGGTCATAACAAGGGGCGTTATGCATGGCGGCAAAAGAACACAGCGTTCCAAGAAAAACGCTTGCTACCCACAGTCAAATTTGGTGGGGGTTCCATCATGCTGTGGGGCTGTGTGGCCAGTGCTGGGAATCTTGTTAAAGTTGAGGGTCGCATGGATTACACTCAATATCAGCAGATTCTTGGGAATTATGTTGAAGAATCAGTCACAAAGTTGTTGAAGTTATGCCGGGGCTGGATATTTCAACAAGACAACGAGCCAAAACACTGCTCAAAATCTACCTGGGCATTTATGCAGAGGAACAAGTACAATGTTCTGGAATGGCCATCCCAGTCCCCAGACCTGAATATCATTGAGAATCAGTGGGATGATTTGAAGCGGGCTGTCCATGCTCGGCAACCATCAAACCTAACTGAACTGGAGATGTTTTGTATGGAGGAATGGTCCAAAATACCTTCATCCAGAATCCAGACACTCATTAGAGGCTATAGGAAGCGTCTAGAGGCTGTTATTTTAGCAAAAGGAGGCTCTACTAAATATTGATGTGATTTTTCTGTTGGGGTGCTCAAATTTATGCACCTGTCTAATTTCGTTTTGATGCATATTGCACCTTTTATGTTAATCCAATAAACCTAATTTCACCACTGAAATATTACTGTGTCCATCAGTTATTTGATAGATCAACATGAAATTGCTGATCCAAACACCCAATTATTTATAAATGGAAATTGCATACGACTGTACCATTTTGTTCAAATAGCTAGGCTGCTATATAGTACATGAGTAGAATAAACATGAATAGAATCATCGTCATGTTGTCATTATTAATGTCACTTGACAACCAATGTTAGTGAATGTAGCATCATGTTTTGTTTAAAAATTGATAATTTGGGAAATAATCTTGATTTTTTTCATAATGCAATTTAGAAAGTAATATTTAATGATAAACCGTGTCAAACACTTAAATCTAAAAAGATGCCAAGAGCGTATTCATTGTTGTTCAGGATTGTAAATATTTTATCCACAAATTGCTGTGGAGTAGTTTTTACGAAAACCATACTGGTGCTCATATAGAACACAGTATTGATTTAAATGTTTCAACATTCTCTTAGACACCAATTTTTCTAGGATTTTAGAAAAACATGGCAGTACAGATATTTTGAGCGATAATTTTTAAAAGATCTGGGATGGGGATAACTTTGGCAGTGGTGAAATACAGAATTGAAAGACGTGAGAAAAGTCTGGTAAGCAGACATTAAATATCATTAATCAACATCTTAAAGTGCTCACAAATAATAAATATTTTACCCTTAATGCAACTAATCATTCCCATCTGTTCATTTCCAGCTGCCAAAGAGAAGTGGAAAATTGGAACTTGGTCAGAAATGTCAGTATAAAGTATACCTGTATGAGCCACATTATTTAAAGAATAAAAAATAACATCAATAAGAGTGGCAGATGTATGGTCACTCTTGTGGGCTTAAAGATGAGGGGATACAGATAGCTGTAGTATGAAGTATTCAAAAAGTCAGATGTCAGTGAGTTGTTATCATTTTTCAAATAAGTTTATGTTGTAATCACCCAATAGAGAACACATTTTACCTTCATTATTAATCAAATCCAAGGTTGATGCAAGGATATAAATTAAACTACCAATGCCAGAATCGGGTGGCCGATAGATGCATCCAATGACAATTTTTTTACCACCAAAAAATGAACAGGAGGGAATTTCAGATCGAGGTCCTCTCTTACAAAGAATTGAAAATGTTTATGAAAAAGAATGGGCACTCTTCCTCCCACTCTTGAGTTTCTACAGGGTTGAACAGCATTATAAGGAGACATGGACAATGGAAAATTCAGGATTGAGAGAATACAGATAATGAACAAGGTGGTTATGATTTTTAGGAAGACTGCGAACGTTCAAATGAAAGGTAGAAAATAAGCTTGTCTTGGCAGTTATTAAGGTTATTAAATTGCTTAACATTATAGTAATCACAAGTGATAGACTCATCTCTGGTAAATCTCAGGAAAATATAATCTGGATCAACACAGTCATTCTATTTATTATTTGCTTCATTAATATTGAATGGGTTAAAGGCCATGTTAAGGGTTGATATTCTATGGGTTAAAGGCCATGTTAAGAGTTGATATTCTACCCCACTAAGATAGACACACAGTGGGAATCATCCAGAGAAAGGAAGAGAAACTGAAGTGCATGCCTCACGTCCAATATAACCATACATTTGTATGTTTTGAAACACATGAACAAAGTAGAATAAATATGTGTGTGTATGTATGCGTGTGTGTGGGTGGGTGTGTGCATGTGCGTGTGTGCGTGGGTGTGTGTATGTATGTGCGTATGGGTATGTGCGTATGGGTGTGTGTGTGTGTGTGTGTGTGTGTGTGTGTGTGTGTGTGTGTGTGTGTGTGTGTGCGTGTATGTGTGTGTGCGTGTGTGTCAAATCAGTTGACTATAACGGAGTCACTTGCAATAGGCCTACGAGAGGGGTGGGTGAACGACCAGCTGATCATACTTCAGGTATGCTATGTTGCCTTTTTTTTGTTCTTCAATTAGTCGTGGCACCAGTTCCTTTCTTTTGATGAAGACTTTGGTTCCCTTCATCCATTTTGCTCTCCTGAGAATCTCCTCCTTGTCTTTGAACCTGAGCAGTTTCCCCACTATAGATCTGGGCCGTCCATCAGGGAAGAAAGTGCTATTCTTGTGCACCCTCTACATCTCGATGAGTTTAGGGTCCAGTTTGAGTTGATCTGCCAGGGGTTTCTTGGCCTTGACTACTGTGTCATGCCAAGTTTCAGTCTTTACATCTTTTACACCCTGCCTCCCAAAAACAAGCTCCTTCAGTGAAATGGCAAACACACACAAGCAACACACACTTGATCACACATGCACCAGTACGACACTTTACTTAACGAGTGGGAGATTACCAACTCGCAAGTTAGTGCTGTGGATACAAGTAGTAAGTGGGGCAGTAAGCCAAAATACTGGTCAAATATGCTTGGCAGAGACAGTGGTAGGAGCATTCGCTTAGCCACAGAACGAGCAGCGTCCTTCTTCAGCTTCCTGAGGTTGAAGAACGATTAGCAAACTTAGTGTGTAGACTATTGCAATATAGAAGTTTAATTTGACAAACTGAAATGGCCCACCCACACAGACAGTGTGGTGAAGAAGGCGCATCAGAGCCTCTTCAACCTCAGGAGGCTAAAGAAATTTGTCTTGGCACTTAAAACCCTCAAAAACATTTACAGAAGCACAATTGAAAGCATCCTGTCGGGCTGTTTCACCGCCTGGTACGGCAACTGCATCACCCGCAAACGCAAGGCTCTCCAGGGGGTGGTGCCGTCTGCCCAACGCATTACCGGGGACAAACTACCCGCCCTCCAGGACACCTACAGCACCCGATGTCACAGGAAGATCATCATTGACATCAACCACCCGAGCTACTGCCTGTTCACCCCGCTATCACCCAGAAGGCGAGGTCAGTACAGGTGCATCAAAGCTGGGACCGAGAGACTGAAAAACAGCTTCTATCTCCAGGCCATCAGACAGTTAAACAGCCATCACTAGCACATTAGAGGCTGCTGCCTATAGGCATAGACTAGAAATCACTGGACACTTTAAGAAATGGAACACTAGTCACTTTAATAATGTTTACATACAGTATATAGTTCTAATTCATTCCTTACTAGATTTGTGTGTGTTGGGTATATGTTGTGTAATTGTTAGATATTACTTGTTAGATATTACTGCACTGTCGGTGCTAGAAGCACAAGCATTTCGCTACACCCACATTAACATCTGCTAAACACGTGTATGTGACCAATAAAATTATATTATATTTGATTATATTTGAAATGAGCTTCAAAGTGTTTTTATGTCGATTTGGAACTAATCTATTATTTTAATACCATAAATGACTTAGCTGTAATGATTAATGAATCATAGGTCTAATGGATGTCATTTGACACAATAATGTGGCTATAGATGACCAAATTAACCCTGATTTGTATCAAATTACATTTTAAAACAGTTTAGATGTAATTTTACAACTATTTTGTATGCTGTGAGTCTCAGATATGGTTTTGCATATGGGAAATTTAAGATATTCTTCTATTTTTTAATGAAATACAGTGGTGGTTAGTGCTGTTTAAGATGAGGGAGGACGATTTATTTTCATGAGCATGGCCTTATTTTTCTATTACAGCATATTGGATGACTGTCATTCATATTCCATTCACCCAGTTCAATGTAACATTGATAGGTTTAGGCTACTACATGATACTCAAATGTTCCCTATACCCATCATGAGGTTGCTACAACCTAGCCTATGAATACAAGTTTACAACATAGGTGCACACAGGTCGAGAGACAAATTTGAGGTGACAGACTGTGACACATGGACAGACAGTGACATTCAATACCGCCTTGCACACTCTTGCCTGCATCTATCGGATATAGGATGTAATCATTAGTCCAACAGTTGCAAACAAGAGTTTCTATTGGACTAATTAAAGTATTTTTATCCGTTTGCTTCCGTTAAAGAAACTTTTTCAACAGAATCGGCGGAACGAATACAACATTCTCTGGTCCTTTGATTGGATGGACAACATGTCAGTTCATGCTGCAAGAGCTCTGATAGATTGGAGGACATCCTCCAGAAGTTGTCATAATCACTGTGTAAGTCTATGGAAGGGCGTGAGAACCATGAGCCTCCTAGGTTTTGTGTTGAAGTCAATGTACCCAGAGGAGGATGGAAGCTAGCTGTCCTCCGGTTACACCATGGTGCTACCCTACAGAGTGCTGTTGAATCTACTGTAAACCTAATTTGCAAAATAGTGTGTTTTAATCATTTATTTGGTGGCATGATTATATTTAGTATAGTTTTATCTAAAAATAACTTTTTTAATATTTTACTATTTTAATTTGTATTTATTTCACTGAGAAGGATGGTCCTCCCCTTCCTCCTATGATGATCCTCCACTGGTGAAATATAGAAATAAACAATTATGTGTGTGCATGTGTGTTAGACAGAGAGAGTGAGAGAAGGGGGGGATGTCATAGTAGACTGCAAGTATGTGAGGGTCATTTAGAATGTGTGCAGGTGTTTTTGTAATGAGCATTACCAATACAATAAAATTCCATACCTCCACCACTACCCCTCACTAGGCTATAGCACAACTGACCCCTATACTGTAGTAAGGCATTAATTGCCACAGTAAACACTGTCAACTAAATAGAGTTAAGTTTCCCTTGACCTGAATAACGGTTCAAAACATCTCTCGCCTTGTTTACAAAGGTGTAACAAACAATATAACACAATATAACAGTAAGTAATAGTTTACTTACCATTTTTGTTCATGATGGAGCTGGCATTCGAAAAGTGATATCCCCAAACTATTATTAGGTTACGGTATAAACACAGTTGTCATATGCACCATTCCTGCTGTGTAGAAGGTGAAAATAAAACAAAGAATGTCCTTTCAAATTCAACCTTAGAGGAAACAAAACACTATAGAGCAAGGCTGAAATGTGTAATTTGTATCAGCTGAGGGCAGCTCCAAACTCCTCAGCCTCCGCTCAGCTCTGTCCTGTCCAGAGTGTCTGTCCTCACTGCAGGGTGAATAATAAACCTGTGAAACCTGATTGGAACGACAGGGTGTGTAGAGAAGCAGATTACAACAATGCTCACGTAAAGACTGCTAATTGGTTGAGGATTTAACTAAATCCGGATTGAAATTGTTGTACAGAAGACTACTACAGAGCTGCTCTGTCTTGTTCCCTCCTTACCGCATCCTTTCTTCCGAGGAATACAGTAGAGGCAGCGCTTTTGAGGGTAGCCTATTTGTACATCGTTGCTGTCAATGCGCTTTGGTGAGAAGGAGAAGCTTTTGCGATGAGAGAGCTCGAGCGGATCTGAGCGCAGTGGCGGTGTGAACGGCAGTGAAATGGCACGCGAGCGCCTAACAGTGTTCGCACATGCTTTTCAACTCCCTTTCAGAGGAATATGGGGTAGGCTCGGTTTCATTGGCAGTAGGCCTACATGTGAGTGAGCACATGACATAGAAACAATGGATTAGTCGGTATTAAAACAATTGTAAATGTTTCGTTTGCTATTCTCAGAACCAGGAAATACATAGGCTAATGTAGCCTAGATTTAGCCATAAGGTACATACAGGTTTCAACTCCTAGCCATATTTGTGACAAAAAAAAAAACTATAAAGAGAAGACGTTTATTGTCAAAAGTCTTCTGTTTTTAATTTTAGTCATAACTACAACATTTTGGAACATTTACAATAGCCTGCCAATTTCTTTTTCATTATTTCAAGAATCATGTGCACGACTTACATACCTATTAATTGCTTATGACTGGAAGGATAATATCTAACACAGCCTAATCATAATTTCCTAATCACTGCAAATTATTGAATCCCCTCATTTATGAGACATCGGTGTGCTCTGATGTGAGAGCAAATGATGTGAGTTAGAATTGTTATGCATTTACTGACATCTAGTGGTAATTTAGATACCTGCTGATCAATGCCCACAAACTCTGGACAGTTTTCTGTTGCAAAGGCTCATATCAACACTAACAGTAACAGAAAATAAGTGAGTGTCATAAGCAAATTCCAAGTCACTCCACTTTCATTAGTTGATCTCCCTATTAATAATGTTAAAGGGAAAGCACTCTCAGCGTTCAATTTGAAGATGAGTGTGCAGTACCTTCAATGTAGAGGACACACTGAATCCTGATGGTTTTACATCCAGAGGGGGTCAGTGTTGATCAAGATGAAACACAAACACTGGACTGGAGTGTAAAAGACTGCATCACAATTCTCCAACCTTTTCCCAAAGTGTGCACTTCCCGTCATAGATTTACCAAGGGTGAAAACTCTCTCCAGCCACTGTTTACACCAATTCAATGTTTTTAAATCTATGACGGGCAGTGTGCAAGTGCGACATGGGATAATTAGGATGCAACCTATCACTGTCTGCTTCACGTTATGGAATAAACACCGCCCTCTGCAACTGGATCCAGGACTTCCTAGGCTGTTCACCTACTAATCTCACTGCAACCACCCTCGATTTCTATGATCAGTACTTTGTTTTCTTTTCTTCCCATCTCTCCTCCAACCCTATCTCCCCTATGGTCATGCGCCATCGTAATCTCTCTCTCCCACTACTCTCTCTTCTATCCGATCATCTCTCTCTACTGCCAAATCCTTCTCCCTCCTGTCTCCTGACTGCTGCATGACAAAGTAGATCACATAATGTGTGTTGTCTGAGTCAGTGTGTGACTGAGGGAGAAGACTAGGACTGTTGTCTTGCTCCTGCAATGTTACCTTCACTTTATTGGAGGCACATTAGGTGAAAAAACATTGTTTTCTACTGTAAAATCACCACTGCTCTAAAGCCATTGTTTTGATCCTATTTGGCGGCCATCTACAACCCCTTTTTTGCCATCACATAATGAAAGCCTATCATTCATATACAGTGGGGAGAACAAGTATTTGATACACTGCCGATTTTGCAGGTTTTCCCACTTACAAAGCATGTAGAAGTCTGTAATTTTTATCATAGGTACTCTTCAACTGTGAGTGACGGAATCTAAAACAAAAATCCAGAAAATCACATTGTATGATTTTTAAGTAATTAATTTGCATTTTATTGCATGACATAAGTATTTGATACATCAGAAAAGCAGAACTTAATATTTGGTACAGAAACCTTTGTTTGCAATTACAGAGATCATATGTTTCCTGTAGTTCTTGACAAGGTTTGCACACACTGCAGCAGGGATTTTGGCCCACTCCTACATCCAGATCCTTCAGGTTTCGGGGCTGTCGCTGGGCAATACAGACTTTCAGCTCCCTCCAAAGATTTTCTATTGGGTTCAGGTCTGGAGACTGGCTAGGCCACTCCAGGACCTTGAGATGCTTCTTACGGAGCAACACCTTAGTTGCCCTGGCTGTGTGTTTCGGATCGTTGTCATGCTGGAAGACCCAGCCACGACCCATCTTCAATGCTCTTACTGAGGGAAGGAGGTTGTTGGCCAAGATCTCGCGATACATGGCCCCATCCATCCTCCCCTCAATACGGTGCAGTCGTCCTGTCCCCTTTGCAGAAAAGCATCCCCAAAGAATGATGTTTCCACCTCCATGCTTCACGGTTGGGATGGTGTTCTTGGGGTTGTACTCATCCTTCTTCTTCCTCCAAACACGGCGAGTGGAGTTTAGACCAAAAAGCTCTATTTTTGTCTCATCAGACCACATGACCTTCTCCCATTCCTCCTCTGGATCATCCAGATGGTCATTGGCAAACTTCAGACGGGCCTGGACATGCGCTGGCTTGAGCAGGGGGACCTTGCGTGCGCTGCAGGATTTTAATCCGTGTAGTTCTGGGCTGTAGTGTGTTACTAATGGTTTTCTTTGAGACTGTGGTCCCAGCTCTCTTCAGGTCATTGACCAGGTCCTGCCGTGTAGTTCTGGGCTGATCCCTCACCTTCCTCATGATCATTGACGCCCCACGAGGTGAGATCTTGCATGGTGCCCCAGGCCGAGGGAGATTGACCGTCATCTTGAACTTCTTCCATTTTCTAATAATTCAAACAGGTGCAGTTAATACAGGTAATGAGTGGAGAACAGGAGGGCTTCTTAAAGGAAAAACTAACAGGTCTGTGAGAGCCGGAATTCTTACTGGTGGTAGGTGATCAAATACTTATGTCATGCAATAAAATAATAAATAATTATTAAAAAATCATACAATGTGATTTTCAGGATTTTTGTTTTAGATTCCGTCTCTCACAGTTGAAGTGTACCTATGATAAAAATTACAGACCTCTACATTCTTTGTAAGTAGGAAAACCTGCAAAATCGGCAATGTATCAAATACTTGTTCTCCCCACTGTATGTCCACAAAACATACTTCACAGAGAGACAATCGCATATGCACACACTGTCTATTCCTCCCTAAAGAATATACAGTCGTGGCCAAAGGTTTTGAGAATGACACAAGTATTGGTCTCCACAAAATTTGCTGCCTCAGTGTTGATGATGGCAATTTGCATATACTCCAGAATGTCTTGAAGAGTGATCAGATGAATTGCAATTAATTGCAAAGTCCCTTTAAATTGCCAAATGAACTTAATCCCCAAAAAGCATTTCCACTGCATTTCAGCCCTGCCACAAAAGGACCAGCTGCCATCATGTCAGTGATTGTCTCGTTAACACAGGTGAGAGTGTTGACGAGGACAAGGCTGGAGATCACTCTGTCATGCTGATTGAGTCTGAATAACAGACTGGAAGCTTTAAAAGGAGGGTGGTGCTTAAAATCATTGTTCTTCCTCTGTCAATAATGGTTACCTGCAAGGAAACACGTGCCGTCATCATTGCTTTTCACAAAAGGGCTTCACAGGCAAGGATATTGCTGCTGGTAAGATTGCATTTAAATCAACCATTTATCGGATCATCAAGAACTTCAAGGAGAGAGGTTCAATTGTTGTGAAGAAGGCGTCAGGGCACCCAAGAAAGTCCAGCAAGCGCCAGGACGTCTCCTAAAATTGATTCAGCTGCGGGATCGGGGCACCACCAGTGCAGAGCTTGCTTAGGTGTAAGTGCATCTGCACGCACAGTGAGGCGAAGACTTTTGGAGGATGGTGTCAAGAAGGGCAGCAAAGAAGCCACTTCTCTCCAGGAAAAATATCAGGGACAGACTGACATTCTGCAAAAGGTACAGGGATTGGACTGCTGAGGACTGAGGTAGAGTCATTTTCTCTGATGAATCCCCTTTCCGATTGTTAGGGCCATCCGGAAAACACCTTGTCCGGAGAAGACAAGTCGAGCGCTACCATCAGTCCTGTGTCATACCAACAGTAAAGCATCCTCAGACCATTCATGTGTGGGGTTGCTTCTCAGCCAAGGGAGTGGGCTCACTCACAATTTTGCCTAAGAACACAGCCATGATTAAAGAATGTTACCAACACATTCTCCGAGAGCAACTTCTCCCAACCATCCAAGAACAGTTTGGTGACGACCAATGCCTTTTCCAGCATGATGGAGCACCTTGCCATAAGGCAAAAGTGATAACTAAGTGGTTCAGGGAACAAAACATCAACATTTTGGGTCCATGGCCAGGAAACTCCCCAGACCTTAATCCCATTGAGAACTTATGGTCAATCCTCAAGAGGCGGGTGGACAAACAAAAACCCACAACTTCTGACAAACTCCAAGCATTGAGTATCAGTTAATTGTTAGCATGCCAGGGCGGATTGCAGAGGTCTTGAAAAAGAAGGGTCAACACTGCAAATATTGACTCTTTGCATAAACTGAATGTCATTGTCAATGAAAGCCTTTGACACTTATGGAATACTTGTAATTATACTTCAGTGTACCATAGTACCTACTGACATAAAGATCTAAGAACACTGAAGCAGCAAACTTTGTGGAGACCAATACTTGTGTCATTCTCAAAACTTTTGGCCACGACACAGAGCAACAATAGCCAAACATAAGCAGTTCCTCTAACAGTAAGCCCCATGTGGAACAGTGTTGACATACACTAAAGCGAGGTCTTTTATTGCTCAACTACTGAACAGCAGCACAAAATAAGCCATTGGATAAAAAACGTAAGCAAAACATAAACCAACTTGTTGCACTCGTCTTTTCTTGTAGACTTGCTGTTTTATTTCTCCATAGTGGATCCTCTTTTTTATTGGTTGTATTGATTTAGTTTCACAGAGACTGTGGGAGTCTTTCATTATGAGGGGAATACCACTGAGGAATGCACTGAGGATGACAGCATCACAGTAACCAATGGTTATCACATGGGCAGCCCAGCGAGCTTTCTTGAGTGCTGATAGATGGATGACAGTTGATGACAGAGGGAAGAGCAGTTGGAGGGGACAGGCTGCTATGACAGGAGGGGAGACCTTGGTCCATGCTTAATTTACACATATTGATTTAATGTCCAACTCAAGAGGTATCATACATTTGAGTTTACAAAGACTGAATGTTTTTTAGTTTTTTTGACAGTACAGCAGGAAATGTAACGAGAGGGAGAGAGACAGATAGTAGGGTCATAGACAGAGGGTGGCCAAGACGGGGTTCAAAGACACGTGACCAGGAAGCATATGTGGTCAGGAGCTTAGACAGCTATACCAGACTCCGGCACGACTAGGTACAGTTGAAGTCAGAAGTTTACATACACTTAGGTTGAAGTCATTAAAACAAATTTTTCAACCACTCCACAGATTTCATGTTAACAAACTATAGTTTTGGCAAGTCAGTTAGGACATCTACTTTGTGCATGACACAAGTCATTCTACCAACAATTGTTTACAGACAGATTATTTCAATTCTAATTCACTATATCAGTTATATATACAGTTATATATACACTAAGTTGACTGTGCCTTTAAACAGCTTGGAAAATTCCAGAAAATTATGCCATTGCTTTAGAAGCTTCTGATAGGCTAGTTGACATAATTTGAGTCAATTGGAGGTATACTTGTGGATGTATTTCAAGGCCTACCTTCAAACTCAGTGCCTCTTTGCTCAACATCATGGGAAAATCTAAAGAAATCAGCCAAGACCTCAGAAAAAAAGTTGTAGACCTCCACAAGTCTGGTTCATCCTTGGGAGCAATTTCCAAACGCCTGAAGGTACCAAGTTCATCTGTACAAACAATAGTATGCAAGTATAAACACCATGGGACCACGCAGGCATCGTACCGCTCGGGAAGGGCTTGTGCAGTGGAGACACAGTGTCTCCTGACCCCCCCTGTCTCAGCCTCCAGTATCTATGCTGCAATAGTCTATGTGTCGGGGGGCTAGGGTCAGTTTGTTAAATCTGATGTTATTATCCTGTGTCTTGTGTGAATTTTAAATATGCTCCCTCTAATTCTCTCTCTCCCACTCTACCTCCCCTCCCGGAGGACCTGAGCCTACCCAGAGGACCATGCTTCAGGACCACCTGCCCTGTTGACTCCTAGCTGTCCCCAGTCCACCTGGTCGTGCTGCTGCACCGGTTTCAACTCTTCTGCCTGCGGTAATGGAACCCTGACCTGTTCATTGGACGTGCCACCTTGTCCCAGACCTGCTGTTTTCATCCCGCTCTCTCTACCGCACCTGCGCTCTATCGCACCGTACCTGCTCTCTCTACCGCATCTAAATGCCTGGCTATGAAAAGCCATTCACTCCTGATGTATTTACCTGTTGCAACCTCTACAACTACTATTTGTATTATTTGACCCTGCTGGTCATCTATGAACATTTGAACATCTTGGAGAAAGAACTGGCCTTAATGGCCATGAATTGTTATAATCTCCACCCGGCACAGCCGGAAGAGGACTGGCCACCCCTCAGAGCCTGGTTCCTCTCTAGGTTTCTTCCTAGGTTTTTGCCTTTCTAGGGAGTTTTTCCTAGCCACCGTGCTTCTACATCTGCATTGCTTGCTGTTTGGGGTTTTAGGCTGGGTTTCTGTATAGCACTTTGTGACATCGGCTGATGTAAAAAGGGCTTTATAAATACATTTGATACATTTGATTGAAGGAGACACGTTCTGTCTCCTAGAGATGAACGTACATTGGTGAAAAAAGTGCAAATCAATCCCAGAACAATAGCAAAGGACCTTGTGAAGATGCTGGAGGAAACGGTCACAAAAGTATCTATATCCACAGTATATCGACATGACCTGAAAGACCGCTCAGCAAGGAAGAAGGCACTGCTTCAAAACCGCCAACTGCACATGGGGACAAAGATCGTACTTTTTGGAGAAATGTCCTCTGGTCTGATGAAACAAAAATAGAACTGTTTGGCCATAATGACCATCATTATGTTTGGAGGAAAAATGGGGAGGATTGCAAGCCGAGGAACACCATCCCAACCGTGAAGCACGGGGGTGGCAGCATCATGTTGTGGGGGATGCTTTGCTGCAGGAGGGACTGGTGCACTTCACAAAATAGATGGCATCATGAGGAAGGAAAATTATGTGGATATATTGAAGCAACATCTCAAGACTCAGTCAGAAAGTTACAGCTTGGTCGCAAATGGGTCTTTCAAATGGACAATGACCCCAAGCATACTTCAAAGGTAGGTAGGTAGGTAGGTAGGTAGGTAGGTAGGTAGGTAGGTAGGTAGGTAGGTAGGTAGGTAGGTAGGTAGGTAGGTAGGTAGGTAGGTAGGTAGGTAGGTAGGTAGGTAGGTAGGTAGGTAGGTAGGTACTGGAGTGGCCATCACAAAGCCCTGACCTCAATCCTATAGAAAATTTGTGGGTAGAACTGAAAAAGCATGTGTGAGCAAGAGGCCTACAAACCTGATTCAGTTACACCAGTTCTGTCAGGAGGAATGGGCCAAAATTCACCCAACTTATTGTGGGAAGCTTGTGGAAGGCTACCCGAAACGTTTGACCCAAGTTAAACAATTTAAAAGCAATGCTACCAAATACTAATTGAGTGTATGCTAACTTCTGACCCACTGGGAATGTGATGAAATAAATAAAAGCTGAAATAAATCATTCTCTCTACTATGATTCTGACATTTCACATTCTTAAAATAAAGTGGTGAGCCTAACTGACCTAAGACAGGGAATTTTTGCTAGGAATAAATGAATGAAGGAATTGTGAAAAACTGAGTTTAAATGTATTTGGCTAAAGTTTATGTAAACTTCCGACTTCAACTGTAAGGTGATGGCGGCGGATGAATGGCACGACAATTAGCCTCAGGATCTCATCACGATTTCTCTGTTCATTCAAATGACCATCGATAAAATGCAATTGTGTTTGTTTTCCATAGCTTATGTCTGCCCATACCATAACCCCACAGCCACCATGTTGCACTCTGTTCACAACATTGACATCAACAAACTGCTTGCACACACTACACCATACACATGCTCTGCAGTTAGATAATGCTGTGGGGTTGCTTTGCTGCCTCTGGTATTGGAAGCCTTGAACGTGTAAAAGACATTATGAAATCAGCAGATTATCAAGGTGTTTTGGAGTGCAATGTTCAACCCAGAGCAATGTTCAACCCAGAGCAATGTTCAACCCAGTGCAATGTCCAACCAATGAATGGTTCAAGAAGAGTGGAGTGGCCAGCCAAGAGTCCAGATCTGAATCACATCCAACACCTATGGCGAGAGCTGAAAACAGCAGTTGGTATAGGGCACCCCTCAAACATAAAAAGAGAGCTGTTTGCTGCTGAAAAGTGGGCCAGACTTCCAGTAGAAAGGCGCAGCAAGCTCATTGATGGCTACAAATAAAATAACTTTCTACAATGTTGAAAATCCAATAATGTGTGGAGACCAAAAGTTTGTATTTATTTTAAATGTCAATTTATTTAAGAAGATATTTAAGATTATTATTTAAGAAAAGTGCAAGGGTGCCAATATATTTGTCTGGAATTGTACATGGGATGGGAGAAACGGCATCATGTCACTCCAACAGTACTGTGATACCATTGGTTTCCTTTGTGACTCAAGACCAAGACTAAGTGGGGGATTACAAGCCAAGCTTCCAAAAGCTAGCTTTGTACATATTAATGCTAAGAGGACAGTGCTGTGATACCATTGGTTTCCATTGTGACCCAAGACCAAGACCAAGCTGCCAAAAGCTTGGTCTTGGTGGCTCCACCTCAGAGGTGGCTCCACCTCAGAGAATTACCTTTAATCCTGCTGTTTGAGAACCAGAATCATGCTGGGGAACTTGGCTGCTCCTGCTTCTATCATAACACAAAAAGCCCAGATCCCTATCTCAGAATGTGATTATTTTTGCCTTGAAGCTCTTCTTGATCACAAGGCAAGGCTGAGTGAAATTAATTCTAAAATCAGATATTTTATTACAAAATTGTAAAATGTAGTTATATAAGGACCACAAAATCTTGAGGGTCTCACATGCTTTTCAACTACCAGATAGGTATCTGGTCATTGAGTCAAGTCTTTGTGGGCACCATGACACACACGCACACACACACACCCACCCACACACACACACACACACAAACGCACACACACACACAAACACACCTCAAGGCCCTCTCTCCACAGATCTCTGCCTCTGCAGAATCCCATGTGGATGACTCAGGTCTCCACAAGTGCTTTTAGCAAGGTTAACTAACTAATTGCTAATGAGCAGTGTAAAGAGACATTCAAAGAATGGAGAACTGTATCCTGCCAGTGATACTGCTTGTAGTCAGATACTGTACTAAGAATTGCCTAAGACGATGGATAAACCCTTATTTGGAGACAAAGAACACTGTGGAAGTAATATTCCTTTACATTCCTCATCACTCCCCTACATTAGACCAGGAATATCCGGAAGAGGGAACATAAGTGAACACGTATGCCAAGAACAAAGCAATGCCAAAAGCAAGGACCAGCAGTGACTGCATTGTTTATCCAAAACCTCTTTGAATCTCAAGAACACATACACTATGGGATTGGGCCTTATCTGTAGTAGTACCAGAGATTGGTGAGGTTAAACAGCTGTGGCCCAATCACAGTTAAGCACTGAAAACCAATTGTTTTCATGAAATATCTATGAGATACCTTGTCAAACAGCCTGTGCATTGGCATGGTGGTGAGACTAGCCATAAACTACATAAGCTGAGTTCAGGGGCCTGTCTCCTACATCCATTAAGAGCTTCATGGTGGGGTGTCCAGATATAATAGAAGGAACACCATGATGTGGAGAGAATGATAGAATGAGTCTCTGAATATCTTCAAACATCACTTAAATGAATCTATAATAATTATCAGATTTTAATGGACTACCTGATATCCAGTATATACACTGAGTATACAATATTGAGTTTCACCCCCTTTTGCCCTCAGAAATGCTTCAATTTGTCAGGGCATGGACTCGAAAGGTATCGAAAGCGTTCAACAGGGTCTAAGGCACTGCATCGCAGTGCTAGAGGCGTCACTACAGACCAGGGTTTGATCCCGGGCTAGATCACAACCAGTCGTGATCGGGAGTCCCATAGGGCGGCGCACAATTGGCCCAGCTTCATCCTGGTTGGGGGGGGGCTTAACTTGGCTCATCGCGCTCGAGCGACTCTTTGTGGCGGGCCGGGCGCCTGCAGGCTGACCTCAGTCATCAGTTGAATGGTGTTTTCTCCGACACACTGGTGCGTCTGGCTTCCGGGTTAAGCGGGCAGGTGTTAAGAATAGCTGTTAGGCGGGTCATGTTTCGGAGGACGCATGACTCGACCTTCACCTCCCGAGCGTTGCAGCGATGAGACAAGATCGAAAAAGGGGGTAAAAAAAAACATGTTTTTCTACTTGCACAAACACGCGCACACACGCACGTACACAGAAATCAGAGCCATGGACCGCCACATCATATTTAGCTTACGTTGATTGGACTGAATGGTTTTGGTTATCTTTTAGTTGTCACTGTATTAGACTAAACTGAGGTGATTTGATGATGTTGAAATGTTGAAGTTGAAATGGTGCTGAAAAAGTGGAGGCGGGTCCGGTAGCTCTCTGTGGTTCTAAATCAATAGCTGTTTATTGGTCCGAAAATGTCGGAAACATAATCTTGCTTGACCATGCTGTAGGTCATGTAACTGTCTGTTACTGTACATGCAATATGCTTTGTGGACAGAGGTTGCTATCCGGTTTTGTGATAAAACAAAGGTGTGGTTGAATTTATTCTGCCGCTGTGTCTTCTAATTGTTTTGGCCTTTCGGCCTATATATCATGGTCGCAAGGCATATTAAATAACAGGTTATAGAACAAACAACGCAATTATCACAACACATAGGTTGTAATATGCTTCTATCTCAAGGCCATTAGACTGTTAAATAGCCATCACTAGCACATTAGAGGCTGCTGCCGATACACATAGTTCATCTGACTAGAAATCACTGGACACTTTAATGGAACACTAGTCACTTTAATAATGTTTACATATCCTGCATTACTCATCTCATATGTATATACTTTATTGTACTAAACTATGGTACTGTATCTTAGTCTACTTAGATTACTTACTTAGATTTGTGTGTATTGGGTATATGTTGTGAAATTGTTAGATATTACTTGATATATATTACTGCACTGCCGGAGCTAGAAACACAAGCATTTCATTTTGATTTGGTCAGTCTATGTCATGGAAAGAGCAGATGTTCTTAATGTGGCAATCAACAATCACCTTTGATGTAGGCTGCCGTACTGGATTGGCCTATACGCCTATAAACAGAAACTTTATTAGCTCTCAGAAAATAATTGAATCTCTTGCTTTATTGAAAACATCAACACTAAATAAGAGCCTCATTGTGATTCCACAGGAGATCCAACACCTCTCATTAATTATTTACCTGAAACACTGTCTCTAAAATGGAACGAAATAGGGCTATCACCGGCGAATCCTCAGTCTGATTCTGTCTGCATAATGTCCACTTAGCCCATCAGGTGTGAACCCGTTCTCCTGGGGAGACTGTGTATTTACACACTTCAGTCTAAACCTTCCCTGAGCCCACCCAGGATAATGTGATACTGGAGACACCAGGTATTACTGCCTTTTATCACCACCCACCTCAGCTCTATGCTCAGCTATATGAGGTGGAGTCAGACTGACAGAAATCACTCCAAGATTAAATGAACATACTGTAAAAGTATCCTCAAAAGAGGATAAAGAAGGGAGGGAGCAGTGCCGCCTCTGCTTATATGCAGACTAGGTCCCCGACCACTAGGGCCCCGACCACTAGGGGATCCCGACCAAATCAAGGAAGGTGCCATTTCGAAATTTAGTAGTGCATCAGCAGTTTTCCTCTTGTTATGTCACTCAATGACAGTCAATCCATTTTCCCAGGTCAGCTAACGTTTTTAAGATTGCTATGTTAGTCTAGCCAGCTATTTAAACATTGTAGTAATCATGGCCGAATTACTGACCCAAGGGCCCTGACCTCCAGGGGCCCCATTGATTTTTTTTGTCAATCTCATTCAGATATCATATAAACATGCCATAAATGGCAAAATGTGTATAGTTTGAGGAAATTGAGGAAAACGACAACATCTGGAAGGGAGGATCTAATATCATTCAAATGTAGGCACATGTTGAGGGTTAAACTATGTAGGTGTAATAAACTCCTCGATTAGCAGTGTATAACGACTAGGCCCTTCTATTCCAGAATGTTCATGATGAAAATTCCATTAAAGCCATAATTATATCTCACCCTTATACCACTTGCCAAGCACAGCAAGGCAGATATTAATTGTAAGCATGTTGTCACACCCTGATCTGTTTCACCTGTCCTTGTGATTGTCTCCACCCCCCTCCAGGTGTCACCCATCTTCCCTAATACCCTCAGTGTATTTATGCCTGTGTTCTCTGTTTGTCTGTTGCCAGTTCGTCTTGCCTTGCCAAGTCAACCAGCGTTTTTCCAAGCGCCTGTTTTACCTAGTCTCTCTTTTCTAGTCCACCCAGTTCTGACCTTTTGCCTGGCCTGACACTGAACACGCCTGCCTGACCATTCTGCCTTGCCCCTGAACTCGAGCCTGCCTGCCGCCCTGTACCGTTTGGACTCTGACCTGGTTTATGAACTCTTGCCTGTCCTCGACCTGCCCATTGTTGTTGAATAAATATCAGAATTGAACCATCTGCGTCCTGTGTCTCATGTGTGAGTTCAGACGTTTTAAATATCTTGTCAGTCTTTTAGTTTAAATATTTGTTATGTTTAAAATAGTTTAAATGTCTCATTAGCCTTTGATAATTTGTTTATAGTGGCTTGGTGTCAGATATTTTGCTTCGACACCCAAAACACTGTCTGGCAAAGCACTTTTCTCAGCATAACCTGTAACATGGATATTAGCAGATGGACATATAATCCAAGATGACGCACAGCACAGGAGGACAAAACGGTGCCACATTTCAAAAAGCAGATTGAGTGTGTGGCTACATGCTGTGCAGTGTGTCCACTACAGCTGGCCGACAGCCATATCTCAGAAATTGTAGGATTGGTCTGTGTGACTGGTCTCTATTGTGGCTACCGGTCTATGGCCCTGGCCGACATTCCTGCTTGCTAGTGTCCGGCTCTGTTTAAGCACTGGGCTTGGCACTTTTATCTGGGGTATTAAAGTGAGGCCATCTGTCAACAGGTGGGGCATATTAGCTGGATGGGGTCTGTTTACAAAAGAGCAGACACCCAGGAAATCTTTTCTCATTGTCCTTGGGTTACCAGCTGATAGCCCCACTGAGGAAATTATCTAATAAGAGATTGACACACATAACTTGTGTGTGTGTGCACACTTTTAAATTATTTTAGAGACCGTCTAGATATATTTGTCGAAAATAGATACCAACAGATTCATACAACTTAAAAAAGTATAAATTACCATTTAAGAACAATAAACAATTTATTCAATGAAAATACCATGTCACATTAGTCTAACTTAAATGTACAGATACACAATGACCACTGTAAAAAACAAACATTTGTGCTGATACAGTAGCTTCAAAGGGATACTTTGGGATTTTGGCAATGAGGCCCTTTATCTACTTCCCCAGAGTCAGATGAACTCGTGGACCATTTTTATGTCTACAGTATAGGTGCAGTTTGAAGGAAGTTGTTAACTAGTGCTAGCGCAATTGCTAACTAGTGTTAGCGCAATGACTGGAAGCTAGTACAGTATCGCCAGTTATTGCGCTAATGCTAATTAGCATTGGCTTGCGAAACTACCTCTAACTTATTGGAGACATAAAAAATGTATCCACAAGTTAATCTGACTCTGGGGAAGTAAATAAAGGGCCTCATTGCCAAAATCCCAAAGTACCCCTTTAAGCTCCTTAGTTGCTACATGTACATCCATTTTTTTTACATATATATTAATCATATATACCCATTAATTCTTGAAGAATATAACTTATAAGTGCCTCATGAGCTTAGTTCAACTGTTGTACCCCATTAGAACCCAAAATACAAGCTTGTTTAACTCCAATGTTTGCGAACAATTAAATCGTAAACAAACACTGTATAGCCTCAAAACATGGTTAAAACTATAATATTGATATCATGAATGATCAGTCCTTGCATCCACAGCTCTGTCTATAATTTTGAGAGTGATTTAATTTCTCCAGGCCCATCCCTCAGCTTTTTACCAAAACACAGGCGGGGTGACCACTTTGTTTTTGTTTTAGATAAGGATTATAGCTTTAAATAAGAATAATTGTGAAAAATAACCTGGAGTAACAGTGACTGGTGCTGGATTACCTCCAACATACTGTGTGACCGTCAAGCAGCATGGAAAATGCTGTCGTCACCCCAAAATGTCACCTCCGGATTCTGTTCTTGGTCAGCAGTACAGGTCTCTCCAGTTACCTTTTATATCACTTGAGAAGATATACAGTAACCACAACACTGGCTGGCAGCAGCAGACCCACGGACTGATAAAGTGCAACAATGCAGAAAGAAGCCATGGCGCTACAATGGTAATAGCAAATACAGAATGTTGGAAATACGTTACCCTTGCAGAATTATTTGACATAACTTAAATATACATGCAATTGAAACTGTACTGTACATATTTATTTTTTTTAAGGACCATTTTACCAACATGGCACAGCTACAGTATGGAACCTACAATGCGCTCTGGGACATTAGATTCCGACTCATATCAGGCCAGCAGAGATTGAGAAATGTAAACGAAGTTCCTTTGATCAGTGCACAGGGGCACAATTCCTCCCCACAGTGGAGAAGGTCAGGATCTGTGAAAAAGTGGAGCTGCTCTTCAGTCGAATGTTGCTGTCAAACATGGACGCAGCTGTTTGCATGACATCTCTTTAGTCTCCTTCCCAGAACAGATTTTTTAACCCCTGCAGAGGAAACTCTGTCAGTCCTCCTCGTGTCAACAGCTGTGGGCATGCGCAATGTCGTGTTGTCCATGGAATCCAGGCGCAATGTCCAGTCCCGTAATGTAGGACATTGGCCTTAGCAACAGACTGTCTTTATGAAGGGCTGGGGAGCAGCAGAGGTGAGAAGAAGCAGCAGACTAGAAAATATCGTACAAAATAGAGGTGAGGGATCCTTCTGCCGGCTGAGTAGTTAACAGCACTACTACACAGACAAAAATGGGTTTAATCTCAGACATGTCACATGTCAGACATGTAAAGAAACAGTTCACAAAATCAAATGTTAACAGACTGCAAATATTTCTAGCAAATATTATATTTAAATATTCTGCCTTTGATAACTCGCTGAGAATGTAATTTCATTTGGCAAATGGCAAATGTTTTGAGTGGAATGAAATCATTTTATAAGTAAATATCTAAGACCATGTCTCTCCTACTTGTGTGTGTGTCTGAAGTTGACAATACATTTATGGTAACAATTTGCAATGTAACGATAATACATTATTCACATTTACAGTACATACATCAAAAGTGTCCTTGTGTCCATAAACAGTGGGTGGGTTAGTGAGTTAACAGACTCATGTCTGAGTTAACAGTAACTCATGTTTTCTAAAGCATTCTAAACATTTACAGCAAGTACCCTAAGAAACATTTTGAAGCATTCTAAACATTTACAGCAAGTACCCTAAGAAACATTTTGAAGCATTCTAAACATATTCAGCAAGTACCCTAAGAAACATTTTGAAGCATTCTAAACATATTCAGCAAGTACCCTAAGAAACATTTTGAAGCATTCTAAACATATTCAGCAAGTACCCTAAGAAACATTTTGAAGCATTCTAAACATTTACAGCAAGTACCCTAAGAAACATTTTGAAGCATTCTAAACATATTCAGCAAGTACCCTAAGAAACATTTTGAAGCATTCTAAACATTTACAGCAAGTACCCTAAGAAACATTTTGAAGCATTCTAAACATTTACAGCAAGTACCCTAAGAAACATTTTGAAGCATTCTAAACATTTACAGCAAGTAAGCATTTTAGATATATTTTTTTCACTTGGCCGGCTGACATGATGGTGAGATACAGTCTACGAATACATTGTGGTACAAGTACACTGTGTGCTACACCATTAACCTAGTTCATTACAGTCTGAATGTGACGCCAAGGTTTCGATTCAGTAATACATGGACAAAATCCACCTGGACACCAACATCATTCATCACTACTGTGGCACTACTAGCGTTTAAGAGCGTTGGGCCAGTAACTGGAAGGTTTCTGGTTCAAATCCCTGAGCTGGCTTGAGCAAGGCACTTATAGTTGCTCTGAATAAGAGTGTCTGCTAAATTACATACAAACAAAATACTGAGCACCTATGTAGAACAACTTGAAGTAAAAGTTCCAATCTTACAGTTTATCTTCCTCAGACAGGAATATGTGAAGATTCAGCAGAAGCTATAGCGTAGTAGTTTACTTCCGTATCTTTATGCTAGTCAGTATATTGTGTAAATCTATGGTACACTTTATTTGTCTCCCCTATCGGACAGTTTGGCCAAGAATCTCTGTAAACACTGAAACTTCACAGCAACAACACAAGAGCAACAACAACAGAGAGCAGCACAACGACAACAACAACAGCAACAACAGTTCTCAGTATCCACGCACGATAGAGTGTGAAAGCAATCACTAAATATAGCTTTACAGATATACTGGCTGGATATTGGTATCAGAATGACGTTCAGTGGTGGTCACACTACCCAGCATTAAGGTATTCCTGCTCTAACCTACACTGTGCTTGCAAGGGTTATTGAGTCACAAAAGTAAGGTCCACACAAAGGCTTATCTGTCTGTGTGTCCTTACACACTGTCTGAGGGGCGGCAGGACAGGCGTCTGTAAACTCAGTTATTAAATGGTGATATTGAGGGGGATGGTGAAGCTGGTAATAGCGCCTGCCTGTGATTATGTGCACCTGCTGTCCCTCATCAGAGAGTTGGATTTCTGGGCCGTGGCAGCGGGAGTGTTCAGAATCACACAGACAGACAGAAGTCCCTGAGCTGGCCCTGGGAGAGACCCAGATCAATATGGAATGTGTTACAGACAGAGTGGGGGTCACAGATATTACTGTTAACCCTGATTTGATCTCTTGTTCTTCCTGTTAATTTTGTCCTACCTCCCCTACCCTGGCATTTCCATGTCATTCAGACTGCTGCCAGTAAAGAACAGTTCAACTAACAACATTATTCATTTTCATACAAACAGACTATAATTATTTGTTCTTGGAGCTCTAAGATACATGTATGGAGCTGAATCAAAAACGATGATGATGAGGTAGAAAAAATGAACTTAGAGCAGCATAACAAATGTTTGTGCAACTGAACTCGAAACTTGAACTTAGTACCTGAACCCTGGTGTTCAAATGCACACAGGCGTGCATATACTCATGTCCATAAACCATACACACATGATCACGTCCACAAACCAAAGACTTTCTAAGTCTTTTGCAGACTTTGTTCAGTATTAAGAGGAAAAGTATTACAAACATTTAATATTACTAGAATAATATTCTTATAGTAACACATTTAAATATGGAAATATGGAAATTTTTACAGATTCACATGTAAAATCCTATCGCATGTCTGCATACCGGGTCCGACTAAACCAGTCTCATTGTAACACCCTGCGCTTCAGTCAATGGAGGCAAGAGGAGGATTATTGCAATACCCGTTTGTGTTGGTAACACTAGAGCCAATCCCCAGCTCCATGGTCCCAGCGTTATCTGAAAGACTGCCTGGCTTATCCTTGTGGCATAGTCGCAAGCTGTGGCCCCTATATATGTATCCATTGGTGGGGAAAACAGCCCCTCTCAGGCACAGAATCTCCTGGAAGGCATACCTGAACTCAGGACTCCTGCAGTATATGAGGGGGTTGAACGCTGAGTTGGCGTATCCTATCCAGTTCAATATCCTGAATGGCATTTTAATGTTGTCCACCTTCCAGATGGTCACCACCACATTGAGCACAAAGAAGGGCAGCCAGCAGAGGGTAAAGGTGCCCATGATGATTCCCAGCGTCTTCAGGGCTTTGTGTTCCTTCAGACAGAACTTAGGTCTCTTCCCGTTCCCCCCTCCTCCTCCGCTCCCGCCCTCACCATCCTGCCCCTGGTTGTTGTTGATCATCTGGGCGTGGAAGCGCCCCTCGCTGCCGCGGATCTTCTCCAGCTGCTTCCTGGCCTCCTGGAAGACGCGTCCGTAGACGAAGGCCATGACCGCCAGGGGGATGTAGAAGGAGACGACGGAGGAGGCCACGGCGTAGGCCGCGTTGGTGTTGAAGTCACAGCAGTGGGCATCTTCCAGGCAGCTGAGCGCCTCGGGCTCATCAGACACCCACCACTTCATGTGGATGGGCAGGAAGGAGATGAGGGCTGCCACGCCCCACACCGTCACCACCACCACACACGCCTTGCGCTTGGTCAGCAGGGACGGGTAGTGCAGCGGCGACGTGATGGCCAGGTAGCGGTCCAGTGCAATCACACACAGCGTCTCGATGCTGGCCGTCACACACAAGACGTCCGCCGCCGTCCAGAACTCGCAGAGGAAGCTGCCAAAGTGCCAGGTGTTGAGGAGGATGTAGCAGGCGCCGAAGGGCACTACCAGCAGGCCCATGACCAGGTCAGCACAGGCCAGAGAGGTGATGAACATGTTGGTGACCGTCTGCAGCCGCTGGAAGCGCACGATGGCGGTGATGACCAGCACATTGCCAAAGACGATGCCAATCACTAGCAAGGCCATGAGGATGCCTAGCAGCACCGCCACAGTCTCGCTGTACTCCGAGTAAGACCACTGGTGAGACGACGAGTTCATCTCCACTGATAGATCCGATAGGTTAAACACGGCAGGCATGCTCACATTCTCCATGATCTATGGCCCAGTTGAATCAACAAACCACAGGAGATAAGATAAGGAGACACATGTTGTCAAAATGACCTATAAAAAAAAGAATAATCCATATAGGTATATAGGCTACTGTATATGTAAAGTATATAAAGTCAAGATAGGATGCATAAGTTAATTTTGATATGAATTCTGAATTATTTAATCCAAGATCTATTAGATGCACTTGTATTTAAAATAACATAAAGAAAATTCTAACTTCATTCTTAATACATTTGCTCAATCAAAAAACACAAATAAATAATTTCATCTTAAAGCCATTTACCTACCTCCAAATATTCTCCTGGTCTCCCATAAAATCTAAAAGTATTCCTTTTTTATGTTGTAGCTCCCATTAGGTGTACTTCATTAGAAATAGTTTTGGCTGACTGCCTTCTCCCTTTCTCTTATGCTGTGTCACACACTCACAGTCCCACTTGCTCTGTGTTTTAAAACACTACTCTCTCTCACTGTTGAATGTAGCTCCTGATCTAGTCATAGCCCTTATAGCAGGCAAGAATGACATCACACTCTGGCAGCAGCCAATCAGCAGGCAGGCAGACCACAGGAGCAGTGAATAAGAGTGCCTTTTTGCACAGTAAGACGTTTTTTCACTAAAACAAGTAAAATTGCAAATGTGTTTGTATTTGTAATATTTGTAAAGGAAAATATTTATTCTATGTTATCAGATAAATCAAACTACTGAAGGCAATATGATAGTGATAACATTTCTGAGAGCAAATGCTGTATGTCATAAAACTTTGAAAGAGAAAAGGTTGTTCCCATAGCAACATAATTAGTATTGCAACAAGCTCTGTTGGAGACAAGCACAATAAACAAACCAAGCAATTATGTACAACCTACAGTTGTATACTGTTCTAAAGGGTTGTCATGCAGAGCATTACTATGTAATGAAATTGGACCTCATCCAGCTTTCACACTTCCTGACCTGAATCTCATCCACATTCCAACTGGAAACAGAGACATTAGGCATAGTCCATTGACATTCAGTAGGTACTAAACCCTCTTAAATATTAACATGACTGCATAGCTCGCTCCACCACATAGATTGGGTTATTATGTACAGGCACACTTAAACAAATGAACCCAGTATCATATGTGTTTTACATACTATTAGCACTGGTCATCAAAACTGAAAAAAAAAAGTTGGACAATGAATCAAGAACGTTTAGCATTTTTAAAACATTGTAATGGCACGGAAAAATAATGAATAGAGTTCAGGCATTTTGGTGTGAATCCAGGCATAAAATGTATTGTAAAACGACACAGGGTCACCAGGAGCGATCAGCCAATGAAGTTGGAAGTTCCACCCAATTGACTACATTAAAATGGTGGAAGCCCTGAATGGCACTGCACATGCTAATATGGCCTTTTGGCCACTAGAGGCCTCTATCATTCTTTCTCTATGGTCTCTAGGCCTACCTGCGCTGTCTGGACTGCCTAGATAATTATTCATTACTGTTGTTGTCGTCACATTCTCCTGCATAAGCAAGAGTGGGAAAGAGTCACCAGAGTAAAATTAAAGCAATCAATCATCAAGATTTAAATGTACCAAACTCACTAAAAGCCTCTCCTTAAAAAGCCAAACCTTGACCTGGAAATGTTTTTAAACTATTGGCCTAAATCGAATCTCCCATTCCTCGCAAACATTTGGGAAAAGCTGTTGCACAGCAACTCATTGCCTTCCTGACGACAAATAATGTATATGAAATGCTCCAGGCTGGGTTTCTGTATAAGCACTTTGTGACATCTGCTCATGTAAAAAGGGCATTATAAATACATTTTATTTGATTAGATTTTTCACCTCTCAAACACAGGAAATAGATGGCTGAAAAGGAGAGATCCTCTGGTGGACGGGCATGCACGTTGCTATACATACTGTACCAACATCTTGTTCTGTGGGGTTTATCTTGGGGTGGCATGTAGCCTAGTGGTTAGGGCATTGGGCCAGTAACCAAAAGGTTGCTGGATTGAATCACCCCTCCCCAAAGTAAAAAATCTGTTGTTCTCCCCTGAACAAGGCAGTTAACCCACTGCTCACTCATTGTAAATAAGAATTTGTTCTTAACTGACTTGCCTAGTTAAAGAAAGGCAAAAAATAAAAAATCTGCAGTAGGCATCCAATGTTATGGTGCATTACTGCCACCTACTGTACTGGAGTGTGGGCCAGAGACAGGAAGGAACTTCAAATATTCAAAAATATTTTATGCTGTAATTCAAACACATAAAAGTCACACCTTCCTCCACTTGCCCTTGGGGGAATCCCCATGGCAATATTTGTCGTAGGTCCAAATGATTAGCCAAGTTTGCGAGTGTACAATTATGTTCACTTTGGGGCCTGAAACGCCCCATAATTCAATTTGCGATGATTGTACATCCGCTAAGAAAAGTCAGCCAAAACTTAAAACCAACATACATGTAAGTAAAAACAAATGTAATGCACATGATGGCTCAAACACATCTCGTAAAAGTAATTATGTTTTTGTTTGGTTAGCTTTTGAAAATGTTAGCTTGCACATACAACTACCCTTAATTTTCAATTTACCTGATATTGTCGGATGGCTAACATTCGATGTCTGCGGATGCGTTGTCTTCTAGCCAAGATATGAAATGCATTCATAATTGACTGTAGCACATATAAATCACACACAACAGCTACCGGTGGTTTCATGATGACTGAAAACACAACCATGGGACGAAGGAGTGACACATTTCCGGGCAAGAGCGGTCCATTTAAAATTAATTAATTCTCCCCTCCGCTCCTTGCCCTGCAAGTGTCAACTCGTCAGGCGTCATGATAATTCATCAAAAGTGTCCACTTAATTTGAGGGCTGAGGGGAGAGGGTGTGTCTTTTAAGTGTTTGGAATGAAGCCTGTATATAATGATGTTCTACTCAGTATTCTCTTTAAACTCAATTCCTACATCCCCTTCTCCCTCATACTGGATCTCAGTCTCTCTCTTTCCCTCTCAAGTACATGCTCCATTGTCTCTGTTTCCTGGCATTAATTACACCTTCCTGTTGGATGCTTTCCTATCACATTGAATGTCGTACTGAACCAGCTGCGTCTCACCCTTAGCCTTGTAAAGATGGCCTCCTCTCTGCTGTCTCTTCCTGCCATCCTCCCCGACTTTACTTTGTACCTGATGCCTGCCCTTTAGTGTCTCTGTTAGACTGCTCCTGTCCTCTCTGCACCACCGCTGTCCATATCATTCCCTTAGCCTCTGCCCTGCTCATTGGCACCTACACATCCTCTCTCTTAAGGGCCTGTTTAGCTAGCACATCTACTTCCTCATTCCCTTCCACATGGGCTGGGACCAAAGCAAAACTTATCTGGACACCCATCTGTCTCACCTGGGCAAAAACTGGTTGAATCAACGTTGTTTCCGTGTCATTTCAACAAAAAAATGTAATGTGATGACATTGAATCAATGTGGAAAACTGATTGGATTTGTAAAAAGTCATCAACGTAAGGGAACCCAACTTTTAAACTAAATCTGATGACATGGTTAGTTGACAACTTAACCAAATTTAAATTCAAACTAGACGTTGAACTGATGTCAATGCCCTGTGAGTACATTCGTTTTGGAACCGGGCTGCCTCCGGATCATGAGCCTGGTGCCCCCCACTGGACGACTGCAAGGTCGGTTCAAAACAAAAGTGTATTCAAATGCAAAAGTTATTTATTTGATTAAAACGCTTTGATGAAAATCATGTAATTGAAAATGCTGTTCATTTAGGCACTGCATATACAGTAGGTTGTCATATGCATATTTACTGTAAATGTCCCACAGACAGCAGTTTTTCCAGTATCTGCACATCTGTATTCCAGTACATCTGTACAACTGCATCCTAGAGATAACTGTCATGTGACTTAGAGCTATGTGGCGGGAGCCCTGTGATCTAATCTAGGAGACATCTACAGTATAAAATCGAGCATAACAATGAGGCTCACGCTTCATCCCCTAATCATAACAACTCCATACTTTGTCTGGTCCGTTTCACAGGAACGAGATACAAAGCAAACAGAAGACCACATGAACTCTGCTGAACTGTCTAAATCAGATGGTGTCTCAAGGTACGTACCAAATGTCAACCTATTTCCTACATACTGTGCATATAGAAAATATTCAGACCCCTTGACTTTTTCCACATTTTGTTACGTTACAGCCTTATTCTAAAATGTATTCAAAAATGTTTCCCCTCATCAATCAACACATAATACCCCGTAATGAAAAAGCAAAAACAGGTTTTTTTAAATGTTGGCAAATTTATCTAAATAAAACGAAAAACTGAAGTATTCAGACCGTTTACTCAGTACTTTGTTGAAACACCTTTGGCAGCGATTACAGCCTCGAGTCTTCTTGGGTATGACACTACAAGCTTGGCACACATGTATTTGGTGAGTTTCTCCCAATCTTCTCTGCAGATTCTCTCAAGCTTTATCAGGTTTGAAAGGTGGAGCGTCACTGCACAGCTATTTTCAGGTCTTTCCAGGGATGTTTGATCGGGTTCAAGTCCGGGCTCTGGCTGGGCCACTCAAGGACATTCAGAGACTTGTCCCGAAGCCACTCCTGCGTTGTCTTGGCTGTGTGCTTAGGGTCGTTGTCCTGTTGAAAGGTGAACCTTCGCCCCAGTCTGAGGTCCTGAGTGCTCTGGAGCAGGTTTTCCTCAAGGATCTCTCTGTACTTTGCTCCATTCATCTTTCCCTCGATCCTGACTAGTCTCCCAGTCCCTGCTGCTGAAAAACATCCCCACAGCATGATGCTGCCACCACCATGCTTCACCATAGAGATGGTGCAAAGTTTCTTCTAGACATGGCGCTTGGCATTCAGGCCAAAGAGTTCAATCTTGGTTTCATCAGACCAGAGAATCTTGAGTCCTTTAGGGTCCTTTTGGCAAACTCCAGGTGGGCTGTCATGTGCATTTAACTGAAGAGCGGCTTCCATCTGGCCACTCTACCATAAAGGCCTGATTGGTGGAGTGCTGCAGAGATGGTTGTCCTTCTGGAAGGTTCTCCCATCTCCACAGAGGAACTCTGGAGCTCTGTCAGAGTGACCATTGGGTTCTTGGTCACCTCCCTGGCCAAAGCCCTTCTCCCCCGATAACTTAGTTTGACCGGGCTGCTAGCTCTAGGAAGAGTCTTGGTGGTTACAAACTTCTTTAATTTTAGAATGACGCAGAAAGTCTTTGGTACCCTTCCCCAGATCTATGCCTCGACACAATCCTGTCTCAGAGCTCTACGGACAATTCCTTCAACCTCATGGCTTAGTTTTTGCTCAGACATGCACTGTCAATTGTGGGACCTTGTGTAGACAGGTGTGTGCCTTTACAAATAATGTCCAATCAATTGAATTTACCACAGGTGGACTCCAATCAAGTTGTAGAAACATCTCAAGGATGATCAATGTAAACAGGATACACCTGAGCTCAATTTTGAGTCTCATAGCAAAGGGTCTGAATACGTATGTAAATAAGGTATCCAAAATGCAGGTGTTTCAGTCTATCTCAATGCTTTCGGTGGTGGTGGGGGAGCGGGTGTAGGTGTTGGTAATGTTCTTTAGTTGCGCCGTGATTAGCTCAGTGTTACGTCACCGCCAAGTCTAAAGGTAGGCCTCGAAAACGCAAGCCCCTTGGGTGCTGCCATAGATTTAAATTAGAAGTGCCCATCCAAGAAGGCTCAAGGTCATTGGTCACATAAAATGACGTCAAATCACGTTAGATCTACAGTAGCTTTGATTGGACTGATCATGTCAACATCATACTTTCAAAATCTTAGCTAGCAGTCATCATTATGAATCAAGTCGACAATCTACTGGCAAATCCTTTTTAATCCTTATCATATGAAGTGAAATAATGAAGAGAAATTATAGATAAAAGGTATCGGTTCTCATCGGCCATAGGACAGAAACATTACACAACAAGTTGGAAATTGCAAATTCAACAATGAGTGGTTTGGAAAGAATCAGTGGCTAACTGCAAGCATTGCAAGGCAATCACTAGCCTGCTATTCAGTGGAGTGGCTGTGTGGTCCCAAATCTGGGATTAATGGTCTGTTTTCCAAGTTTTCCAATGATAAACATTTAACATTGGCCATGCTGTCAATGAAGCATGATTTGTGCAGCGCTCAAAACAACTTTTAACTCTTAAAAGTTAACTTCAGTGAGACAACTGGGAAAAACGAAGCTCCGACTGAGAAAATACATTGTGAACGGTCATTCAACTCGGAATTGTAAATCCGGAACTCGGGGCTTTTTCTAGAGCTACGACCTGAAGATCAATGACATCATCATGGTTCAAACTTGTTTTTTTCCTTTTATGCCCACGAAGGACCGCCGGGCCACCTTCCTTTTCAAGTGATCACAGCACAACAAGGTGAGTCCAAAAATGTATTGTATGCTGCTGCATAAATTATGTAAAATGCCAGAGAGATATGTAAACTGTAGCTAAGAAAGTATACTAAGTGTATGTTGTGTAGTAAGCTGTTAGTAGCCCATGTGCCTCACCCTAATCATTTGGTATATTTTCCCCTTTTAATTTTGCCTACTGTTCAGACTTGGTGGTGCACATCTAGCCTATAACCTGTTTTAGAGAAATGTAATCATCGAATATTGTCTGCTTATATGCCCCCTTTATTTATCCTACGGTTCTGACTTGGTGTACAGGGAGAACACTGTAAGAACGACCTACGTTCAGAATTCTGTCGCTGTACATTTCAAAGTGCTAAACAAATAATTATATTGACTACGTCCGTGTAGCAGTGCTAAGATGTTAGGACTGCTGTTGGGACTCTGCTCTTGGGACAGCTTTATGTAGGCCCTAACAGTTTGTGGATACCGTTTGTCACCGTTATAGTGCAATTAGTGTATTGTATTGTGTTGTGTAGTGGCTTTGCTGGCATGTATCCCACATGTGTTTTGTTTGTTTGCCCCACCAAGATTTACATGCTAAAATTGCCACTGCAATACTCAACAAAGTTAGGAGAACTAGCACCTAAAGTTGTGGAAGGAATATGGAAAGTGTGCATCAGTTTAAATAGATTATGTCAAATAAGACAACAGCAACATTTTACAGCCATTACTAAATTTGATGCAACACATTCCTAATCCCTCTCTAATGAGAAAAATGCATTTACAAATCAGCTGCTAAACCTGAAGTCTCACTATCTATACATCTATCAGTATGGAACATTAACCATAAGCAATGTTAAATCAGTAGAAGAAGTGTTCTAAGCTCTTGGGCCTTTTTCATGTTATGACTTCCTACTGTAGGATTCTACAGGACGATATAGACCTCTATCAGACCTCTATCACTCAAGGTGGTTACAGTAACCATGAGAAACTCAGATTCAAAGCACAATACAAATTAAGTCTGCTTTATGTGGGGCCTATTCCATTAACGTTTTCCAGGAACCTGCCCATGTCAGATTTTCATGAGCCTTGTGCGGTTGGCTCTGGAATTATCACCAAGTATGGCTAGACCGTCCTCAGTTTCCAGAGTCACTTCAGTTCAACGGTTAGTGCTACAGCAGATTCAAAGAGACAGGCTTGTTGTGTAGGATGACTGATTTGGTGGGCGGGAAGAGGAGCTTCTGACCAATCACTTTACAGGCAGTACTTAACATACCCGACAGTAACCCAATAACGTGTCCCTTGGGCCACATACTTGTTACATACTGCACACTGCATTATAGTACCCTCTTCATCCATGTCGTCTGTACATTACACGTTATATTGTTTATGCTTTTCCAGAGAACGTCAATAATGTGAGTATGATCTCTGAACTGCCACTATGACCATTGGTTGTCGAGTTCTCTCTCTGTCCCTGAGTGCTTACAGTCCCTGTGCGAATAACTCTAAGGCAGAGAGAACTCTATCCTCAATCAGTCACTGCTCTCTGTCCGTCCCAGAATGCTGTATTGGATGCATTAAGAATTAATGCATCAAAGAGTGAGAGGCAGACTTGGACTGATGGACTAAATGAATAGTATAAATAAAAAATGATCATGCCACAAGCCGAGACGCACTACTTACTCTCTCCTGGCAATCTCTGACTGAGTGACAGTAAGGAGGAAGAGATTAACTTTCTGTCTTCCTGCCCATGCAATTCCCAGAGTATTGGTTTCCTCATCAGTGGAAATGTGAATTCAGTGGTGGAAAAAGTACAAAATTGTCGTAGTTGAGTAAAAGTAAAGAAAAGGGTTAATAGAAAATTACTCAAGTAAAAGTGAAAGTCACCCAGTAAAATCCTAAGTAAAAGTCTAAAAGTATTTGGTTTTAAATATACTTAAGAATCAAAAGTAAATGTTATTGCTAAAATATACTTAAGTATCAAAAGTAAATCATTTCAAATTCCTTATATTAAGCAAACCAGACCACATAATTTCCTCTTTTTTTTTCTGTTACGGATAGCCAGGGCCTTGATAAGTGTGTGAAGTAGACCATTTTCCTGTCCTGCTAAACATTCAAAATGTAACAAGTACTTTTGAGTGTCAGGGTAAATGTATGGAGTAAAAAGTACATAATTGTCTTTAGAAATGTAGTAAAGTAAAAGTAGTCAAAAATATAATTTGTAAAGTAAAGTACAAATACCCCAAAAAACTACTTAAGTAGTACTTTCAAGTATTTTTACTTAAGTACTTTACACCACTGTGTGAATTCCCATTCACATAAATGACACAGGCATGACCTTACGAATGAGCTGTCTGTCTGTCTCTGGTCTCTCTGTCTCCATCCATGTGTCTGTTCCTCACTCTTATGCTCCATATTGTTATCCGATATACTTCAATGAACTATGCATTTCTGGTTACATTTTCATATTAGTTTTCTCTGTCAATAAGCCCTATAAAACAAAACACTATCATCACTATCTATTATGAAAATATGTATTTTGTGTGCAAATATCATCAAATATAAGCACACACAGCAAAGTCTTATCATGAATGCCTGAGTTGGTGGATTTTAGTGATGAAGGAGGAAATAGTTTTGCTATTTGCCAGACAAGGTTCTCAAATAGGAACAAAATAAATGTTTCTCTCCAAACTAAAAAGATATGACCACTGTGGAAAAACATACCACATTGATTGTTTACAAACAAAACCACATATCCTGAGTCCGCATTTATTTTAGTCGGAGATTTTAACAAAGCAAAATGGCCGACATAAAACATTTTAAGCGTGTTAACCCTCTTAAGGATACCGGCCCAGACGGCATCACTAGCCGCGTCCTCAGAGCATGCGCAGACCAGCTAGCTGGAGTGATTACGGACATATTCAATCTCTCCCTATCACCAGCCTGCTGTCCCCACTTGCTTCAAGATGTCCACCATTGTTCCTGTACCCAAGAAAGCAAAGGTAGCTGAACTAAATGACTATCTCCCCGTAGCACTCACTTCTGTCATCACAAAGTGCTTTGAGAGGTTAGTTAAGAATCATATCACATCCACCTTACCTGACACCCTAGACCAGGCCTGGGCAATTATTTTCCATGGAGGGCCACTGCGGGCCAGAATCATATTACAGGATTATACATCATGTGTATGACTGTGTTGACAGATATATATACTTTAAATCACGTCCAGATATGCTACTTATTTTACTTTTTTAACATGCACAGAAATAAACCGCATCCATTTTCATTATTAAACATGAAATGAACTACACGGAGGGAAAGGTACACTGTGTATTCAGCACCACGAACATAACTAATTTTAATGGGTATGCACAAAAACACAAGAAAGAGAGAGCTCAACATTACATTTAAACTACTCAATCTGTGTGAGGAGTGAAGTCTCTGATGGGCATTGACTAGAGCATTGAAGTCACGTATAGTTTCTTGTCTGTTCACATACATAGGTTGACCCAAACAGTACAAACATCTTCTGAGCATGACTCCTAATCTTTGAAAAGTTTTGTTCATCGAGAGATGTATAGAACCTCGTCAGTGACATTGTTTTCAATAGTTCTCCAATCACTGCATCAGACTGAAGATCGATAAGCTCAAGTTGCAGGTCAGTGGGAGTGTTTTGCAAATTGAAGGTGAAAGGATAGGAAACCAACAGCATGTAATTTTCCTCAAAACGACGAGAAAACTCACTGTTTAAAGCACGCAGCAGCGATGTATACTTCTCCCGCTGGTTATCTAATAGGGAACAGACTAGTAGTGTCGGAAGGTGGGTGAGATTGTTGGCTTCTACTTGGCAGGTCAGGAGGAGTAATTTTCCCTTGATGGCTTTGCCAAGGCTGTACATCTGTTGTACAGGGGGCGGCAGGTACCCGAGTGGTTAGAGCGTTGGGCCCGTAACCAAAGGTTGCTGGATTGAATCCCCGAGTTGACAAGATAAAAATCTGTTGTCTGTGCCTGAACAAGGCAGTTAACCCACTGATCCTAGGCCGTCATTATAAATAAGACTTTGTTCTTAACTGACTTGCCTAGTTAAAAAAAGGTCAAATAAAAAAATGTGCAAAAAGGCCCTTCCCTTGTAGTTTGGAATTCAGTTAATTCATGAGGGCCATGATGTCCACAGTGAAGGCAAAATCAGCCAACCATTATTATTCTTGAAGTTGAGGGAAATCCACATATTTTCCTTTCATTTGCAAAAACTCAGCAATCTCTGTCTTCAGGTCCCATACCCTTTAAAGCAGCTTCCCCAAACTCAGCCATCTCAAGTTTGTGTGGTAGGGGAGATCTGCATGACCCCACCTTGTCTCTTCCAACAGTGAAACAAACTGCCTGGGGTTTAACGATTTTGCTCTTATGAAGTTTACCACTTTAGTGACCGTATACACAACATGGCTAATTTTCAGAACACATTTACAGAGCACTTCCTGATGAATAATGCAATGCAGGAAAATAATTTTCTTATCTGGGTTCAGCTCAGCTACTTGATCTTGTATCCTTTTCAAAAGGCCAAAGTTTTTTCCTGTCAACTTTGGGCACCCATCATTGGTCACACTGGATAACTTTTCAAAACTCAGTCCCAGCTTTGCCACACACTTATTAACCTCCTCCAATAAATATTTCCCTGTGGTTGTGCTCATCATTGACTGCACTGAAGCAAGCTCCACTGTAATTTCAAAGGGGTATGCCTCGTAAGAATATCAACAACTGCGCCGTGTCACGTGCATTACTGCTCTCATCCAGGGCCAAGGAGAAATAGGTGAAATCCTTCACCGTGTCTTTCAACTGTTGTTCCATATTCTCTGCGATGTCCTCAACACGCCATGTCACTGTTGGTCTTGACAGGGTATTGCTGCAGAGTCAATTAAACATTATTTAATGAATTCGCCCTCAGCGAATGGCTTGCTATGTTTAGCAACTTTGTGGGACAGTACATAGCTAGCTCTCGCAATTCCATCGTTTGCTGAGTGCAGTTTTGTGGAAAGTCCTTGCTGCTTTTGCAACTGAGAAAGCCTCTCTTTCGATGCACTTGCCCTCTGCTCAGAATACATATTCCTATATTTCCCTGCATGCTTCATCTGGAAGTGTCGGGACAAGTTGTAGTCTTTCAAGACAGCGATGCTCTCTTTGCACACTAAGCACACAGCTTTCCCTGATACCTCAATAAAGAAATATTTCTATGTCCACTCTTACTGGAACACCCTACATTCATTGTCTACTTAACTTTTCTTTTAAATCTTTGAAAAATGTCTAGCTAGCTACTTTTTCTAACTGTGATGTGTGTGTCAGCCTGTCAGTCACTGTCTGTCCTCGTGCAGTTGTTATTTATACGTGACTTTAAAATAAATGTCCCACAAGCGGTGGGAGTTAAATAATATCGCAAATTCTTTATGTGATCTGAGCATGATCTGAGCCGTATTGAATCAGGTCGCGGGTGCATACGGCCCCCGGGCCGGCCTATACCCAGGCCTGCCCTAGACCCACTTTAGTTTGCATACCGCCCCAATAGATCCACAGATGATCCAATCACCATCGCACTGCACACTAACCTATCCCATCTGGACAAGAGGAACACCTATGTAAGAATGCTGTTCATTGACTATAGCTCAGCCTTCAACACCATAGTACCAAGTACCAAGTCCAAGCTCATTAAGCTCGTGCCCTGGGTCCTGGACTACAGTGTGGTGAAAAAGGTGCAACAGCGCATCTTCAATCTCAGCAGGCTGAAGAAATTGGGCATGGCCCGTAAGACCCTCATAAACTTTTACAGATGCACATCTGAAAGCATCCTGTCTGGCTGTATCACCGACTGGTACGTCAACTGCACCGCCTATGTATACAGTGTATTCGGAAAGTATTCAGACCCCTTGACTTTTTCCATATTTTGTTACGTTACAGCCTTATTCTAAAATTGATTACATATTTTTTCCCCTACATCTACACACAATACCCCATAATGACAAAGCAAAAACTGATTTTTTGAAATGTTTGCAAATTTATTAAAAATAAAAAACAGAAATACCTTGTTCAAATAGTAAATATACAGACCCTTTGTTATCAAACTCGAGCTCAGGGGGAGGTGAGCTCAGGGGGAGGTGCATCTTGTTTCCATTGAACATCCTTGAGATGTTTCTACAACCTGATTGGAGTCCACTTGTGGATTTTTAGTTTTTTTTAAATGTTGTATTTTTACCCCCTTTTTCTCCTTTTCTCATTTTTTTGATCTTGGCTCTTTGCTGCAACTCCCCAACGGGCTCGGGAGAGGCGAAGATGGAGTCATGCCCGCCTAACTGCGTTCCTTAATACCCACCAGCTTAACCCAGAAGCCAACCGTACCAATGTGTCGGAGGAAACACCATTCAACTGGCATCCGGCGTCAGCCCGCAGGCACCTGGCCCACCACAAGGAGTCGCTAGAGCTCGATGAGCCAAGTAAAGTCCCACCAGCCAAATCCTCACATAACCCGGACGACGATGGGCCAATTTTGCGCTGACCTATGGGACTCCCGACCACGGTCGGTTGAGGCACAGCCCGGGACATGAACCCGGGTCCGTAGTAATGCAATGCAGTGCCTTAGACCGCTGCGCCACACCTGTGGTAAAACCTGTCTATCTAAGGTCCCACAGTTGAGAGTGCATATCAGAGCAAAAACCAAGCCATGAGGTCGATGGAATTGTCCGTAGAGCTCCGAGACAGGATTGTGCAGCATTGAAGGTCACCAAGAACACAGTGACCTCCATCATTCTTCAAAGGAAGAAGTTTGGAACCACCAAGAATCTTCCCAGCCCCCGTCCCCGCAGGAGGACTTTTGCCTTTTGGTAGGCCGTCATTGTAAATAAGAATTTGTTCTTAACTGACTTGCCTAGTTAAATAAAGGTTAAATAATAGCTTTGTCATTATGGGGTATTGTGTGTAGATTGATGAGGGAAATAATTGTTTTAATCAATTTTAGAATAAGGCTGTAACGTAACAACATTTTGAAAAAGTCAAGGGGTATGAATACTTTCCAAATGCAATTGTGTATTGTATTCTACTGTATTTTAGTCAATACCATTCTGACCTTGCTCATCCTAATATTTATATATTTCTTAATTCCATTCTTTTACTTTTAGATTTGTGTGTATTGTTGTGAATTGTTAGATACTACTGCACTGTTGGAGCTAGAAAAACAAGCATTTCGCTACACCTGCAATAATATCTGCTAAATATGTGTATGTGGCCAATACAATTTGATTTGATTTGATCTGCTTAGCCCTTCCATCTAGACAGAGATGGCAGGCACCCCGTGAATGCCTCCCTGGACACGCACGTCTCCAAATCAATCATTAAGTTTAGTGATGACAAACAGTGGTAGATCTGAATACCAACAACTACGAGACAGCCTACAGTGAGGAGGTGAGGGCCCCAGCGGAGTGGTGCCAGGAAAATAACCTTTCCCAAACAACTGCAGCCCTCCAGGACATCTACAGCACAGCGCAGAAAACTTGCTTTAAAACGGCAACATTTTCTCTACGCTCCATGGCAACGTGTAGAATTGCAGGAAATGCACTTTAAAACTTCACTTTCTCTCCACTGTCAAGAGGGGGGGCCACTAAAATGTTTTGCTGCAGATCAAATATGCAAGACCAACCAAATATCACTTAGGGCTCCCAAAAGTCTAGAGCCGGCCCTGATCCCTGCAATATGATATCAATCTGCAAAGCCCTGTAGAGCAAGCCATTAATCACAATCATCAACGTCAGCGCAGCCTGTGGCAAACATTAAAGTCAGAGGACATTCATCAGGACTCAATCAATGCTTATTGGACCAGAGTAATGCATCAGGGCCCTTGAGGGAGTAAACACAGGTATAAAATACATGCTTTGTCAGTCACTGGCCTGGAAAAACAGATGTACTAAAGAGAGTACATGCTGTGTCTGTTATTGGTCAGCACAACTTCACACAATTTCATGCAATACTATCTATGTTTCTCACTGGACATATACAGTAGATACTGTGTGTGGGTACTGTAGTATAACCTACTATGGGTTATACGAGCCTGCAGTGGACAAAATACAGACAGCAGAGTTTGCTGTTCACAATAATTAGTATCTATTCAGAAATAATCACAAATTTTGGCAGAGCTATCAGCGTAGAAATCCTGGAGCACTTACGGTAGTCCCAGGAGAGTTCACTATTCAAATGAAATGAAATCTAATTGTTTTAGTCACATACACATACAGTGGGGAGAACAAGTATTTGATACACTGCCGATTTTGCAGGTTTTCCCACTTACAAAGCATGTAGAAGTCTGTAATTTGTATCATAGGTACTCTTCAACTGTGAGTGACGGAATCTAAAACAAAATTCCAGAAAATCACATTGTATGATTTTTAAGTAATTAATTTGCATTTTATTGCATGACATAAGTATTTGATACATCAGAAAAGCAGAACTTAATATTTGGTACAGAAACCTTTGTTTGCAATTACAGAGATCATACGTTTCCTGTAGTTCTTGACCAGGTTTGCACACACTGCAGCAGGGATTTTGGCCCACTCCTCCATACAGATCCTTCAGGTTTCGGGGCTGTCACTGGGCAATACGGACTTTCAGCTCCCTCCAAAGATTTTCTATTGGGTTCAGGTCCGGAGACTGGCTAGGCCACTCCAGGACCTTGAGATGCTTTTTACGGAGCCACTCCTTAGTTGCCCTGGCTGTGTGTTTCGGGTCGTTGTCATGCTGGAAGACCCAGCCTACGACCCATCTTCAATGCTCTTACTGCAGTCGTCCTATCCCCTTTGCAGAAAAGCATCCCCAAAGAATTATGTTTCCACCTCCATGCTTCACGGTTGGGATGGGGTTGTACTCATCCTTCTTCTTCCTCCAAACACGGCGAGTGGAGTTTAGACCAAAAAGCTCTATTTTTGTCTCATCAGACAAATGGTTTTCTTTGAGACTGTGGTCCCAGCTCTCTTCAGGTCATTGACCAGGTCCTGCCGTGTAGTTCTGGGCTGATCCCTCACCTTCCTCATGATCATTGATGCCCCACGAGGTGAGATCTTGCATGGTGCCCCTGACCGAGGGAGATTGACCGTCATCTTGATCTTCTTAAATGTTTTAATAATTGCGCCAACAGTTGTTGCCTTCTCACCAAGCTGCTTGCCTATTGTCCTGTAGCCCATCCCAGCCTTGTGCAGGTCTACAATTGTATCCCTGATGTCCTTACACAGCTCTCTGGTCTTGGCCATTGTGGAGAGGTTGGAGTCTGTTTGATTGAGTGTGTGGAGAGGTGTCTTTTATACAGGTAACGAGTTCAAACAGGTGCAGTTAATACAGGTAATGAGTGGAGAACAGGAGGGCTTCTTAAAGAAAAACGAACAGGTCTGTGAGAGCCGGAATTCTTACTGGTTGGTAGGTGATCAAATACTTATGTCATGCAATAAAATGCAAATTCATTATTTAAAAATCATACAATGTGATTTTCTGGATTTTTGTTTTAGATTCCGTCTCTCACAGTTGAAGTGTACCTATGATAAAAAATGACAGACCTCTACATGCTTTGTAAGTAGGAAAACCTGCAAAATCAGCAGTGTATCAAATACTTGTTCTCCCCACTGTATTTAGCAGATGTTATTGCGGGTGTAGTGAAACGCTTGGGTTCCTAGCTCCAACAGTTCAGTAGCATCTAACAATTCACAACAATACACATAAATCATTGCTATGTCTGAGTGGCACTGACTAAAATACAGTTGAATACAGTATATACATTTACATATGAAAGGAGTAAAACAGCATGTAAACATTATTTAAATAACTAGTGTTCCATTTAAAGTGACCAGTGATCCCATGTCTATGTACGTACATATGCACCTGTACTGACATTGCCTTCTAGATGATAGTGGGATGAATATGCCGTGGCTCTGGGGATTGATGTCCTTGATGATCTTTTTGGCCTTCCTGTGACATCGGGTGCTGTAGGTATCCTGGAGGCCCCCAGTGATGCGTTGCGCAGACTGCACCACCCTCTGGAGAGCTGCGTTTGCGGGTGGTGCAGTTGCAGTTGCCGTAGCAGGCGATGATACAGCCCGACAGGATGCATCTGTAAAAGTTTGTGAGGGTCTTAGGGGCCAAGTCAAATTTCTTCAGCCTCCTGAGGTTGAAGAGGCACTGTTGCGCCTTCTTCGCCACACTGTCTGTGTGGGTGGACCATTTCAGATTGTCAGTGATGTGTACGCTGAGGAATAGGGGCGTGCTCTCTCTGTTGTCTCCTGAAGTCCACGATCAGCTCCTTCATTTTGTTGACATTGAGGGAGAGGTTAGGCTATCTCGTCATCGTTGGTAATCAAGCCTACTACTGTTTTGTCGTCTGCAAACTTGATGATTGAGTTGGAGCTGGCTGAGCACGCACCCTTGTGGGGCCCCTGTGTTGAGGATCAGCATAGTGGAGGTGTTGTTTCCTACCTTCACCACCTGGGGGTGGCCCGTCAGGAAGTCCACAATCCAGTTGTACAGGGCAGGGTTCAGACCCAGGGCCCAGAGCTTAATGATGAGCTTGAACAGCATTCTTACATAGGTATTCCCCTTGTCCAGATGGGATAGGGCAGTGTGCAGTGCAATGACGATTGCATAATCTTTGGATATATTGGGGCGGTATGCAAATTGAGGTGGGTCTAGGGTCTCAGGTAGGTAGATGTGATATGATCCTTAACTAGCCTCTCAAAGCACTTCATGATGACAGAAGTGAGTGCTATGGGGCGATAGTCATTTAGTTCAGCTACCTTTGCTTTCTTGGGTACAGGAACAATGGTGGACATCTTGAAGCAAGTGGGGACAGCAGGCTGGTGATAGGGAGAGATTGAATATGTCCGTAATCACTCCAGCCAGCTGGTCTAAGCATTCTCTGAGGACGAGGCTAGGGCTACCATCTGACCCGGGAGCCTGGAGGTGTGTTGGGACAATTTCCTGATGAAAAACAAATGATAGTCCCACTTAGCAAAAACGAGATGGGATGGCGTGTGCCCTACCACCTCCTTTGGATGCCAGGATAGATAACTTATAATCAGGGGTCAATTTGATATTTTGTTGGGGTTGAACTGTCCATATTTTTACTGTAACATAACTCTATTCCATTCCATTGCTGTCCCTAAACCATGGTGGTGGAACTCTTCCCTATTTTACCCCAGTAAAAGCCCATAGGAATATCCATTCATGAATATTCACTAATAATAGAGTCTTGTATTGCTTGTAGGTGTCAGGTCCTGACTGTAGGGAGGCCTCTGGGCAACTCTGGGGTTACGGTCAGGGCTTGACAGTAGGGGTGTCTAGGCACCTCTATGTTTTGGGTATTTGTGTTTGTCCCCAATTAGAGGCAGCTGCATTACGTTGTCTCTAATTGGGGATCCTATTTAAGTTGATTATTGTGCCCAACTGTGTGTGGTTCTTTGTTTTGTGCATGTCACACATCAGTTTGTGGTTTCGGTCTCGCCTTTGTTTTGTTGTTTTTCTATTCAAAATAAAGGAATGTCTTCATTCTACTGCTCAGCGCCTCGGGTCCTATTTAAGAACCGTGACAGTAGGGTTGATCAAATATTATATATATTTTCAAGCATGGATCATCATTATTTGGACCGTATAGGTTAATGAGACATATCTGTTTATGGTTCAATAACATATTTTAAATAATTTATCTACCTTGAGAATCTGTTTGGACAATTTGCACATTCGGTTTAAAATTACTGTTAATTACTATCACCCCTTTTGAATGTCTTTGCCCATGGGAGAAATATATTTTTACCCCCAGTCCTTTTTCCACACAATCTAAAATTGTTGAATGAGTTTCCTCTTTTAGCCAAGTTTGACTAAAAGACTGATTGTCTTTTCTTATTATCTGCTAAGCCATTAGAATTATAACTGGCTATACTTATTTCACCATTTACCATAATGAGATACAAGTTTCAAATCTATTCATCATAATATATGTTTGTAAACTCACCATTACCATAGTGTTTGAGTGTCCATATAGCTGTACCATGATATTTGCATTGCTACAAACTAAACCTCCAATTGTTCCCCACTATTCCACCTGCTAAAACCCCTCCCCATCCCAAGTTGGGCAGACCACCCCCGTCCCCCCGGATCCCAGGTAGATTTGAATAACCATTTTCAAGTCCTAGGTGATGGAGATCAGATACACCCCCTTCCCCTGAAACACACACTTCGCTCAGATAAAGATAAAACCCCTCCCCATCCCAAGTTGGGCAGACCACCCCCGTCCCCCCGGATCCCAGGTAGATTTGAATAACCATTTTCAAGTCCTAGGTGATGGAGATCAGATACACCCCCTTCCCCTGAAACACACACTTCGCTGATCCTCCATTGCGACCATCTCCCAAGCATCTTTGTGCAGTCAGATCTTTGATTATTTTGTGCCCCCTCTCTGAATGTCTGAGTGTACATACATATATCCATGGAATTAGTCAACTGCACCAGAAGGATGACGCTAGCATGACAATGTTTTTTTTAATAGTACAAAGCTGTTTATTTTTGTCTACTCAAACAGACCCCATTTCAATAAGCACTCATTAAAGGAGTACACGACCACTAAAAAACAGTACTGCATTAGGACAGCCAGAGCTCAACACTTGCAGCAGACAGGGTGTTACATTCTCTTGTTCCTCCGAGTGAACAGTCAGGCAGTATGACGGCACAGGAGGAGGAGGGTTACAGTGGGTGGCTGTCTACCATAGAGAATGACTACAGAAACCAATAGGACTCTCTCTGCTGAGCTGAGGACAGTGTAGCATTGGCTTAGTGTGTTACATAAAGAGCCAAGCTGGAAGTCCTCCAGTGACCTTTTACAGAGTGCTGCTGCTCCGCCACGGGGCTCTGGCCCTGTACACCTCTCCTTCCCCTGCCAGGTAAAACGATCCCCTGGGTTAGAACATAAAGTAGACAGTAATGTTTTATTATGTGAGCCATAGGGATCAGCTCTCTGAGAATGCATGCATGGTGCCACACATATCAGCCTTAAAAGGACAGCCAGCTCATAACCAACTCACCCAAATGTTTCATTTTTCAGAGGGGAATTAGCGTAGGAAGCTGTTAGAATCATAATGTCAGGTTTGTACTCAATACAGTATTCTGTTCAGCTGCAACACAGTGGGACCCTATCAGGAAAATAGCAATAATACCAATACCAGCATCCCAAGAAGGGCTGACAACCATACCATGTGTTCTAATTCACACTTTTATTACACTGATACAAAGAAGCATACTGTCCTACTGTCCACATGTACACATGACACGCTTGCTTGCATACACACACGCACACACTCACACAGTCAAACACAGTCACACACACAAGCTCGCTCGCAGCCATCACCTGAATTGTGGGAAGCGCTATTTGTCAACCAATCATTAGGGTGTTTTTATTTGACTCATCTGAATGTGGCCTAAGACATGACTGAAACAGGAACCATCTTTGCCGCGATTCTAAAGCTACAGGGGATAAAAATGAAAGTAACATTGGAGACCTTGCTTTAATCAAATAATTTGACACAAGTTGTTTTCAGTTTGTGAGTGTGGGATATGGGGGTATAAAAAAGTTAGCAGCTATGTTGACACTGCCATGCTGATCTCAGCCTTGCTGTTGGAACACCACTACAGTGTCTGACTTTCAGCTGTCGCAGATGCACCTCCCCCGACTTCACTGGCCGACTTTCGTCTGCAGTCAGCTTCGTTAGGCTTACCGCTCAAACACACACACAGACACACGGTTCACTTTACAAGTTGCAAATAGCCTATATGATGTCAGCTTTCCAGTAGTTTGTTTTTGACCAGTAAATATGCACTGTACGTCACAAGACATGGTACTTGGGGCCAACCTCTTGGGCATATACCAGAACTATTTTGGACCAGGATGAATTTAGACTTCACACATGAGTTATGATGTTGACCAGCCACCCAAACATTCCAGGAGCCCAATCGACCAGTAATGTACTGTATGAAAACTTCCTTTATCTATAAGCTGTAGTAAGGATGATCTATCAGTGTTTACCCAATTAAATTGAGACAAGCCTTGAGACAATTGAGACATGGATTATGTATGTGTGCCATTCAGAGGGTGAATGGGGAAGAAAAAATATTGAAGTGCCTTTGAAGGGGTATGGTAGTAGGTGCCAGGCGCACTGGTTTGAGTGTGTCAAGAACTACAACGCTGCTGGGTTTTTCATGATCTACAGTATTCCGTGTGTATCAAGAATGGTCCCCCACCCAGCTAACCTGACACAACTGTGGGAAGCATTAGAGTCAACATGTGCCAGCATCCCTGTAGAACGCTTTTGACACCTTGTACAGTCCATGCCCCAACAAATTGAGGCTGTTCTGAGGGTTAAAGGGGGTGTAACTCAATATTAGGAAGGTGTTCCTAAGGTTTTGTACACTCAGTGAATATACAGTTGGAGTCAGAGGTTTAGTCAGAGGTTTACATAGAGATAATTATTTATTTCAGCTTTCATCACATTCCCAGTGAGTCGGAAGTTTACATACACTCAATTAGTATTTGGTAGCATTGCCTTTAAATTGTATACCTTTGGTCAAATGTTTTGGGTAGCCTTCCACAAGCTTCCCACAATATGTTGGGTGAATTTTGGCCCATTCCTCCTGACAGAACTGGTGTAACTGAGTCAGGTTTGTAGGTCTCCTCGCTCGCACATGCTTTTTCAGTTCTGCCCACAAATATTCTATAGGATTGAGGTCAGGGCTTTGTGATGGCCACTCCAATACCTTGACTTTGTTGCCCTTAAGCCATTTTGCCACAGCTTTGGAAGTATGCTTGGGGTCATTGTCCATTTGGAAGACCCATTTGTGAACAAGCTTTAACTTCCTGACTGAGGACTTGAGATGTTGCATCAATATACCAACATCATTTTCCTTCCTCATGATGCCATCTATTTTGTGAAGTGCACCGGTCCCTCCTGCAGCAAAGAACCCCCACAAAATGATGCTGCCACCCCCGTGCTTCACGGTTGGGATGGTGTTCTTCAGCTTGCAAGCCTCCCCCTTTTTCCTCCAAACATAACAATGGTCATTATGGCCAAACAGTTCTATTTTTGTTTCATCAGACCAGAGGACATTTCTCCCCATGTGCAGTTGCAAACCGTAGTCTGGCTTTTTAATGCCGGTTTTGGAGCAGTGGCTTCTTACTTGCTGAGCGGCCTTTCAGGTTATGACGATATAGGACTTGTTTACCTGTGGATATAGACACTTTTGTACCTGTTTCCTCCAGCATCTTCACAAGGTCCTTTGCTGTTGTTCTGGGATTGATTCGCACTTTTCACACCAAAGTACGTTCATCTCTAGGAGACAGAACGTGTCTCCTTCCCGAGCGGTATGACGGCTGCGTGGTCCCATGGTGTTTATACTTGCATACTATTGTTTGTACAGATGAACGTGGTACCTTCAGGCATTTGGAAATTGCTCCCAAGGATGAACCAGACTTGTTTTTTTGTTGTATTTTTCTGAGGTCTTGGCTGATTTATTTTGATTTTCCCATGATGTCAAGCAAAGAAGCATTGAGTTTGAAGGTAGGCCTTGAAATACATCCACAGGTACACCTCCAATTGACTCAAATGATGGCAATTAGCCTATCAGAAGCTTCTAAAGCCATGACATAATTTTCTGGAATTGTCCAAGCTGTTTAAAGGCACAGTCAACTAAGTATATGTAGACTTCTGACCCACCGGAATTGTGATATAGTGAATTATAAGTGAAATAATCTGTCTGTAAACAATTGTTTGAAGAATTACTTGTGTCATGCACAAAGTAGATGTCCTAACCGACTTGCCAAAACTATAGTTTGTTAACATGAAATCTGTGGAGTGGTTGAAAAATTAGTTTTAATGACTTAAACCTAAGTGTATGGTATCTTCCGACTTCAACTGTACATATACAGGACCAGTCAAAAGTTTTAGAACACCTACTCATTCAAGGGTTTTTCTTTATTTGTACAATTTTCTACATTGTAGAATAATAGTGAAGACATATGGAATCATGAAGTAACCAAAAAAGTGTTAAACAAATTAGATTCAAAGTAGCCACCCTTTGTCTTGATGACAGCTTTGCATTCTTTCAACCAGCTTCATGAGGTAGTCACTTGGAATGCTTTTCCAACAGTCTTGAAGGACATATGCTGAGCACTTGTTGGCTGCTTTTCCTTCACTCTGCGGTCCAACTTATCCAAAATCATATTTTCCTTCACTCTGTGGTCCAACTCAATCCCAAACCATCTCAACTGGGTGGAGGTCAGGTGATTGTGGAGGCCAGGTCATCTGATGCAGCACTCCATCACTCTCCTTTTTGGTCAAAAAGCCCTTACACAGCCTTGAGGTGTGTTTTGGGTGATTGTCCTGTTGAAAAACAAATGATAGTTCCACTAAGCGCAAACCAGATGGGATGGCGTATCGCTGCAGAATGCTGTCATAGCCATGCTGGTTAAGTGTGCTTTGAATTCTAAATAAATCACTGACAGTGTCACCAGCAAAGTACCCCTAGACCATCACACCACCTCCTCCATGCTTCACGGGGGGGAACCACACATGCAGAGATAATCCGTTCACCTACTCTGCGTCTCACAAAGACACAGCGAGCGGTTGAAACCAAAAATCTCAAATTCGGATTCATCAGACCAAAGGACAGCAATGGACATTTCCACCGGTCTAATGTCCATTGCTCGTGTTTCTTGGCCCAAGCAAGTCTCTTCTTCTTATTGGTGTGCTTTAGTAGTAATTTCTTTGCAGCAATTCGACCATGAAGGCCTGATTCACACAGTCTCCTCTGAACAGTTGATGTTGAGATGTGTCTGTTACTTGAACTCTGTGAAGCATTTATTTGGGCTGCAATCTGAGTTGCAGTTAACTCTAATGAATTTATCCTCTGCAGCAGAGGTAATTCTGTTTTTTCTTTCCTGTGGTGGTCCTCATGAGAGCTAGTTTCATCATAGCGCTTGATGGTTTTTGCGACTAGGGTTGCAAAGTGTCGAAAACATTTTCGGTAAATTTCCGAAATTTGGGAATTTTGCTTAAATTCATCAAAAAAGTTAGCTTATAACAGTGAACCTTTTTTGTGTATACACATAAGGCAATTCTAGGTCTTATGGCATATTTTGGTTAAACTATCCCCAATTCAATGGAATTGCAACCCTCTGCATGCACAGTGCATTCTACCATCACATGTATAGCTGATTCTCAAGATCTTGCACTCTAATGAGATGCTATTGAGCCCACACTACTACACTGTCTGAGCCAAAGACTACATGCTTTCTGGTAAGTTCTGATTACAATACTGGGTGGGGTGAATATATTTTATATGACATACATGATTTTTTGTTTACTAGTAAATAGTAGCCTACAGCAAAGTGTGTTTAAATCATTTCTAACTTGTTAACCGTTTCTGCTAGTTAGTTTTTGCTCCCATGTGGGTTTTAGCTTGCTTGAGCCTGCTAACTGAGGAATGTTAATTCACCTGTTTCCATACATGTTTCATTTTAAAACATTTATCTTACAAATGAGTTGTTTAATCTAACTCCTTAACTATTTATCTGTACATGGAATTGTATTTGGCGTTTTTCACTCATTTTTTTCTAATCTTTACAGGAAAATGTGACAGGCACTATCTGATGTGTGGAGACATTTCACTGCAGCTAATGTAGATGTCACGATGTGGATATAAGGGACGATATATGGAGCGTTCGTGGAGTGTCATCCTTTTTATTAAAGTGAGATGTTCTCACAAAGCACTTTAAATAACAAAGGAGAGTAAATGAATAAACTAGACACTAATACAAAAACAAAAGCAAAGTGACTTACGGTCCTGCGCAACATGCAGATAGACTCTTACAAACAAATAATGATCCACACACAGGTGGATTTGGAGGGCTGCTAAATACTCCCCCCAATCAGAGACAACTCTAGACAGCTGTCTCTGATTGGGGATCATTAATCCTCCCTCACTGATGTGAGGACTGGGTTGTGGCTCAATCCACTCCCCCAGATGGGAGTAGCGGCTTCACCACTACCCAGCCCTCACAGTACCCCCCCTCCAAGGTGCGGGCTCCCGACCGCGCTTGATCTCCCCCCCAAAAAATGTCACTAAACCAGGAGGGGAAATGGCGGGGTACTGAGGTGGTTGCTGGTGGGGGCTCCGGTTCCGGCCTCAGGCGTGACGCAGGCAGTGACAGCTGCTCTCCTCCTACCTCCCTGTTGCACACCCGGTCCGGTCCGGACCCCGGCGCGATGGTTCCCCCCTCAGTACTCCCGCGATTCACCAAGTCCTGTCTGGACCCTGGTGTGGGAGCCCTCGACCCTGGAGAGGGGCTGATGTCCTTCCCTGGCTCGGGCACCGGTGGAGCGGACTGCTCCGGCACTGGAGCGAAGCAGACGACCGGCCCCGGACTGGGCACCGGTGGAGCGGACTGCTCCGGCACTGGAGCGAAGCAGACGACCGGCCCCGGACTGGGCACCGGTGGAGCGGACTGCTCCGGCACTGGAGCGAAGCAGACGACCGGCCCCGGACTGGGCACCGGTGGAGCGGACTGCTCCTGCACTGGAGCGAAGCAGACGACCGGCCCCGGACTGGGCACCGGTGAAGCGGACTGCTCCGGCACTGGAGCGAAGCAGACGACCGGCCCCGGACTGGGCACCGGTGGAGCGGACTGCTCCAGGCCTTGTGCTGTGGCTGGAGGCTCCGGGCTGCTGACCTTCGCTGGAGGTGGCGGGACGCTGACCTTCGCTGGAGGTGGCGGGACGCTGACCTTCGCTGGAGGTGGCGGGACGCTGACCTTCGCTGGAGGTGGCGGGACGCTGACCTTCGCTGGAGGTGGCGGGACGCTGACCTTCGCTGGGGGTGGCGGGACGCTGACCTTCGCTGGAGGAGGTGGGACGCTGACCTTCGCTGCAGGCCTCGGGCAGCTGACCTTCGCTGCAGGCCTCGGGCTGCTGACCTTCGCTGCAGGCCTCGGGCTGCTGACCTTCGCTGCAGGCCTCGGGCTGCTGACCTTCGCTGCAGGCCTCGGGCTGCTGACCTTCGCTGCAGGCCTCGGGCTGCTGACCTTCGCTGCAGGCCTCGGGCTGCTGACCTTCGCTGGAGGCCTCGGGCTGCAGACCTTCGCTGGAGGCCTCGGGCTGCAGACCTTCGCTGGAGGCCTCGGGCTGCAGACCTTCGCTGCAGGCCTCGGGCTGCAGACCTTCGCTGGAGGCCTCGGGCTGCAGACCTTCACTGGAGGCCTCGGGCTGCAGACCTTCCCTGGAGGCCTCGGGCTGCAGACCTTCCCTGGAGGCCTCGGGCTGCAGACCTTCCCTGGAGGCTCAGGGTTGCAGACCTTCACTGGAGGCTCAGGGTTACAGACCTTCACTGGAGGCTCAGGGTTGCAGACCTTCACTGGAGGCTCAGGGTTGCAGACCATCACTGGAGGCTCAGGGTTGCTGACCTTCACTGGAGGCTCAGGGTTGCTGACCTTCACTGGAGGCTCAGGGTTGCTGACCTTCACTGGAGGCTCAGGGTTGCTGACCTTCACTGGAGGTTCAGGGTTGCTGACCTTCACTGGAGGTTCAGGGTTGCTGACCTTCACTGGAGGCTCAGGGTTGCTGACCTTCACTGGAGGCTCAGGGTTGCTGACCTTCACTGGAGGTCGGGTGCGAGGAGCCGGCACTGGGCGTACCGGACTGGGCATACGCACCGTTTGGCTGGTGCGCTGAGCTGGCACGGGTCGCACCGGGCTTTTGTTGCGCACCGATGTTTGGGTGCGCTGAGTCGGTTTCCTCCTCCTCCGACTCTGGACCGGCGCTGAAGGCACCGGGCTGGGAACTGGCACTGGATTAAGACTGTTGCTGTCGTAGTCTCTCCAGCGCCAATCCCCATCCTGTGAGGGTTCCTCCGGGAACCCCCACGAGTGAGGGAACAGAAGCACATCGTCGTCGTCTTCCTCCGACTCCTCTCTGTACTTCCGCTCCCATGACTGTAGGGGCTCCTCCGGGAACCCCCACGAGTGCAGTGGTCGGGGCTCTTCCTCCTCGATCCCCGACCACCCCCATAGCCCCCCCCCAAAATCCGTTTGGGGGGTTTTCTGGGCTCCAGGCTGGTCCTTTGCCTTTTTGGCTCGCCGACTCTTTCCCCGACGTCGGCGCCGCTGCTCCGGACCCCAGCCTTCCTCCACCGCACGATAATGGGAGTATTCCTCCTCGGTAATTTTCCCCATACCGAGGAGGATATCTCCCAATGTCAGGCTCCGTTGCGTCCCGGGTTGGTGGAGCATTCTGTCACGATGTGGATATAAGGGACGATATATGGAGCGTTCGTGGAGTGTCATCCTTTTTATTAAAGTGAGATGTTCTCACGAAGCACTTTAAATAACAAAGGAGAGTAAATGAATAAACTAAACACTAATACAAAAACAAAAGCAAAGTGACTTACGGTCCTGCGCAACATGCAGATAGACTCTTACAAACAAATAATGATCCACACACAGGTGGATTTGGAGGGCTGCTAAATACTCCCCCCAATCAGAGACAACTCTAGACAGCTGTCTCTGATTGGGGATCATTAATCCTCCCTCACTGATGTGAGGACTGGGTTGTGGCTCAATCCACTCCCCCAGATGGGAGTAGCGGCTTCACCACTACCCAGCCCTCACAGTAGAAGGAAATGCTGTATACATTTGCAAATACTGTGCCAAATCATATGTGAAGACTGCAACAAAGATGCAGAATCATCTGGCCAAGTGCATAAAGTTCCCTCAGCGCTCACAACAAGCAACCTCTGACAAAAGTCCCTCTACTTCTATTTGAGGTGAAAATGATGAATCAGACACCTTATCAATGGAGGAACGTAGTCAGAGAAATGCTGATGAATGTCTTGCTCAAACTGTGTATGCAACTGGTTCACCTCTGACGCTCACAGGCAATGTATATTGGAAGATATTTCTGAATGTTCTTCGCCCAACATACACCCCACCACCAGACATGCTTTATCTACTCATTTGCTGTAAGCAAAGTTCAACAGAGTTCAAGTGAATGTCAAGCAAATCATAGAGAAAGCAGACTGTATTGCAATCATCTCTGATGGGTGGTCGAATGTTCGTGGGGAAGGAATAATTAACTACATCATCTCCACCCCTCAACCAGTATTCTACAAGAGCACAGACACAAGGGACAACAGACACACCGGTCTCTACATTGCAGATGAGCTGAAGGCAGTCAACAATGACCTTGGACCACATAAGGTATTTGCACTGGTGACAGACAATGCTGTGAACATGAAGGCTGCTTGGTCTAAAGTGGAGGAGTCCTACCCTCACATCACACCCATTGGCTATGCTGCTCATGCATTGAATCTGCTCCTCAAGGACATCATGGCATTGAAAACAATGGATACACTCTACAAGAGAGCCAAGGAAAGGGTTAGGTTATAGCAGCAATCAACCTCAACTTGCAAAGTGAGAAGAATAAGAGCACCACATTGAAGCTGCCCAGCAACACCCGTTGGGGTGGTGTTGTCATCATGTTTGACAGTCTCCTGGAGGGGAAAGAGTCTCTCCAAGAAATGGCCATATCACAGTCTGCCGATAGATGCAGTGCCTTAGACCACTGTGCCACTCGGGAAATAGTGAAATAGTGTTTACTGTAGATAAAATTATACACATTAGGTGGGGTCTGAAATTATTGACACCCAGATGAGTTAAAATTACTGTATAAAATAAATAAGTCAAATATTGAGCTATAGTGCCTTTAGAAAGTATTCACACCCCTTGACTTTCAGTCTGAATTTATAATGGATTAAATTGAGATTTGTTTTTGTCAATGGCCTACACACAATTTTTTTTATTTTTCTTTATTAGTTAAAAATGAAAAGCTGAAATGTTTTGAGTCCTATTCAACCCCTTTGTTATGGCAAGCCTAAATAAGTTAAAGAGTAAAATGTGCTTAACAAATCACATTATAAGTTGCATGGAATCACTCACTGTGCAATAATAGTGTTTAACATTATTTTTTTTAATGACTACCTCATCTCTGTACCCCACACACAATTATCTGTAAGGTCCCTCAGTTGTGCAATGAATTTCAAACACAGATTCAACCACAAAGACCAGGGAGGTTTTCCAATGCCTTGCAAAGAAGGGCACCTATTGGTAGATGGGTAAAAAATAAAAAAGTCTGACATTGAATATCACTTTGAGCATGGTGAAGTTATTAATTACACTTTGGATGATGTCAATACACCCAGTCACTACAAAGATACTGGCGTCCTTCCTAACTCAGTTGCCGGAGAGGAAGAAAACCACTATGAGGCCAATGGTGACTTTAAAACAGTTAGAGTTTAATGGCTGTGATAGGAGAAAACTGAGTATGAATCAACAACGTTGTAGTTACTCCAACCTGAGAAAAAGGAAGCTTGTACAGAATAAAAATATTCCAAAACATGTATCCTGTTTGCAACAAGGCACTAAAGTAATACTGTAAAAATGTGATGAAGCAATTCACTTTTTGTCCTGAATGCAAAGTGTTATGTTTGGGGAAAATACCAAAAAGCTCAGATTGTAGAGTATGGCGCTTGCAATGCCAGGGTTGTGGGTTCTCTGTTTAGCTGTTGCCCGTTCGTTTTGTTTCATCAAGCCTACCAGCGGTTTTCCCTTTGCTCCTGTCTCTCTGTAGTTCCTGTTTTCTAGTTTTCCCAGTTTTGATCATTCTGCCTGCCCTGACCCTGAGCCTTTTTTCTTTTTTCAATACTTTTGCTAAACTTTCTAAATGTTGTGTTTTCACTTTGTCATTATGGGGTACTGTGTGTAGATGGGTGAGAAATATAAGTATAATCCATTTTGAATTCAGGCATCAACACAACAAAATGTGGAATAAGTCAAGGGGTATGAATACTTTCTGAAGGCACTCTATATTGTATGGAAAAAAAATCTGAAATAATTTTAAACTAATACAATGGTTCAAATTCCACAAAGAAATGGAGAATTGGCCACAATGTTTGTTTGATGCAAACTATTAAAAATCTAGTAATAAAATATTTGCAAAGGTTGGTTCGACCCTGTTTTGTCACTCATACATTTGACTGGATAATGTCTATCAGGAAAAGTAATGTGGCTAATGCATACAATCTGGGCTGTGCATGCCAACATCACCCATCTAAACATATGGCTGGTGTTGGCAGGACACACCTGGCACCAGGACAGGTCCAGAGAGGAGGGACGCTTCATCACCATTATTGCCCCATTTCTGTTACCAGTATCGATGATACACAGCCAGGTTGTTCAATAAGACTCCTCAATGTTAATCCTAACTCTTATAAGATCCGCAATGTGCACGATATTGGACCACACAAGTCTTACATCTCAGATGAATCAGTTTAAAATATCACTGCATCCAAATATCCCATTTTGCAACTTGATTCATTAACACTCATTGACCTCAACAATAAAAGATCATTGTATGAAATTAGATCTGAATCTCCTGAATTTGCTGTGTATATTGTGCGTCACGCTGTAGGCCTATTTGCCATGGTCTGTAAAAAAGAGCTGATCCTGAGTTTTTTTACGATGAGAAGATTATATTCAAACATAGCCATAGCCATGAGCAACAAAGGCACACAAAGGCAACACATTCTCTTCAGTATCAGATGACAAATGTGACGTTCACCAACTGTAGTGAAAAAGCACAGACCACCTTGTTATTTACCACGAGGAAGGAAGACTCACCATGCTCTGTTGCCCATGTGATAGCATTATTTGGGACCTTTGTGCCCCCTCTCCATGCCTAATCAGTAGATATATTATCTAAATCAAGGTCATTTAAAGGCTTCCCTGAGGGGCCGTTGAAAGAGGATGTGGTGCACTTAAACCAAATGTTTAAGGACGGCTCACAATAATGGCTGTAATGGAGCAAATGGAATTGCATCAAACACCTGGAAACAACCAACCTCCTATGGTTTCAACCACTACTGTTGTTCAAACCCACTGGGCATAGACATCAATTCAACATTTATTATGCATTTGTACAACAGAATTGAACTGAAATGACGTGGAAACAATGTTGATTCAACCAAACTCAATGCATTTTATACATGCTTTAACAACAACAACATCGTGCCAGGTGTGAGGACCGTCACAGACCCAGAGGATTGGGTGATCTCGCTCTCTGAGACCAACGTGAGTCCAGCGTTTCTCAAATACTGAGGAACTTGAAGCTATCGACCTGCTTCACTGCAGTCCTGTGGATGTGGTGTGCTCAGGAGGGGACAAAGCACACGCCCCCGTGTTGAGGGTCAGCGTGGCGGAGGTGACACATTCCCAAGGGGCACACATTTAGTTTTTTTCCCTAGCACTAGATAACAATATAGCTACACAGACTATCTGAGTTGACCATTGTATTATATTTTTGCAACGACTCACAGGACTCACTTCATAATTTGCTCACACACACATAATATGCACATACTGTACATTTATACTGACTCCACAAACACCCACTCACATACAATCATATACGCTGCTGCTACTCTGTTTATCATATACAGTTGAAGTCGGAAGTTTACATACATATTAGCCAAAAACATTTCAACTCAGTTTTTCACAATTCCTGACATTTAATCCTAGTAAAGGTCAGTTAGGATCACCACTTTATTTTAAGAATGTGAAATGTCAGAATAATAGTAGAGAAAATAATTTATTTCAGCTTTTATTTATTTCATCACATTCCCAGTGGGTCAGAAGTTAACATACACTCAATCAGTATTAGGTAGCATTGCCTATAAAATTGTTTAACTTGGGTCAAACATTTCAGTTAGCCCATTTTGGCCCATTCCTCCTGACAGAACTGGTGTAACTGAGTCAGGTTTGTAGGCCTCCTTGCTCGCACACGCCTTTTCAGTTCTGCCCACAAATTTGCTGTAGGATTGAGTGGAAGAAAACCACTATGAGGCCAATGGTGACTTTAAAACAGTTAGAGTTTAATGGCTGTGATAGGAGAAAACTGAGTATGAATCAACAACGTTGTAGTTACTCCAACCTGAGAAAAAGGAAGCTTGAACAGAATAAAAATATTACAAAACATGTATCCTGGCTGATATTTTTAGATTTCCCCATGATGTTGAGCAAGGAGGCACTGAGGCTGAAGGTAGGCCTTGAAATGCATCCACAGGTACACCTCCAAGCTTCTAAAGGCATGACATCATTTTCTGGAATTGTCCAAGCTGTTTAAAGGCACAGTCAACTTAGTGTATGTAAACTTCTGACCCACTGGAATTTTGATATAGTGAATAATATGTCTGTAAACAATTGTTGGAAGAATTACTTGTGTCAGTAGATGTCCTAACTGACTTGCCAAAACTATAGTTTGTTAACATGAAATCGGTGGAGTGGTTGAAAAATGAGTTTTAATGACTTAAACCTAAGTGTATGTAAACTTCAGACTTCAACTGTATCCTGAGGCCTAGTCACCTTCCCTCTATATCTACCTCTATTGCTCCAGTATCCCTGCACATGTAAATATGATACTGGAACTGACTGACCCTGTATATATATATTTATATTTATATTTATATTTATATACTATATATATTTATTTATTGTGTTTTTGTTCTCCCTTATGTTATTTTTAGCAATACATTGTTATTGATTACAACATTGGTGGGTTTAGAGCTGGCAATAAATGCATTTCACTGTACTTGTGCACGTGACATTAAAACTTGAAACTTGTGTGCCCAGTGTGAAGAAAAGTATTTTCTCAATAATACAACAATTCAGACACATAATTCCCTCTGTATTTAACAGCAGAAGAAGTCTATACACTGCTGTATTGTTGTCTCTCCAAACAAGACAAAACAACACTGTTTGGCAGAACAAAGACGTTGACTAGACAGATTGCCTCCCAAGCGTGCTTATTGATTCAACAGCTAATTATATTTGCATTAGTGTTTAAAGAAAATAAGTTAAGTCAAGACTGGGAAACCACACTGAGATGAGGGTCCAACACTATCCAACTGTGTTTGAAGTTAAAGTGACCCTAACTAAACCCATTAACCTCTTGGTTTCTGCTTTAATTAATGGTTCTCCCAACTAGCCCCTGACTGACAGCACAATCTTTCAAGTATGGACATTTCCCTCGACCCCGCCAGTGAACCTAAATTAGACAATTCCTCATACAACTAGATTACAAAAGAGCATGATTTAACAGGGTGATTTTCACAACATTTAATTCATAGAGTTGACATATATTTGACATTTGTTTATTAAAGCATAATTGAGAAATAATTTATTGAAGTTGGTACATTTGTGACATGTTGACCTTACCCATGCCTTCTTTAACACACTGTTTCATCGGTAGGTGCTATAAAGAAAACATTGGTGTCATTTTAAGTTTTAATGCTTTCTCTGTAATATGAGTAGTATTTTGATTTCACCATTTTCTTACATTAATTTGCCTAATAGCAATGTAACCAATCGCAGGCCTCCTTTTACTTGTACCATTGCAGATCCTGCAAATCACCAGCAGAGGACGACCATTTTGAATCCATTTTCTCATTCACTCTGTTGGAACTGCTTAGAAATTTCATCATATCTTTAAAAGCAGCAGAGATCTCACTCTGGAATGTTGATATACCCGTAGAGTATATTATGTTCAACAATATATTTAATAATTTGACAAATCAAAATGTGTTTATTTTTTTAATTCATGTATATATTTGTCAATAATCATAAACTAACGTAAGAACATTATTAAAGTCAAAATACTACTCATATTACAGAGCAAGCGGGAAAGCTTCATATAACACTAACATTATGGAGTTTTAGATGCCTAGGTAAGATAAATAGGTACTTTATTGATCCCCGAGGGGAAATTTCTTTGTCAAGCAGCTACGAATAAAACACAGGGCAGGTGCAAAATGCTAGAACGAAAGTACACAAAAGACAGATACACGATACATGATACATAGAGCGGCAGGATGAAAAAGTATCAAAATACAAGAAGTCTGGAGTGCAAAAAAGCTATAAAAAGACATTGCATAGTATGGGTGGATGGCTGAATATGTACACTATACATTGGTGGATGGTGCATGGTTAACTACACTATACAGGTCGATGGCAGAGAAATGCTTATGATATAAGTGAGGCCAAAATGTCACAAATATTCAAAATTAAATTAATTATTTCTCAATTATGCTTTAAGATACAAATGTCAAATACTGTATATGTCAACAATACTTTCTCCAAAGGACCCTTCTATGGATTAAATGTCGTGAAAATCCCCCAAATCATGTTTGTTTTTTGTTCTAATTTCGTGAGGAATCACCCAATTGACTTACACCAGGTCCTTCACACTCATGGATAAATTAAGGAATGTAATAATCAAGTTTGATTGAGAGAGCGCTGACATTGAGGGGTTTGCTTTTCAAATGTGTCAGATTAAGTTTAGCACTGTGGCTCCAGGCAGACACAAAAGGCCTGCAGTCCAGTACAGGCCCTGCTCTTCCCTACTCAGCAAACAGAGAAACACAGGACCTGCAACTGAAGTGTGCTGCTCACAGTATATCTTCCTCCACTGTCCCTGTCCCCATACCGGGCTCAAACCAGTGATCCTCTGCTCACAAACACACTTGACCGTCCTTGACAACGTACCAACCATTTGAGTTACACAAAAGGAGACTGGATAGCTCCATCAGCAAAATGTCAAGCTAGCTATGGAGTGAGTTTACAGCACATTCTTAGCGCCGTTACACTCACCCCTTCTAAATTCGCTACACACCAAGCTACCCTAGCCGTTGAGCTGAGCCCAACAGCTGATACGGGTCTAACGGCACCAGGGAAACCGACGTCAGTGTGCCTCTAACAGTATAGCTTCCTATTTTGTTTCTTCTTGTAAGGTTCTCTTTGAATTTCTTCAGATGTGTAAGGTTTTGATGCATATATCATCACACAGGCATAATAATAGGCTAACCATTAGCCACAAAGGACAACTGCACTGGGACAGAGACAAGCCAGAACTATTTCTTAAGTAAATAACTAATCTCCCTCCTCAACCCCCTCAGATAACAGGGTTCATATGGGGAGGGCAACTGGCTACTTCTGCTGCCACCTACTGTACGGGTAGTGAACTGTAGAAAACATTTAAGCATTGCGGAAAAGAGAAACAGTATTACACAAAAATCTGACTTCTACACAGTCTAAGGGACCTGTGAGGGTGGAAAAGTCCTAGACAGGATTCCTTGCAAGGCTTCGGCTGTGAAATCACGGGGACCAAAAAAGCATTCAGCTGCACTCTGCACTCACAATGACGCCAATTTTCTCAAATATATTCCCTGCTTGTGCTGTAGAGTTTATGACATTTGCAATAAATTATACAAAGTTCACTTTTTCACACAAGAGAGAAACATTGTTTCGGTGCACAGAATCATCGTAACACTCACGAGTTAGAGACTATGTTTGTTTAATTCTGTTGATGCTTTCCTTTGTTCATGCTACCCACGTTGTGTCGAAGCTCCGTTTGTCATGTCTTGTCTGTGTCCTTTGAGTTGTGCGGCAGGAGCACGGCACCTTTGTGCACCGCTATATGTTACTGGGTTGCCATCATTGGCCAGTTCCATTCATGTAAGAATTCATAATTAGGGTTTAACGTTGTGCCCAAGTGAAAGTGTACATGGAAGTGGTCACGTCTGTTTAAGACAGAATGCATGTGATGTGGTAATTATGAGGAAGCCAGACACGTTTGTATAGGCTATTAGTTATGTGTTTACTTGTCATTGGACATGGGTATGTTCCAGGGAGGGGTTTAGAGGATATTAACACCTGTTTTGGGTTTCTGAGTACTTTGTTTGAGAAGTAAGTCTATTGTCTAACTGTTTGTCTTATAAATATTAATCGCCGGCTATCACTATTGAACTATTGAAAATAAATATGGACACCTTTGCACCAGAACCTTTTGCATCCTTAGGAATATCTGTCCTTAAGACCGCATCTCAATTTTGTACTGCTAAAGTGGTAAATGTTACAAGCCAATATGGTGCTGCTGTTATGTGTCTCTTAGTGTGATTTTCTATAGCAGTGGTTCCCAAACTTTTTATAGTCCTGAACTTCTTCAAACATTCAACCTCCAGCTGCGTAACCCCTCCAGCAACAGTTTTTTGTCACCACTGTAAGCCTGCCACACACACACTATACGATACTTTTATTAAACATAAGAATGAGTGTGAGTTTTTGTCACAACCAGGCTCATGGGAAATGACAAAGAGCTCTTATAGGACCAGGGCACAAATAATAATATAATAATAATAAATCATTTTGCTCTTTATTTAGCCATATTACATATAAAACCTTATTTGTTCATCAAAAATTGTGAATAACTCACCACAGGTTAATGAGAAGGGTGTGCTTGAAAGGATGCACATAACTCTGCAATGTTGGGTTGTATTGGAGAGAGTCTCAGTCTTAAATCATTTTCCACACACAGTTTGTGCCTGTATTTAGTTTTCATGCTAGTGAGGGCCGAGAATCCACTCTCAGATAGGTACACGGTTGCAAAGGGCATCAGTGTCTTAACAGCACGAATTGCCAAGGCAGGCTCCGAGCGCAGCCCTATCCAGAAATCTGGCAGTGCCTTCTGATTAAATTCAATTTTCACAGAACCGCCTGTTGCAATTTCGATGAGGAACTCTTGTTCAGATATTGGTAATTGTCAACTTGTAGTCTTCTTCAAGCAGGCTAAGTATAATTAGTTTGAACCTGTAACCTGTGTTGGTTTTGTCTGTCTGTGCCAGTTAGTTAGTAAGCTACCTAGTCTGTGTGAACTGCTAATTTGTGTTAGTGATCCATTCAAAGTGGGTGTAGGTCCATCCACTTCTTTTGTTCTCTGCAGATTTCAACTTAATAGGAGGGGGAGTGGCTACACCTTTTATTACGATCTCTTTTGCATTATTGTAGCCTTTTCTGTAGCCTGTCAACTATGTGTCTGTCTATCCCTGTTCTCTCCTCTCTGTACAGGCTATACAAACGCTTCACACCGCGTGGCTGACCCACGTGGAGTTCCAGGTCTCCAGCAGCCTTTGGAACTGCCGTTCTGCGGCCAACAAGGCAGAGTTCATCTCAGTCTATGCTGCCCTCCAGTCCCTTGACGGAAACATGGATTACCACAGAAACACTGCTACTCCTACTGCTCTTTCCTCGTCTGATCATGGGTTCTCACATACCCCGAGAGCATCTGGTCAGCGTGGCAGTGGCACAGGAATTCTAATCTCTCCCAAGTGGACATTCTCTCTTTTCCCCCTGACCCATCTGTCCATCTCCTCATTTGAATTCCATGCTGTCCCAGTCACTAGCCCATTCAAACTTAACGTCCGTGTCATTTACCGCCCTCCAGGCTCCCTTGGAGAGTTCATCAATGAGCATGACGCCTTGATAAGTTCATTTCCTGATGATGGCTCACCCCTCACAGGTCTGGGTGACTTTAACATCCTGATGTCTGCATTTGACTAATTTCTCTCTCCCTCCTTCTTTCCACTCCTTTCCTCTTTTGACGTCACCCCGTCACCGTCCCCCACTACTCACAAGGCAAGCAATACGCTTGACCTCATCTTTACTAGATGCTGTTCTTCTACTAATCTCACTGCAACTCCCCTCCGACCACTACTTTGTATCCTTTTCTCTCTTGCTCTCCTCCAACACTACTCACTCTGCCCCAACTCAGATGGTAATGCGCCGTCGCAACCTTCGCTCTCTCTCTCCCGCTACTCTCTCCTCTTCCATCCTATCATCTCTTACCTCTGCTAATTCCTTTTCCCATCTGTCTCCTGATTCTGCCTCCTCGACCCTCCTCTCCTCCCTTTCTGCATATTTTGACTCTCTATGTCCCCTATCCTCCCGGCCGGCCCGGTCCTCCCCTCCTGCTCCGTGGCTAGACGACTCATTGCGAGCTCACAGAACAGGGCTCCGGGCAGCCGAGCGGAAATAGAGGAAAACTGTGGACCTGTCATCTTTTCACTCTCTCCTTTCTACTTTTTCTTCCTCTGTTTCTGCTGCTAAAGCCACTTTCTACCACTCTAAATTTCAAGCCTCGGCCTCTAACCCTAGCTCTTTGCCACCTTCTCCTCCCTGGTAAATCCTCCTCCTCCCCCTCCCTCCTCGCTCTCTGTAGATGACTTCGTCAACCATTTTGAAAAGAAAGTTGACAACATCCGATCCTCATTTACTAAGCCTATTGACACCACAGGTCCTACTCACACTCCCTTACCCTATGCTTTGACTTCTTTCTCCCCTCTCTCTCCAGATTAAATCTTGCAACTTGTGACAGCCGGCCGCCCAACAACCTACTCGCTTGACCCTATCCTCTCTTCTCCAGACCATTTCCGGAGACCTTCTCCCTTACCTCACCTTGCTCATCAACTCATCCTTGACCGCTGGCTGTGTCCCTTCCATCTTCAAGGGGGGCGAGAGTTGCACCCCTCCTCAAAAAACCTACACTCGATCCCTCCGATGTCAACAACTACAGACCAGTATCCCTTCTTTCTTTTCTCTCCAAAACTCTTGAGCGTGTCATCTCTAACCAACTCTCCTGCTATCTCTCTCAGAATGACCTTATTGATCCTAACCAGTCAGGTTTCAAGACTGGTCATTCAATTGAGACAGCTCTTCTCTGTGTCACGAAGGCTCTCCGTACTGCCAAATCTAACTCTCTCTCCTCTGCTCTTATCCTTCTAGACCTATCTGCTGCCTTTGATACCATGAACCATCAGATCCTTCTCTCCACCCTCTCCGAGTTGGGCATCTCCGGCGCTGCACACTCTTGGATTGTGTCCTACTTGACAGGTTGCTCCTATCAGGTGGCGTGGCGAGAATCTGTCTCCACACCACGTGCTCTCACCACTGGTGTCCCCCAGGGCTCAGTTCTAGGCACTCTCCTATTCTCTCTATACACCAAGCCAATTGGCTCTGTCATATCCTCACATGGTCTCTCCAATCATTGCTACGCAGACGACACTCAATTGATTTTCTCCTTTCCTCCTCACCTGCTTCTGATAACCAGGTGGCGAATCGCATCTCTGCATGCCTGGCAGACATATCAGTTTGGATGTTGGATCACCACCTCAAGCTGCAGCCCGTCTGGTGTTCAACCTTCCCAAGTTCTCTCATGTCACCCCGCTCCACCGCACACTCCACTGGCTTCCAGTTGAGGCTTGCATCTATAACAAAACCATGATGCTTGCCTACGGAGCTGTGAGGGGAACGGCACCTGCTTACCTCCAGGCTCTGATCAGACCCTACACCCAAATGAGGACACTACGCTCATCCACCTATGGTCTGCTAGCCCCCCTACCTCTACGGAAGCACAGTTCGGGCTCATCCCAGTCAAAGCTATTCGCTGCTTTGGCACCCCAATGGTGGAACAAGCTCCACGATGCCAGGACCGCGGAGTCACTGACCACCTTCCGGAGACACTTGAAACCCAACCTCTTTAAGGAATACCCCCCCCCCCATTAAAATAAAAATCTTTACTAACATTTGTTGTCTTTTTTCTAAACTAACACCTGACTTATTTCCCTGCTATCACTGACTTTTCTCACAGCTGCTTGTTTAAAGAAATGTGCTTATTGTGATCGAGATGTGGTTGTCCCTGATAGCACTGACTTTGCTCACAGCTGCTTGTTTACAGAAATGTACTTACTGTGACCGAGTTAAATGCACCAATTTGTAAGTCGCTCTGGATAAGAGCATCTGCTAAATGACTAAAATGTAAATGCAAGTGGACTGGAGAAAGGGCATGTAAGGGATAACGAATCCAGTTGTTTGTGTCGTCCGTTTCGGGAAGGTACCTGCGTAATTGCGCACCCAGCTCACTCAGGTGCTTCGCTATATCACATTTGACATTGTCCTTAAGCTTGAGTTCATTTGCACACAAAAATCATACAGTGATGGAAAGACCTGTGTGTTGTCCTTGTTAATGCAGACAGTCCTTCTTAATCATCGACTAAATTTTGTCCTGCATGTTGAATATAGTTGCTGAGAGTCCCTGTAATCCTAGATTTAGATCATTCAGGCGAGAAGAAACATCGGCCAGTTGTGTTATGAAACTTGTTATCATGCAAGCGGTCAGACAAGTGAAAATTATGGTCAGTAAAGAAAACTTTAAGCTTGTCTCTCAATTAAAAAAAACATGGCAATACTTTGCCCCTTGATAACTAGGTATGTATGTTGTAAAAGCGTTACATGGTTGCTGTCCATATCATTGCATAATGCAGAAAATATGTGAGAGTTCAGGGGCCTTGCTTTAACAAAGTTAACAATTTTCACTGTAGTGTCCAAAACGTCTTTCAAGCTGTCAGGCATTCCCTTGGCAGCATGATCCTCTTGGTGGATGCTGCAGTGTACCCAAGTGGTGTCGGGAGCAACTGCTTGCGCGTGTGTTACCACTCCACTATGTCTCCCTGTCATGGCTTTTGCGCCATCAGTACAGATACCAACACATCTTGACCACCAAAGTCCACTTTGATGTCACAAAAATATCCTCTCCTGTTGTCCTGAATTCCAGTGGTTTGCAGACCCGTGAGCCACTGCGGCCCCTCATGATGAGTTAAAACATTTTGTGGCCCCCATCTCTGGTCTACAAGTCAAAGTTGCCCTTCCCTGGTCTACAAATTAATTATTGATATGTTGGGTTCACGTCTCCATCTAAAGTTTGATTTAATTTGATTTAGTACTATTCTTGGACTTGTTGAGATGGAGATGTGATTCCAACATATCAGTTATTAATTTGTAGACTAAATCTAATTAAAACTTGACTAAGTCAGTGGCACAGATGGAGCTATCCAAGCAGCAGATAAATCTCCTTCAAATGTTGATATTTGGTTGCGTTAACAACCAAACACAATTCAGTATCCCTTTTGAAATACAATAAATAGCCAATGAACTTGTCAACAAATTATCAAATTATACTTAATGTTGGGTTCATGTCTCCAACAGATGGAACTATCCAAGCAGTAGATACAGTAAATCTCCTTTAAATGTTTACATTTGGTTGCATTGTCAGTCAACCAAACACAATTCAATATTACTTTTGTAATAGAGTAAATAGCCTAAAGTTAAGGCTATCTTACAAACTAATGTAACATTAAACCTTAAAATGAGTAACACTTCCATGGCCACATTTTCAGGTTAAATTATTATTTTTTGACCAACTTTTTATTTTGTTTTGTAATTTGTCTTTTTCAGAGGGGGGGTACAGGTACAAAAACAATCAAATAAATGCATACAAAGATAACCCCGACCCATTCCCCCCGCCCTCAGTCCCCATCCACCCGCCAGCATCCTCCCTCCCCACCTAACATGAAACCATGCTTCCCACCCCGCCTAACAACCAGAGCCTTTTTTATTGGCTAGCTCAGAATATGAGCTGCCCAAAAGTTGTTTATATATTATAGAGATCAGTCCTTTCGGGAGCCCAGATCATTTATTTATAAATCCCATTATTGGATGTTTCGGTAGTTGGGTTTCCCAAGGGATTTCATAGGCCAGCACAGTTGCCTGGTATTGTTTATGTATCTTTCAAATCTTGGAATGTTCTCAAACCATTACTGTCCATGATATCAGCAGGGGTACGGATTCCACATTTGGACCATTGGGGGAATGCAAAAGGCCGTCCTCTAGATCGCACGGCATTATTGTGAAATATTGGAGTATGGGTATGCACTTTTGATTCCCAGTTACATTGCTCTTCAATGTTGCTCCAAATTGTGTGAGCAGTAATAGGCAATAGGAGTCACCATATTTCTCCCTATACTCAGCCACGGGGCAGAATAATCTTGTCTAAACCAATTTAGGATGGGACGAAATGCTTGTGCATGGAAATACAATGTAAAGTTTGGTGCTGATAGTCCTTCTACTTATTTCTTTCTTTGTAAATGTATACATTTTATCCGGGACTATTTACCATGCCATATACATTTTGAAACCGCACTATGAATTTTATCCCAGTAGCCAGAAGGGGGAGCCATGGGAAGAATTGAACTACAGGAATTCAGCCGTGGCAATGTATTCATTTTGACAATAGATATTGTGTTGTTATAACTGGGATATATTGCTCCCATGACTGAGGTCAGATTGAATTGATATGAGCGTTCTGTTAAAGTTTCTGGTAACGTTTTTTTCTAAAGAAGGAAATATATCTACTCCCAAATATTTAAAATGGGAAACAATAGATATGGAGTCCTCCATTGTGGTCTTGATAGGTAGTAGGACTGATTTGGTTAGATTCATTTTATAACTTGAGATGAAGCTGAATTTATCTACAGATGTAGGATCTTAATTTGAGCCAGTTTGCTACAGCAGAAAAATAGTCCTGCAGAAACAGGAAATGTGAACTATTATGTGGACTATAATTAATGGACATTTCTGTAGGGGTTAATACATTTTTCATTAGGGCAAATCAATTTTTAAAGTGGAAATTACAAACCCAGGTGGCATGACAAATTTATTCCGCCGCCTTAGGAAGTAGAGACGTGTTGCACCCTCTTGACAAGAGTGGTGGTGTTGTTGGTCCATGTCAATTCCTCAGAGATGTAGATACTGATGAACTTAAGCCTTTTATAAACTCAAATACACTACAAGTTTGCATTTCTCAGCAACAAATAAGTGATCAAATAGACCTTCATTGCAAAACTGTGTGTTTTAATAAATTATTTGGTATAGTTTTATCTAAAAAGGATAACTTGTTTAATGTTGGTCCTCCTCTGAGGAGCCTCCACTGCTACAGATCCACTGCTACAGATCCACTGCTACAGATCAACCGCTACAGCACTTTGTTTAATGTTGGTCCTCCTCTGAGGAGCCTCCACTGCTACAGATCAACCGCTACAGCACTTTGTTTAATGTTGGTCCTCCTCTGAGGAGCCTCCACTGCTACAGATCAACCGCTACAGCACTTTGTTTAATGTTGGTCCTCCTCTGACCACTACAGCACTTTGTTTAATGTTGGTCCTCCTCTGACCACTACAGCACTTTGTTTAATGTTGGTCCTCCTCTGACCACTACAGCACTTTGTTTAATGTTGGTCCTCCTCTGACCACTACAGCACTTTGTTTAATGTTGGTCCTCCTCTGACCACAACAGCACTTTGTTTAATGTTGGTCCTCCTCTGACCACTACAGCACTTTGTTTAATGTTGGTCCTCCTCTGACCACTACAGCACTTTGTTTAATGTTGGTCCTCCTCTGACCACTACAGCACTTTGTTTAATGTTGGTCCTCCTCTGACCACTACAGCACTTTGTTTAATGTTGGTCCTCCTCTGACCACTACAGCACTTTGTTTAATGTTGGTCCTCCTCTGACCACTACAGCACTTTGTTTAATGTTGGTCCTCCTCTGACCACTACAGCACTTTGTTTAATGTTGGTCCTCCTCTGACCACTACAGCACTTTGTTTAATGTTGGTCCTCCTCTGACCACTACAGCACTTTGTTTAATGTTGGTCCTCCTCTGACCACTACAGCACTTTGCCACCCTTTTTCCTCTGATGTGGATGATGTTGCTTATTACGTTTACTTTTGGGGAGGGTTAATGGATTCTTACACTCAATGAGCTCATTTTTGGTTGGCTAGTTGCTAGTAGGTAGTTTAGTCAAGATATGTCTAAAAGCGTGAAAATAGTGTTTGGATGGCAGCAAAGACGAGAGAGAGTAAACGAGAAACAGACAACGAGTGCATGTGTCTTTTAGGACAGACCTTAAAAGATGAGGAAAAGTACACTAGGTTGTCTTATATTAGGTTGGTGAAAAATAAACATTTTACCACTTCCCAATTTCCTCATTATTGGAACTTACTAGTCATTCCTCTCTTGCAGTGTTAGCGCTAATGGACATTTGGTGCATTTTGAAAGGTACTGAAAGATTGGACATAAAATAAGCATGCCTCTGATTATTCAGACACTTCTCCCTGTCTGTTTAAATCAGCTCTGAGTCTCTCTCTGCTCTCTCTGTCTCTCTCTCCGATGGAGCCATGCAGACAAAGAATAGATCCTGGAGCAGGTGAGATAAGGAGCAGACAACAACACCCTGAGGTGTTCTCACTCTGCTCTGAGGTTGGTTCAGTTCTGAACTGATGCTTCACCCACACATAATACTGTCTGACTGACTTACTGAGAGATCAACCCTAGTTTGATCAACTACCCCTCTCTCCAACTTGGACCTTCTACCCAAGTTTCAAGTTTTATGAGTCGTATGTATGGGATACACCCAATGGCGATTTTAGCATGTAAATCTTGGTGGGGCAAACCAAAAATAAAATGTTGGGGATGCATGCCAGCAAAGCCACTAAACAACACAACACTAAACAATACATTCATTGCACTATAACGGTGACAATCTGTGCCCATAAACTGTTAGAGCCTACATAAAGCTGTCCCAACAGCAGAGTCCCAACAGTCCCAGCGCCTTACTGTACCACTGCTACACATGGCTATCAGTGGAGCCTTGTCTGGCAGCGAAATAGTTCATTCAGCCTCATTTACTGCCTTTTAAAAAAACATAGCTGATATGGCTGACTTCCTTAAACAAATGTGGTTTGTACTGACAATTGAGATGTACAAACTATGGTATAAGGGGACGACTCAAGACATTAATGAGCGAGCTAGGATGGACGTAGTTAATATAACTATTTGAAGAATTCAGAACATGGGCGGTTCTTAGTGTTCTCCCTCTACACCAAGTCAGAACCATAGGATAAATAAAGTGGGCATATAGGCAGACAATGAAAGCTCTTACAAAATAACTTAAAACTGCCGACTCTCTCTACTGCAGTTCCGTTGATATAGATCAGGGCATGTTCCCTCCTCTGCTTCCGGAAATCAACAATCAACTCCTTTAGTTTTTACTTTGAATATGCTTTAGACATAATATATAATGGTTGTTTTCCACAAAAATATTAGGTTAAAACTTTAACTTAAATACATTGACAGGTTATTATATCAATTTAATTTAAACATAATAATCAGAACTACATTATGTAAATGTTGAAATTGCCATGAAAATTTTACCTAGAAATCGTAACAATTAATTTGAAATTATGTTGAATTTTATATTTGATTAGACATATGTTAATTGACCTTGTTTCAATTTTGATATAATAAAATGGTATGTTTGAATTAACGTCATTGTTTCAACGTCATGCAATCAACATAAATAAAGAGATGTATTGAAGTAAAATGTGAAGCCACAGTCCAATGGTTCCTGCCTGAATCCTATTGGTATATGAGGGGCAATGCACTTCAGTGAGAACAAGTCTAGCATCCAGATGTCTCCTTTCATGTACCCTGCTTAGTTTTGGTAACAAGCTGTGTCAGCCAAGAGGCTATATACAAGGAGTACAAGTACTGAGTCAATGTGCAGGGGCACGAGGTAGTTGAGGTAAATAAGGTCATACAGTATGTACATGTGAGTGGGGGTTAAAAGTGACTGGGCAATCAGGATATATAATAAACAGAGTAGCAGCAGCATATGTGAAGTGTGTGTTTTGGAGTGTCAGTGTAGAATGTGTGAGTGTGTGGGTAGAGTTTAGTGAGTGTGCACAGAGTCAGTGCAAAACAATCAATAAATAAATAATAAAGGGGTCAGTGTAAATTGTCCGGGGAGCCATGTGATTAACTGTTCAGCAGTCTTATGGCTTGGGTGTAGAAGCTGTTCAGGTGTCTTTTGTTCCTAGACTTGGCGCTACTGCTTGTTGTGGCATAGCAGGGAGAACAGTCTATGACTTGGTTGGCTGGAGTCTTTGACCATTTTTAGGGCCTTCCTCCGCCTGGTATAGAGGTCCTGGATGGCAGGGAGTTCGGCCCCAGTACTGGGCCGTACTCACTACTCTCTGTAGCGCCTTGCGGTCGGATGCCGAGCAATTGTCATACCAAGCAGTGATGCAGCCAATCAAGATGCTCTCAATGGTGCAGCTGTAGGATCTGAGTATCTGAGGGCCCAATACTGTGGGCCCAACGCTGGTTTAAATTAGATGAAAACAGTACTGGTTGATTACTTTTTTGAAATTGAATGTATTTTCCGCGTTGATTCCATGTCACAAAACGTTGAGAAATTACGTTGAAATAACGTTGATTCAACCAGTGGGTGCCCAGTGGGTTGTACATTTTCTTACATAGTTATGATGTTTGGGTTGCTTGCTGCAGCAACATAGCTATTCAGGGAAAGCAGAGGGCGTCCACTAATGAGGAATGCTTGGTCAGTGTGTTCCAAGGCAAAGGTCTTTTCAATTACCTGACCACATATTATACTGTACAGTCGTGGCCAAACGTTTTGAGAATGACACAAGTATTGGTCTCCACAAAGTTTGCTGCCTCAGTGTTGATGATGGCAATTTGCATATACTCCAGAATGTCATGAAGAGTGATCAGATGAATTGCAATTAATTGCAAAGTCCCTCTTTGCCATGAAAATGAACTTAATCCCACAAAAACATTTCCACTGCATTTCAGCCCTGCCACAAAAGGACCAGCTGCCATCATGTCAGTGATTGTCTCATTAACACAGGTAGGAGTGATGAAGAGGACAAGGCTGGAGATCACTCTGTCATGCTGGTTGAGTCAGAATAACAGACTGGAAGCTTTAAAAGGAGGGTGGTGCTTGAAATCATTGTTCTTCCTCTGTCAACCATGGTTACCTGCAAAGAAACACGTGCCGTCATCATTGCTTTGCACAAAAAGGGCTTCACAGGCAAGGATATTGCTGCTAGTAAGATTGCACCTAAATCAACCATTTATCGGATCATCAAGAACTTCAAGGAGAGAGGTTCAATTGTTGTGAAGAAGGCGTCAGGGCGCCCAAGAAAGTCCAGCAAGCGCCAGGACCGTCTCCTAAAGTTGATTCAGCTGCGGGATCGGGGCACCACCAGTGCAGAGCTTGCTCAGGAATGGCAGCAGGCAGGTGTGAGTGCATCTGCACGCACAGTGAGGCGAAGACTTTTGGAGGATGGCCTGGTGTCAAGAAGGGCAGCAAAGAAGCCACTTCTCTCCAGGAAAAACATCAGGGACAGACTGATATTCTGCAAAAGGTACAGGGATTGGACTGCTGTGGACTGAGGTAGAGTCAATTTCTCTTTCCGATTGTTTGGGCCATCCGGAAAACACCTTGTCCGGAAAAGATAAGGTGAGCGCTACCATCAGTCCTGTGTCATGCCAACAGTAAAGCATCCTCAGACCATTCATGTGTGGGCTTGCTTCTCAGCCAAGGGAGTGGGCTCACTCACAATTTTGCCTAAGAACACAGCCATGAATAAAGAATGGTACCAACATATCCTCCGAGAGCAACTTCTCCCAACCATCCAAGAACAGTTTGGTGACGACCAATGCCTTTTCCAGCATGATGGAGCACCTTGCCATAAGGCAAAAGTGATAACTAAGTGGCTCAGGGAACAAAACATCGACATTTTGGGTCCATGGCCAGGAAACTCCCCAGACCTTAATCCCATTGAGAACTTGTGGTCGATCCTCAAGAGACGGGTGGACAAACATAAACCCACAACTTCTGACAAACTCCAAGCATTGATTATGCGAGAATGGCCTGCCATCAGTCAGGATGTGGCCCAGAGGTTAATTGACAGCATGCCAGGGCGGATTGCAGAGGTCTTGAAAAAAAAAGGTCAACACTGCAAATATTGACTCTTTGCATAAACTGAATGTCATTGTCAATGAAAGCCTTTGACACTTATGGAATACTTGTAATTATACTTCAGTGTACCATAGTAACTACTGACATAAAGATCTAAGAACACTGAAGCAGCAAACTTTGTGGAGACCAATACTTGTATCATTCTCAAAACTTTTGGCCACGACTGTATATGGAAATGTGGCTTTTGATATGGTGGGTACACCATGCAACAACACACTTCACTGTTGGACAGAAATCCAAATATAACAGGCTTACTGCTAACCATTCAATGTGTTCAGCTACAAACAAGCTCTGTTCACAGTCCCTTTGTCAAAACGCTTGATGACAATATGAAAAGAACATGAGAAGGACCTTCTGACCGTATGTTAATAGTTAAATGGGGATGATTTGGCCCACAAAGGGGGACAAAATGTAACTGGACATGGGGTTATACTTGCTTCCCTTTGGCTGTCAACAGAGGACATGGGACAGATAGGTGTCTATAATGCTCCCATTGATTGTATTTCACAGATAAAGTAGCAAACCATTACACCAAAGACAGTATTGCTTCTCCAATAGAAATACCTGATCACACTTATAGGCGATGTCATGGCGATGTTGGCTAGCTGAGCGCATGCATAGAAACACGTAAAGCGTAGTTCGCGCCGAACTACGCTTGTGCAGGCTGTCAAATCAAAGGCAAGAAAAATGAGTCAGTTTGTCACTTTCACAAAGCTGGAGTAATGACATGTTCAACTACTTAAGACATTGGCCCGAATCTAGGTTGTGCCTTTAGATATTGAGAAAATTAACAACTAAGGAAGAATTATTGACTTCTCTCATTGGTCTGTTTCGCAAGCGTTTCTGGAAGTCGCACAATGTTGCGCCTCTGGGTTTAGAAACTCTGTGATTACAGTGTTATCATCGTAGAATTAGGAATTAGATCATATTCTTAGCCTACATAAAATGTTGCTTTCAGTCCTGTAAATAACTGACCTTAAAATGATATTATAAAACAGATACATAAAATCATTTCCGAAACTATCTTAGACAGACATTTCCATGAGGCATTGTCACTGTTTGTGTTTGGTTAATACTGTTTTGTTTGGTTAATACTGTTTGTGTTTGGTTAATAGTGTTTTGTTTGGTTAATACTGTTTGTGGTTGGTTAATACTGTTTGTGGTTGGTTAATACGGTTTGTGTTTGGTTAATAGTGTTTTGTTTGGTTAATACTGTTTGTGTTTGGTTAATACTGTTTGTGGTTGGTTAATACTGTTTGTGGTTGGTTAATACTGTTTGTGTTTGGTTAATACTGTTTGTGTTTGGTTAATACTGTTTGTGGTTGGTTAATACTGTTTGTGGTTGGTTAATACTGTTTGTGTTTGGTTAATACTGTTTGTGGTTGGTTAATACTGTTTGTGGTTGGTTAATACTGTTTGTGTTTGGTTAATACTGTTTGTGGTTGGTTAATACTGTTTGTGTTTGGTTAATACTGTTTGTGTTTGGTTAATACTGTTTGTGGTTGGTTAATACTGTTTGTGTTTGGTTAATACTGTTTGTGGTTGGTTAATACTGTACCTGACTTCTTGCAGTTGGAAAGCTTTCTTTCCTCTCTATTTTTCTCTGCAGATAAAGTCTGTCCTTTCCCACTCTGCATGATAAGAGTGAATGAATTAGAAATAGGGAAGGAGATGTGTGGGCCTATTTTCGCCATGGGGTTCATTGAAACAAACACAGAGCATCCTGGAGGGTCTGCATTATGTAAAACCTGGCTTCTTGTGGGAAAACAGCTGATTTATATGCACTGTCTGTGACGCAGGTGTTTTCTGTTGCTGGGTGGCAGTGTTTTGTACAACCAAACATGACTGTGAACCACAAAGGTTTGGTTCACAGAATCACTGCATAAGCAAAACACTTTGCTTTGCCCACAGTCGTACACAGGGGAAATTAAAGCAAAGCTGACAACACTCACTGACATCTCTGGCCTTCTGAGTCTGACTCTACACCCTGTGGCTTCACCAGCTAGGCTACTCACTTCTCTTCTTCTTTCATGTCCTCCCTCGCTTTATGTAAATGGATAGAATCTCTATTCAACTGGATGGAATTTGTTTTCTTTGCCCCCTTTCGTTTCTCTAGTATTCAAAATAATGTCATGGCAATTCACAGGTGACAATTATTTCCGCTCTGGCCTCAGTAATAATGTTTAAAAAAGCAACAAGCTCTCGGAGTGTCTAATGATTTTTAAGTACCAGCATAAAGATTAAATCAAAGATCAAGCATGAGGCTTAGAAGATTGATTGTGTCATCCGGTTCTGAGTGTCACAGTAATGAGTATCATAATGATAATTGCTTCCATTTCTCTGATTGTCATGTGCGGCTTCTTTTCAGTTTGATACAAGTGTCTCTCTCTCTCTGAGCTGCTGGAAAAGGAGGTTTGGTGAACACTGACAAATTGTCTCGACAGCTCTTCAAAGAGGCATTATGGCACAGATCAATATGGCAGCATAGTGCTCTGGCCTGGCTGAGACACGTTTGCAGGTGTAACAGTATACTTCTTTAATTTTGTTGTTAACAATCATCGACTAGGACTCCAGCATTTAGCACCAGTCACAGATTTATTATGTGATAAGGAAACATCCCGGATAGCACGTTGTCACGGTCTCGGGTGAGGGAACGAGGCGCAGAGCGAGAGGTGAGAGCAAACATATTTATTAATACTAACACGAAAGCAAAAACAACAAACGTAATATAGTGAGCACCGTGAACTGTGTAGCACACAGACTCCGTACTAAACAAACACACACAATGATCCACACGCAGGTGGACGAAATGTGAACATAAATAGACTCCCCAATTAGAGACAACTCAAGACAGCTGCCTCTAATTGGGGATCACCCAAAACCCAACACCAACCCTGTGAATGTCAGGACCTGACTGTGGCCATCCCACTCCCTCTAGTGGGAGTCAGAGACCTGGCCTCAGTCAGGCCCTTACACACGTCATGTAATGCAGCCACTAAAGATCATTCTACTCTCTGCACGCTCGCTGGTTTTGGGCTTGTTGACTGGGGTAACCATAGTTAAAACATAATCAAAAGTTTACCACAACAGGAATACATGAAAAATACAATGCACAATATACTAATAATTTCACAAATGTACCTGATATAAACAAATACATGTTTCCCTTTGTTCATTTCAGAGAGTCAAATAATCATGTTCTTTGCTAAATAAAATATACTGTACAGTATCCAGCTCACTCTCAGAGAAATAAGTAGTACTGCTAGGTTTTACACAATATGAATAATGAAATGTACAAATTGTTAATTTGTGACATCAATATAAAAAATACAAATAAAAAAACAATACTGTAATTTGAGATCTGTATGTAAAACATGTACATTTGACATTTTAGTCGTTTAGAAGATGCTCTTATCCAGAGCGACTTACAGTGAGTGCATTCATCTTAAGATAAACTACATGAACAAAGGTATGTGGACACCTGCTTGTCAAAGATCTCATTCCAAAATCATGGTCATTAATATGCAGTTGGTCCCCCTTTGCTGCTATAACAGCCTCCACTTTTCTGGGAAGGCTTTCCACTAGATGTTGGAACATTGCTTCCATTCAGCCACAAGAGCATTAGTGAGGTCGGGCACTGATGTTGGGCGATTTGGCCTGGCTCGCAGTCAGCACAGATAATTTTTACGAGCTATGAGATTCAGCACTCTGCGGTCCCGTTCTGTGAGCTTGTGTGGCTTACCACTTGGGCTGAGCCATTTTTAATCCTAGATGTTTCCACTTCACAATAACAGCATTTACAGTTGACCGGGGCAGCTCTAGCAGGGCAGAAATTTGACAAACTGACTTGCTGGAAAGGTGGCATCCTATGACAGTGAGTCACTGTGCTCTTCAGTAAGGCCATTCTACTGCCAATGTTTATTTTTTTTATTGAATATTTAAAACATACAATCTACTTGCAGTGAAGCCGCTCAACATCTACATCACATTAGACATCTAACAGACTCCCATCCAGAGTGACCCACAGAAGTAACCAGGGTCAACTCCCTGCTCAAGGGCACGTCGACAGATCTCCCACAAGGTCAAAAACGGGGACCCGAACCAGCGATCCACCAGCCACCGGCCCAAGCTCCCAACCAAGATCCCTCTCACAGTTCCCCAAGAGCTGCCCCTCAACTATCCGAGACCCCCCGAGACATCTTTCAACTGTGCTGTGATGTTTAACATACAATTTCAATCTATGTAATTGAAAATAATCCACAGATTGCGAGTTGAAGATAAATACTTTTACTAAGAGTATTAGTATATTAGTAATTGACTGACACGGTCTCTCCAGATCTCCTAACAGTACTATTTCTAGGGTCAATTTTAGATGAATGTTATGCGTTTTCAGCCATTCCTGAACCTGAGACCAGAAACAGGCTACCTGAGGGCAATACCAAAACAAATGGTCTATGAATGAGTCTCGATGATTGTATGCCCCAAATATTCTTATAGAAGAATTCTATATAATAATTTTAGCTGAAAAGCCCTAAGTCTTGAATCTTGCGTAATTGTATATATTTTATATATATACCATGGAATCGGTACATCATAAATCTCTTCCCAACTATTTTGCAATATGTATGGCACAGCTGTCAACATCCTGGTCCCCAAATGAAACTGGTATACTTTCCTATGTATGCTATTTTTATTCCTGCACCAGTTGTGATCCTTTATATTGGGCAGACACACCAGTTCCCTACCTCCTCCCTCTGCCGCCTGCCTCCTCCATTTTTGGGGTAATGCTGTTATCAATTGGTTGTAATCTTGGATTGAGCAGACCTTCCCATACAATTCTGATAACTCCATGAAAGACATAACTCTACCATTCCAATTAACAATATCATTTAAAAACAAAATAAAATACCACAAATACAGATATTTTATCAACCAGCACATTTGAGTTCAGACATAATATTTGTTGTAATATTTGTTCTATCTTTTCAGGGGGATGAAATTGGAATTGTAGCCAGCTTTTTAACAATGGATGAGCTTTTCTTAGTAATCTACTTTTGGATAAGTGAAGCTTTTAGAGAGAGGTTTAGTGCTTTTATATGTAATAATCTCAACCCAACCAGTTTATATTCATTATATAGATAGATACACTTTATCTTGTCTGGTTAAGCAAAATATATTTTTTGCTCATATGATTTAAGGCAGTGCCATAAGTAAGTGATTAAACTGAAAAATGACTAAGGAGTTAATCAGGGCATTTTTTCCATAAATAGACAGGTATTTACCTCTCCATGGTTGCAGGATCTTGTCTATTTTTCTATTGAAATTCATTGTGGTGAGCTCATTTGTGTATTTTGTGATATGAATACCAAGTATGTCTACTTCACCGTCAGCCCATTTTATAGGTAAACTGTAGGGTAATGTAAAAGTTGTATTTTTTAAAGATCCAAACATAACTTTGTACACTTATCATAATTAGGTTTTAGTCCAGAGAGTCCAGAAAAGTTATCTTCAATTGCAGGGATTTAATTGCAGGGACTTAATATAAAACGTGAGTCATCAGCATACATGGACACCTTTGTTTTTAAGCCTTGGATTTCTAATCCTCTAATGTTGTTATTTGATCTGATTTGAATAGCTAGCATTACGATGGCCATAACGAATAGATATGGTGGCAGTGGACACCCTCATTTAACTCCTCTTGACAATTCAAAACTCTCTGAGAAGTAGCTGCTATTTACTTTATTTATTTTACACCTGGGGTTGCTATACATTACCTTTACCCATTTTATAAGAGAATCACCGAAATTGAAAAAATCCAGGCATTTACAGTGGGGAGAACAAGTATTTGATACACTGCCGATTTTGCAGGTTTTCCTACTTACAAAGCATGTAGAGGTCTGTAATTTTTATCATAGGTACACTTCAACTGTGAGAGACGGAATCTAAAAAATAAATACAGAAAATCACATTGTATGATTTTTAAGTAATTAATTTGCATTTTATTGCATGACATAAGTATTTGATACATCAGAAAAGCAGAACTTAATATTTGGTACAATTAATATTTGGTGCAACTACAGAGATCATACGTTTCCTGTAGTTCTATACCAGGTTTGCACACACTGCAGCAGGGATTTTGGCCCACTCCTCCATACAGATCCTTCAGGTTTCGGGGCTGTCGCTGGGCAATACGGATTTACAGCTCCCTCCAAAGATTTTCTATTGGGTTCAGGTCTGGAGACTGGCTAGGCCACTCCAGGACCTTGAGATGCTTCTTACGGAGCCACTCCTTAGTTGCCCTGGCTGTGTGTTTCGGGTCGTTGTCATGCTGGAAGACCCAGCCACGACCCATCTTCAATGCTCTTACTGAGGGAAGGAGGTTGTTGGCCAAGATCTCGCAATACATGGCCCCATCCATCCTCCCCTCAATACGGTGCAGTCGTCCTGTCCCCTTTGCAGAAAAGCATTTCCACCTCCATGCTTCACGGTTGGGATGGTGTTCTTGGGGTTGTACTCATCCTTCTTCTTCCTCCAAACACGGCGAGTGGAGTTTAGACCAAAAAGCTCTATTTTTGGCTCATCAGACCACATGACCTTCTCCCATTCCTCCTCTGGATCATCCAGATGGTCATTGGCAAACTTCAGACGGGCCTGGACATGCGCTGGCTTGAGCAGGGGGACCTTGCGTGCGCTGCAGGATTTTAATCCATGACGGCATAGTGTGTTACTAATGGTTTTCTTTGAGACTGTGGAACCAGCTCTCTTCAGGTCATTGACCAGGTCCTGCCGTGTAGTTCTGGGCTGATCCCTCACCTTCCTCATGATCATTGATGCCCCACGAGGTGAGATCTTGCATGGTGCCCTAGACTGAGGGAGATTGACCGTCATCTTGAACTTCTTCCATTTTCTAATAATTGCGCCAACAGTTGTTGCCTTCTCACCAAGCTGCTTGCCTATTGTCCTGTAGCCCATCCCAGCCTTGTGCAGGTCTACAATTTTATCCCTGATGTCCTTACACAGCTCTCTGGTCTTGGCCATTGTGGAGAGGTTGGAGTCTGTTTGATTGAGTGTGTGGACAGGTGTCTTTTATACAGGTAACGAGTTCAAACAGGTGCAGTTAATACAGGTAATGAGTGGAGAACAGGAGGGCTTCTTAAAGAAAAACTAACAGGTCTGTGAGAGCCGGAATTCTTACTGGTTGGTAGGTGATCAAATACTTATGTCATGCAATAAAATGCAAATTAATTACTTAAAAATCATACAATGTGATTTTCTGGATTTTTGTTTTAGATTCCGTCTCTCACAGTTGAAGTGTACCTATGATAAAAATTACAGACCTCTACATGCTTTGTAAGTAGGAAAACCTGCAAAATCGGCAGTGTATCAAATACTTGTTCTCCCCACTGTATAAATAAAATCCAGTCTTACTTTATCAAAAGCCTTTTCAAAATCTGCTATAAATACCAGGCCTGGCTTCTTAGATGTTTCATGTTGTTCTATTATTTCTAGTAGTTGTCGAATATAATCTCCAATGTATCGTCCATGTAAAAATGATCAGGAAGAACAAAATCTGGTCAAATCTTTTTCATTCTGAGTGCAGAGATGGTTGTCCTTCTGTAAGGTTCTCCCATCTCCACAGAGGAACTCTAGAGCTCTGTCAGAGTGACCATCGGGCTCTTGGTCACCTCCCTGACCAAGGCCCTTCTCCCCAGACGGCCAGCTCTACAAAGAGTCTTGGTGGTTCCAAACTTCTTCCATTTAAGAATGACGGAGGCGCTGTGTTCTTGGGAACCTTCAATGCTGCAGACATTTTCTGGTACCCTTCCCCAGATCTGTGCCTCGACACAATCCTGTCTCGGAGCTCTATGGGCAATTCCTTCGACCTCATGGCTTGGTTTTTGCTCTGACATGCACTGTCAACTGTGGGACCTTAGATAGACAGCTGTGTACCTTTCCAAATCATGTCCAGTCATTTGAATTTACCACAGGTGGAGTCCAATCAAGTTGTTGTAACATCTCAAGGATGATGGAAAGGATGCACCTGAGCTCAATTTTGAGTCTCATAGCAAAGGGTCTGAATACTTATATAAATAATGTTTTATTTGCTAAAATGTCTAAAAACCTGTTTTCACTTTGCCATTGTGGGGTATTGTGTGTAGATTGCTGAGAACTTTTATTTATTTAATCAATTTTAGAATAAGGCTGTAACGTAACAATTATATATAGCGTAGCTAGGTGAGAAAACCACATATCACAGTCAAATATACAGGATACGAAGATTCCATTCGAGCTAAACAATGGATATACAGTATAGCCTATGCTAAAAAATAACACATTTTCATACACGTTTAAAATCTATGAATAAAAAATCAGAGAACAGTAATATTTTACACACACATGAAGGTACTCATAAGCAATCAGTTCTGATGAAAAAACACAAATGTGAAAGTGTTTTGGAAATAAGCTCTTCAAGAATAGACTAACTGAACAACAGCAGCAAATAGGCTCACTCCTCCTTAAATGCTAAGAGACCTCAAATAAATCAACACTTCCATTGATTGAGTTGTTCTTATTTTTTATTTAACTAGGCAAGTCAGTTAAGAACACATTCTTATTTACAATGACAGCCTACCTACAGGGTGAGCCTCTGGAGCAAATTAGGGTTAAGTGTCTTGCTCAAGGACACATCGACAGGTTTTTTTACCTTGTAAGCTCAGGTATTCGAACCAGCGACCTTTCAGTTAATGGCCCAACACTCTAACCACTATGCTACCTCTTGCTATCATCAACCCACACTGTTCAGGCTGGAATGGGAGGAAGCCTGAGGGGTCTGTACTTAATGGTTACCTTGAGATATTGTTTAAAGGTGGAACCGATCAATTGAATGACAGACTGTTTTTAATCTTCATCTGTCTGTCCATTCATTTCAACCACAAAAATCTATGTGATGATGTTGAATCAACGTGGAAAACTGATTGGATGTGCAAAAAGTTTTAACCTAAATCTAATGACAAGGTGACATTTGTTGTTGATTTCATGTTGAATTCACGTTCATTGACAACTCAACCAAATGTAAATCCAAACTAGTCATACCACATGAATGTGACATACCACATGAATGTGACATACCACATGAATGTGACATACCACATGAATGTGACATACCACATGAATGTGACATACCACATGAATGTGACATACCACATGAATGTGACATACCACATGAATGTGACATACCACATGAATGTGACATACCACATGAATGTGACATACCACATGAATGTGACATGATATAGCTCATAAGGGGGTGGCATGTAGCTTAGTGGTTAGAGAGGCAAGCCAGCAGGCTGAGAGTTGCCAGTTTGAGTCCTGGGTCTGATTGGAAAAATCTGTTGGGAAATGAGCTTGCAACTGGAGGGTTGCTGGTATCAAATCCTAGATGCCTTCTACTATGCACTTAAAGCAAGGCATTTAACCCTCATGACAACAGCTCCCTGGGTGGCAGCCCCTACACCTATTCATAAAAACCTGCTATTGCTATCCTCGTGGGTACTATAACCCCCCAAATTACCCCACTAGGATATTAAAACAAGTACAATTCTACCTTGTGGGGACATTTCCCAGGCCGTTAAAAGCGGAAGTCAAATTTCCCTTTGACCCTGTGTGCAATTGACCAATAAAGTCTTAATCTTAAAAAAAAAAAAATAAGGTAAAAAGACACAACAGACCAATGAGCCACAGCTTGTCAATGGTTTATGTATTTCTTTCTCAAGTAGGCTATAGCTTCACTGATACAGATAGCCTAGCGGTTAAGAGAGTTGGGCCAGTAACTGAAAGGTCACTGGTTTGAATCTTGAAGTCGACAAGGTGAAGATCTGTTTATGTGACCTTGAGCAAGACACTTAACCCCAATTGCTCCTGTAAGTCGCTCTGAATAAGCATATCACTGTTAATGAAAATGAAATATCTCATCAACATAAGCACCTGTTGTTTATAAAGTATGTGAAAATGTTTAAACACTATTATTGCACACAGAGTGAGTCCATGCAACTTATTATGTGACTTGTTAAGCACAATTTCCTTCCTGAACTTATTTAGGCTTGCCATTTTAAAGGGGTTGAATAATTATTGACTCAAGACATTTCAGCTTTTTAATTTGAATGAATTTGTGAACATTTTGGGAAAAAATATTATTACACTTTGACATTATGGGGTATTGTGTTTAGGCCAGTGACACAACATCTCAATTTAATCAATTTTAAATTCAGGCTGTAACACAACAAAATGTGGAAAAAGTCAAGGGGTGTGAATACTTTCTGAAGGCCCTGTATATGTAAATGTCTGTAAATATCAGAGTCTAATCATGCAATCATGTAATTCATTAACAGATTGGGCTTTCTGGGCTTTTCTAACTCCTTGTCTGTGAAGTATAGTGAGTTATACTTTAAGGGCAGGGTGCCAGGCAGTGGAGTTTTCACAACCGTTTTCCGTTGTTTTACATCTACTTCCACAATGATTACTTGGTATTCGTCGGTTTCAGCTGACATACGAAATTCTTGAGAAATGTTAGTTTTAAGCCCACTGTTTGACACATTTCTATGATGCAAAGTTGTGCAATCCAGGTTTTTCTTTCCATAAATGAGACAGACATGCAGGACACTTTCTAGATCACCAATGTTTTCCACAGGACACCAACACCAGAGGGCGCCATATAACAAGTTAATTCCATGTATTGGTCTTAAACAGATGTGGTTTAAAAATCAACTGCCACTGAAAACAGAAGATCTGTACTTTCTGTGGTGATGGAGGGGTTTCCTGGGTCAGCAATGAGTTGTTGTTTAATTTCAGTGGACGTTCACTCTTTCATTGCTTAGACTGTAATAAGCAATCCAAGGGAAGATCTTAGGAACATACACTACCATTCAAAAGTTTGGGGTCACTTAGAAATGTCCTTGTTTTTGAAAGAAAATCAAATTTTTGTCCATTAAAATAACATAACATTGATCAGAAATACGGTGTAGACGTTGATAATGTTGTAAATGACTATTGTATCTAGAAATGGTTGATTTTTTATGGAATATCTACATAGGTGTACAGAGGCCCATTATCAGCAACCATCACTCCTGTGTTCCAATGGCACGTTGTGTTAGCTAATCCAAGTTTATCATTTTGAAAGGCTTATTGATCATTAAACAACGCTTCTGCAATTATGTTAGCATAGCTGAGAAATTAAGGCTATTCCATGCGAGAAATTGCCAAGAAACTGAAGATCTCATACAACGCTGTGTACTACTCCCTTCACAGAACAGAGCAAAATGGCTCTAACCAGAATAGAAAGAGGAGTGGGAGGCCCCAGTGCACAAATGAGCAAGAGGACAAGTACATTAGAGTGTCTAGTTTGAGAAACAGACACCTCACAAGTCCTCAACTGGCAGCTTCATTAAATAGTACCCACAAAACACCAGTCTCAACGTCAACGGTGAAGAGGCGACTCCGGGATGCTGGCCTTCTAGGCAGAGTTGCAAAGAAAAAGCCATGACATTCGCTTTTTTGCAGGTTTTACTATATATTTTTTCCCCCATCCTAGCCAAAAGGGAGGGAATAAAGTCTGGGTAGTAGCTTGCATTATTAGGCTACTATGAGCCAAACTTGATAACCTAGGGTTGTGTGATTTTTTTATTGGGCACGGGAGAGTAGTACATTTTTTCCCTGGTTTGCATTCACCATTTTGCAGGTTTTACTAAATGTCCTAATCTGCTGATGTACTATGCTTTTCTGCATGCTTACTATACTATAGGTCAGCGGTCACCAACTTTTTCTGAGTCAAGATCACTTTCTGAGTCAAAATGCAAACCGAGATCTACCACTCAATATTTTTTTTTACATGACATAAAAAACGTAAGCCTATGCAAAAAAAACAGTACTGTAGTAATAAGGTAAGCTATAGACACAATACATTATCGCCTCATATTGGCTTTGCTTGAATTGCCCTGCCAATGCATTGTTGTTTGGCCCATTTCTTTTAAATTATATTTCAAGATAGGCTTTACTGGTAATTGATCCGTTGTTGTATTATTTGCAAGGCACAGCTAAGTGAGCAAACATTTAAATAATTTGCTTTTTTTTTTATTTTATTGGGATGATGGTGCCTGCATGTGGATGGTCAGTCTCAGCAGAGGGAGAGAACAGAAGACCGAGGGTCTGCCTCAACATCCCTCCGCTCTCCCTTTCCTCCAAAGGGACACCGTCTTCCAGCTGATGGCACCGCATTATTTATGCCTCATGCACTTCCATAGGTCAATATAGTCTACCAGTCTAACTGTTTATCCTGCCCTCTATCCACCATTCATAGTGACAATAGTGGTAGATTGATAGTTTTTCCAGATATGCAATAGGCTAACTGGAAATCATACCAAAGATAAAATCATTCAAAGCAGCACCAATTTTAGATATAAATTCACAAGAACACTGAATAAAACTCTACTGCACTGTACTCGACTAAATTAAACTATAATGTACTGTACTCTGCTAGATAAACTCTAATGTACTGTACTGTACCATACTATATTGAATAAAGCTCTACTCTACCGTACCATACCTTAGTGTGCGCTACTGTACTAAATTAGAATATGTATTTTTGCTTACTGGGCAGTAGTAGGCCAGTCTGTCTGTATCTTTACTTCTGATACTGAGATGCACTGTCAGTTGTGGATCATCATTCTCTCAAATCGTCATATTATAATGTGGCCCCATAGGCCTGTGCTACCAGCAGGCCCAGTTATACAGGATGCGCAATCTGCCTCCTCTCGGATCCGAGCTGGCTATTCCTTGCGCACATAGAACCATAACGCTTCAATATAGCACAATTATTTGTCCTTTAACCTTTAAAATGTATAATTCTAGCATCCAAACTGTGCACCGGACATTTGAGGAAAGGAAAGAGACAATATAGAGCAAGATCACTTTATTGGTCGATTGCATACAAGGTCCAACTGAAATGTGTACTTTCTGTTTGCCGAGATTGATACACTCTAGGCCTATTGACGTTCCCGAAGTCGGTAATCGGTATGCAGTTATGTATTGCGTATTGGTTGTGTGTGGTGCATTGGCACAGAAACTTGTTAAAATTAGTTGCATATATTTTCTATAATTATAAATAGCGAAAATCTTAATCACCCGTAGCTGTTCATTGTCTGCTGTCAGCTCTGATTGTAGTGTAATGAGATAGACAGGGAGAGTCTTGTCCACAGTGGTCGGCGAACCATGAACCTTAAGGTCCATAGTCTCTGGCTTCTAGCACTGCGTGGCATCGACTGTGCCATGAAAGCATGCTTAAGCGGTAAAGTCAATATCAATTTAAACACAGAGTCGCTACAGTCAGAGGCGTTATGCACTCATTATTTTAGCGGGGGCACAATGTACATGAGGATGTAGGGAGGTGTGGTTTAAAACACCTGGAACAGCTTTTTCCTGCAACCATAATCATTATGCCTGACACCTAAACGGAAATTGAACAAACAGCATAGAATTTTAGCAAACAGGAAATGATAGTGATTTCAACTAAATAACACAGCCACAAAGGCAGATCAGCTTTCCCATCTTGACAACAGATGCTGCTCTGGCCAGAGAAATCAATAAGCGATTATCACAGCCAATCACAACACTGGTTGGTAAGTAATACTGTTTAACACTATAATTTCGCCAGATATATTATGGACATTTTCTGAAATTACAATGCAAAATTGTACATCAAATATTGTGTAGTAGCTTTAATTCAATGAGGGGGGAGGGTGTGCAATTATTTTATTTTGTTTTACAGTAGAAGGGGAGGGTCATGTGAAAATATGTTTTAAGGTGGGGAGGTGTTGGACCTTATAGATAGAAGCTGTTCTCATCTCAGTTACACTATGCTGAGTGGTTTCTCGAAGTCTTCTCACTTGTCCTCCCCTCTCACCCGCCCATTCATTACCTATACCCCCCCCCCCCCCCTCTTCTCAGTCCCCCTCTTTTCTTTTTGAGAAGCCTTCACCTTGTGATGTGTGCTCACTCCGCCTCTTCCCAGCTGATGCTCGCGCCCTGTCAATTTATTTTCTGAGAGGAAGAGTTGAGGAAGGGGGGAAAAGAAAACAAGAGGGTCTGCGGGGGTAGCGCAGTTAAAACATCCATGGGTGGTTGTGTGGGCAGTCACCATGATTCTTCAGGCAGTTTAAACGAAAATTCGGACGGAACTGGAGGTAGGAAATAAGTTACATAACGTCGGGGTGGTATATGGTGTATAGTTGGTGCTTTTTGGTACATGCCGATTTCATGCGCCTTGCCCCCCCACCCCCCATGTCTTCCCTTTATCGCAGCCGTCTAGAACGTCGTGGCGGCCTCGACTACCAGCTCTATAGCCCCATCTAGCCTCGTCCTAATAGCTTAAGAGCTAAACTACATTTTATGATCTCGAAAATGCTTACTGTCCGGTGTCAAATGACTGCCTTTGTCCGCTTTGAATGAAGGCGTTTGATGTGGTAGTTAGCCAGCAGGTTAGCATGCTACCTAGCTATCTTGCTACACAATAACGTTAAATGTGGGTCACTGTTTAGCTCAAGAATGCATACAATAATAATAGTAAACTCTAAACAAGAATGCTTTGTTGTGTTCTCAGGTGCATTTTTTTGCAATCCTATAGCCTAATTATGTTTCATGTTAATGCGTCTTTTCTTGGGGGTCGACATTCTAAAGTGGGGGAGCTACAATTTTTATTCGCATCTGCAGGACTCGGGAGGATGGGGGAGTTGCACCAAAAAGAACGGTGGTGTGGGTCTACATTTCCAGTTAACGCCACCGCTTGGCCCGTTTACATCTCCGTTATTGTACTGCATCTCTGATTTCAACAATAACCAATATCTGCATTTCTCAGTGACCCGTAGTTAATGTATATTATGTAGCCACCGTGTTCATTCATGTAACACACTGTATCCAGGGCTTTGTGAATTAGAGATACTGGTATTAATCTACTGGTTGGCCTCCTACTACCCTTAGGTCCGTAACTCACGTTGTTATTTCCTCACCGAGTCGGGATTTCCGGTGTCTAATGTTGCAGATGTTGTGTTATGATTGTAACATGGTTTGATTGAGCTTGTGGTTGAGGGGATGACGTTTGTACATGCACGGAAAGAAGTCTAAATGTTGCCTCCTCGCATAGATAACAAGAGGTATTGAACATCATGTTTGCATTACACACCGAGGCAATGCACTTGTCCCCGAGGTAGTCCTCCCAATGCAACAGTGTCAGGATCACTGTGTTATCACATGTTATTAGGCCTACAAGATTATATTGCTATAACCAGGCTGCAAAGTTTTAGCATGGGTACCGGTCAGTTTAGATAATTTTTCAACATTTCAGAAACAGACTGCACCCAGGCTAGTGACGTTTTTGCTGTAACAGAGGCAATGTGCTGGGGCACCGGTTAGTCGGGCTAATTGAGGTAATTTACATGTAGGTAGAGTTAAAGTGACTATGCATAGATAATAAACACAGAGTAGCAGCAGAATAAAGAAGGGGTTGGGGGGGACAATGCAAATAGTCTGGGTAGCCATTTGATTACCGGTTCAGGAGTCTTATGGCTTGGGGGTAGAAGCTGCTGAGAAGCTTTTGGACCTGGACTTTGCGCTCCGGTACCGCTTGCCGTGCGGTAGTAGAGTGAACAGTCTATGACTAGGGTGGCTGGAGTCTTTGACAAATACACAGCTACCATGGACATATACAGTAACGGAGAAGGGCGACAAGTTCCAACCCAACTTTGCTATATAGTGACTTTTGTGTTTATCTGAATTTTATACAAAAAGCACTGCACCCGGTGGAAGAAGTGCACAGACAGACGCTGTTACCAAATAGGCCTATATAACAAAATACATGGTTTCGATCTAAACAGTGGGAAAGAAAGCCTTCAAGGACATGATCCACACATTAGATGCTCAGTAGGCTACGAGCTGCCTTGGAGAAAATTGGTGATTCTCATGAAAGCAGTTTTTAAAATGTCTGTAGCAAATTTAGTAACAAAACCATGATGTTTCTGCAAAAATCAACTATCATTCTGAGGACTAAGATTAAATTCTCGGTTCATTTTATAAAAACAAAGTGGTGGGTTATGCGCTAGTAGCCTGCCTACAGTTGACCATAGACTGGTTGGTTGTTTAACTATGGGGCAAAACTGACTGGGATGGCTTAGATTGTTGATAACATGTAAACTACGTTGTCTCCAATGTTTATTGAAAACATAAATACATTTGCACAATGAGCACTTGTTGTCTCTCAAATACATCATTACAGTTCTTGGTTAGTTAGCTAGCAATATTTTTTGCCATATTAGAATAGAAGTGATATCAGTCAAAACAACTCAAAACAAGACATGGTATCAATAACAAGATAAAACTAGCTGAAACGAGCCGTCTACGATTCTTGTTGCTAGCTATCTGGCCATCCAGAATCACAACACACAGACTTCTGCTCCATTGAAGCTTGCGCAACGTTTTCGTGACCGTTGTCAGCTAACCCGTCTTTAGCCTTTGCACTCGATTGGTGAATGGGAGGTGCACTTTAATTATTAATTGATTGAGAAATAAAAAACACTTTTTTTTTTACCCCTTTTTCTCCCCAATTTCGTCATATCCTATTGGTAGTTACGGTCTTGTCCCATCGCTGCAACTCCCGTTCGGACTCGGGAGAGGCGACGGTCGAGAGCCGTACGTTCTCCGAAACACAACTGGCCAGCCGCACTGCTTCTTGACACAATGCACGCTTAACATGGAAGCCAGCCGCACAAGTGTGTTGGAGGAAACACCGTACAGCATGCACCCGACCCGCCACAGGAGTCGCTATAGCGCGATGGGACAAGGACATCCTGGGCCGAACCCTCCCCTAAACCTCGATGACGCTGGGCCAATTGTGCGTCGCCTCATGGGTCTCCCGGAACTTAGGCGTTAAAATGCTTATTTCTCTCAAATTGTGCACAATTCTTTTTACATCCCTGTTCGTGAGCATTTCTCCTTTACCAAGATAATCCATCCACCTGACAGGTGTGGCATATCAAGAAGCTGATTAAACAGGATGATCATTACACATATGCACCTTGTGCTGGGGACAATGAAAGGCCACTCTAAAATGTGCAGTTTTGTCACACAACATAATGCCTCATAATTTAATGTTCCCTTCTCTACCATAAGCCGCCTCCAAAGTTGTTTTAGAGAATTTGGCAATAAATCCAACTGGCCTCAACTACAGACCACGTTTAACAATGCCAGCCCAGGACCTCCACATCCGGCTTCTTCACCTGCGGGATTGTCTGTGACCAGCCACCCGGACAGCTGATGAAATTGAGGAGTATTTCTGTATGTAATAAAGCCCTTTTGTGGGGAAAAACTCATTCTGTCTCCCAAGTGCATGGCTACGCTCCTGCCCAGTCATGTGAAATCCATAGATTAGGGCCTCATGAATTTATTTGAATTGACACATTTTCTCATATGAACTGTAACTCCGTAAGATCAATGAAATTGTTGCATGTTGCGTTTTATTTTTGTTCAGTATAGGTTGTGATTATCCTCCCCCACACAGGAGCTGGGATATAATTAGAGCTTAAACCTGATTGTTCTCATCTGGAATTCTGGTAAAAATTGAATTCACACATTCTAATCCTGCAAAACATGTATAATTCAGTGGTTCATGGCACAGTAACTGCACAGCATATTCTTTAGTACTTCGTGTTTCATTAATGATACATCCAAATTAAATCAAATGTTATTGGTCACATACACATCTTTAGCAGATGTTAATGTGGGTGTAGCGAAATGCTTGTAAAATCCATTGCATATGATCAGAAGCTGTTCTGTTGTTCAGGGTTTAGATGTCTGTGGGAGTGTCGGCATTTCTACTATTGAGCTGGCAACGTTGCTTCCTCTAGGAAAGTGTTCATTCTGTCCATGCTAGGGGGGCACAGAGGTTGGTCGGGTCTAAGTGGAACACAGAATGTATTTGGTCTATACCACATCCTTTCATCCCCATGACACACTGCCGTCTCTGGTGTCTAACAGTAACTGATCCATCCCTTCCTATTGCTCTTTACTCCTGCCTGGGCTAATATGAATGGTGCTTTACCCCATCTCTCTGCTCTCTACATCTCCCTAGGCCCTAGTACCTCCTTCACTACCCCACCGCCAGTCAGTCTTACATCCCATGGCCTCAGATATTCTTTACAGGCATGTTACGTCAGGGCTCTCTAACGTCACAGACTGTTCCCATATGGACCCCTGCTATGTATTAGAGGTGTTGTTAACCTGTGTTTTGTGCAAATTAATTGAACATCGCCAAATGCATTTAAAAAATATATTTAATGCAACCCTTGCTGTTAATAGATCGCAAAGTAGCATACAACTGAGGAAATTACAAGTTCACTTCCTCATCTATAGCCTAAAAATGCATATAAAGTGCAAGTGAGCTGTCTAGCTCACATCTCAAGGCTGGGGGGCATGTAGGACTGCTTCTACTGGGGATCGCTAAAATATCCTAATGATTATGTTCACACTTCCTTAATTCAAATATTATGGCAACACTATACCGAAGATGGTTTGGTATGGTTTAGAAACTTGGGAACCAATCTTGAGTTCTCAGTGTAGCCTGTTATTGCCTGGACTTGTTGAAATATCGTCACACCTAGAAAAAAACCTCCGGGCTTCCGTTATAACTGTCAATTTATTTTAAAAAAAACAAAAGATTTACATGCCGTTTGTCTAGCTGTGTCCAGTCCAGGTGGTGCTTTTACAGGCAGACCATCTACGGGAGGAAGAGTGTCAGCGTTGCGCAGCAGCTGAAACCTGGTCCTGACAGTCCGAACTTGGCGACACCACCAGGCTCCAGAGCATCGAAGCTGTAAAACAGGGAATAATCAGAAGACATTACAACCCTGCACAACATCAATTCGCCTCCCAAGTTTAGATAAAAAGAAAAATAATCCAATGAAATTGATTTTTCACCTGAAGTGCTGGTACTGCTTGATCTGTGGCAGCGGCCAGAAGTACGGAGTCAGGTGTTGTTACCAGCCATAGCTTTTTCTTTTGTTTAGACATGTCACGTTAACGTTAGCTAGCTAACAAATGAACTATAATCCCAATCCATAGAGTAGCGTTACTATACAAACCGATTGTCATAGCTAAAGTTAACCAAATAAATTAGGTTCAATGTTAACGTTAGCTAGCAAGCCAGCCATCGAACTCACTGGCTAGCTAACAGCAAGCTTTAACTTTCAATGAAAACAACTTTCGGACAATTTTGAAACATATAATATCTGAAACTGTAGCTATATTCTTACCCGTGTACATTGATTGAAAGGTTCACGGCAGACTGCAACCCATTTTATTAAATAAGACGTCCAGTGTCATTTCCTTTTAGTTTGCACAGCTTGTTTGGCCCGTTGTGTTCCGCTGATCCACCTAAATCATGGCACGATCATCCTCCAGAAAGTAGTCCATCACAACTTTTTCCCACTGAGCTTTGTCGATAGCGCCTGTTAAATTCAGTGCAGCAATGTTATTGAGTGCAGTAGCAACATATTTGCAGTTCTCCATGGCTAACATTATATCTTTTGGAAAAAACTGTAGAATGGAGTAGCTCATTTTATAGATACTAGACGCTACACCGCTGACCAATCTGAAACTCATCTCTCGGCATGTCCAGCCCACTCATTATCTCAGCCAATCATGTCTAGCAGGAAGGTTCCTGTCTATTTACAGTGGGGAGAACAAGTATTTGATACAATGCCAATTTTGCAGGTTTTCCCACATACAAAGCATGTAGAAGTCTGTACTTTTTATCATAGGTACTCTTCAACTGTGAGTGACGGAATCTAAAACAAAAATCCAGAAAATCACATTGTATGATTTTTAAGTAATTCATTTGCATTTTATTGCATGACATAAGTATTTGATACATCAGAAAAGCAGAACTTAATATTTGTTACAGAAACCTTTGTTTGCAATTACAGAGATCATAAGTTTCCTGTAGTTCTTGACCAGGTTTGCACACACTGCAGCAGGGATCTTGGCCCACTCCTCCATACAGTTCCTTCAGGTTTCGGGGCTGTCGCTGGGCAATACAGACTTTCAGCTCCCTCCAAAGATTTTCTATTGGGTTCAGGTCTGGAGACTGGCTAGGCCACTCCAGGACCTTGAGATGCTTCTTACGGAGCCACTCCATAGTTGCCCTCGCTGTGTGTTTCTGGTCATTGTCATGCTGGAAGACCCAGCCATGACCCATCTTCAATGCTCTTACTGAGGGAAGGAGGTTGTTGGCAAAGATCTCGCGATACATGGCCCCATCCATCCTCCCCTCAATACGGTGCAGTTGTCCTGTCCCCTTTGCAGAAAAGCATCCCCAAAGAATGATGTTTCCACCTCCATGCTTCACGGTTGGGATGGGGTTGTACTCATCCTTCTTCTTCCTCCAAACACGGCGAGTGGAGTTTAGACCAAAAAGCTCTATTTTTGTCTCATCAGACCACATGACCTTCTCCCATTCCTCCTCTGGATCATCCAGATGGTCATTGGCAAACTTCAGACGGGCCTGGACATGCGCTGGCTTGAGCAGGGGGACCTTGTGTGCGCTGCAGGATTTTAATCCATGACGGCGTAGTGTGTTACTAATGGTTTTCTTTGAGACTGTGGTCCCAGCTCTCTTCAGGTCATTGACCAGGTCCTGCTGTGTAGTTCTGGGCTGATCCCTCACCTTCCTCATGATCATTGATGCCCCACGAGGTGAGATCTTGCATGGTGCACCAGACCGAGGGAGGTTGACCGTCATCTTGAACTTCTTCCATTTTCTAATAATTGCGCCAACAGTTGTTGCCTTCTCACCAAGCTGCTTGCCTATTGTCCTGTAGCCCATCCCAGCCTTGTGCAGGTCTACAATTTTATCCCAGATGTCCTTACACAGCTCTCTGGCCTTGGCCATTGTGGAGAGGTTGGAGTCTGTTTGATTGAGTGTGCAGACAGGTGTCTTTTATACAGGTAACGAGTTCAAACAGGTGCAGTTAATACAGGTAATGAGTGGAGAACAGGAGGGCTTCTTAAAGAAAAACTAACAGGTCTGTGAGAGCCGGAATTCTTACTGATTGGTAGGTGATCAAATACTTATGTCATGCAATAATAATGCAAATTAATTATTAAAAAATCATACAATGTGATTTTCTGGATTTTTGTTTTAGATTCCGTCTCTCACAGTTGAAGTGTACCTATGATAAAAATTACAGACCTCTACATGCTTTGTAAGTAGGAAAACCTGCAAAATTGTCAGTGTATCAAATACTTGTTCTCCCCACTGTATGTGGCTAAACCGACTAGGCTCGTAATTTAACAACTTTGTTCGTATTTACAGATGGCAAAGAAGTTTGGTATTAAGGCACATGAAAGTTAATATGTTCGAGAAGGCATTTCTGCCATGTTCAAATGGCTCTCCTGTGAAGCTTTCCTTAATATTGGGTCAGTCAAAGTAGTCAGGTATTCTGCCACTGTGTACTCTCTGTTTAGGGCCAAATAGCATTCTAGTTTGCTTAGTTTAAAAAAAAAAATCAAGTAATTATCTTTTTGTTTTCTCATGATTTGGTTGGGCCTAATTGTGTTGCTGTCCTCTCTCCATCAAACAACTCACATCAGACTCTCACTGTGGCTGGGTGCACATGGCAACGGTTGTGGAACACACATCTGCTGTGCTGTGAGGGAGACTATGTGAGACGATGTGCTGCTGGTACATGTGGCTGGAACCAACTGCAGCAGCAGCACCCAAGGAGAGGAGCTCTCTCTCTGTCTCTCTGTCTCTGTGTCTCTCTCTGTATCCGCAGGGCTCTAGCTATTGTTTCAGTCAGTCCTAGAGCAGAGATGTTGAATAATAGCAGCCAGATGTTTTCCCCAGTATACCTTCCTCTCCCCTCTATTTTCCCCAGACTCCAGGGCGGGTCAGGCTGGGCAGCCCGCTGACGTAAGGCTGCCTTAGATCTTGGCTTGGATGGCGGCTCTGTCTGTCTGTGGAACAGACCTAAAACTAGCCGTTTTAAGACTAAGTTCAATTTATTTGTCAATTGTACATAAGGTCCAACTGAAATTTTACTTCTGCTTAAGCCCAACCCTTCCAAAAGACACACATACAGTACATATACAGGTAGGAGAGGTTGGAGCAGGGGGCTGCCACGACCCTCCGGTTGCCAGCTCACTTCCCGTCATATTTTTCCGGGATTGAACTGGCAACCCTCCGGGTGCTGGCTGGCCTCTCTAACTGGTAGGCTACCTGCAGCCTTCTTATTCACTCCCAGGGCTCTCACTGGCTTCAGGTTTGATGAGGGCTCAGCCACTGTGTGGGTCTGCTGATAGCACAGTGTTTATGGGTGATATACAATTATAGGGCCTACTCAGGGCTGGCTATTCCCCGTTCCCCCCTATAGGAATACTTGGCTCATGGCTGTTGGGCCGGAGCTGTGTGTTTACACTGTCTCTCCATGCATGAACATGTTGCAGGGGCGCACAGACAACTGTCTCCCAGCTCTAACCTCAAGAGACTTCAGACCGACAGGCAGAGCAGACTGAGGGGGAGGGGAGGGATGGAATGATTTTAAGTTTAGTCAGTCTCCAAAACAGGAGGGAGGAGGGAGGGTCTCTTTGTTCTCTCTCACACAGCTTTACATGTATGCAAACAGCCACACAGTATCACACTCACTTTATGTACACTAGATGCCTACTTTAGCAACATGGTAGCAAAGTTATTATGGATATAAATAGTTGTTTGTTGAATTTTATATACCATTAAATCGTGCTTTAGCTGACCTTGTGGAATTTGTAAATAGGCGTTTAAGTTGTAAATAGGCTGCAATTGCTGAACTGTGAATGTTTCCAGAATGTTATGATGTCCAATTGTTACTTAATTTCTCCAATTGTTACTACCATTTTATTGTTACTACAATTTCTCTCTCTGCCTTTCTATATTTCACTCTCTCTCCCTTTCTCTATTTCTCTCACTTTTTCTTTCGCTCTTTCTGTCTTGATATCACTATTTTATTTTTTTCACTCTCTCTCTCTCTCACCCTTTCTCTTTTGCTTTCTTTCTCTCCCTTTCTCAAATTCAAAAGTTCAAATTCATATTGCTTTATTGGCATGAAACACAATTTGTAGATATTGCCAAAGTGGTACAGCATTTCAGTAAATACAGTGCAGTGCAATTAAGTTAATGAAATGCAGTTCCTTTCGATAGTAATAATAATACATACAGTTGAAGTTTACATACAACTTAGCCAAATACATTTAAACTCATTTTTACAATTCCTGACATTTTATCCTAGTAAATTCCCTGTCTTAGGTCAATTAGGATTACCACTTTATTTTAAGAATGTGAAATGTCAGAATAATAGTAGAGAGAATGATTTATTTCAGCTTTTATTTCTTTCATCACATTCCCAGTGGGTCAGACGTTTACATACACTCAATTAGTATTTGGTAGCATTGCCTTTAAATTGTTTAACTTGGGTCGCACAAGCTTTTTCAGTTCTGCCCACAAATGTTGTATAGGATTGAGGTCAGGGCTGTGTGATGGCCACTCCAATACCTTGACTTTGTTGTCCTTAAGCCATTTTGCCTCAACTTTGGAAGTATGCTTGGGGTCATTGTCCATTTGAAAGACCCATTTGCGACCAAGCTTTAACTTTCTGACTAACGTCTTGAGATGTTGCTTCAATATTTCCACATAATTTTCCTTCCTCATGATGCCATCTATTTTGTGAAGTGCACCAGTCCCTCCTGCAGCAAAGCACCCCAACAACATGATGCTGCCACCCCTGTGCTTCACGGTTGGGGTGGTCTTCTTCGGCTTGCAATCCTCTCCCTTTTTCCTCCAAATATAACGATGGTCATCATGGCCAAACGGTTCTATTTTTGTTTCATCAGACCAGAGGACATTTCTCCAAAAAGTACAATCTTTGTCCCCATGTGCAGTTGCAAATCATAGTCTGGCTTTTGTATGATTGTTTTGGAGCAGTGGCTTCTTCCTTGCTGAGCGGCCTTTCAGGTTATGTCAATATAGGACTTGTTTTTATTGTGGATATAGATACTTTTGTACCTGTTTCCTCCAGCATCTTCACAAGGTTCTTTGCTGTTGTTCTGGGATTGATTTGCATTAAAGTACGTTCATCTCTAGGAGACCGAATGCGTCTCCGTCCTGAGCAGTATGACGGCTGCGTGGTCCCATGGTGTTTACACTTGCGTGCTGTTGTTTGTACAGATGAATGTGGTACCTTCAGGCTTTTGCTCCCAAGGATGAACCAAACTTGTGGAGGTCATTTTTTTTTTCTGAGGTCTTGGCTGATGTTACGGATACAGGTATCCTGTGTGTGTATTTGTTTTCTTTCCTTCTGCCCTAGTCACAGGTGTCACTCATCAGCAGTCATCAATCACCAATCAGCCCCAATCAGAAGACACACCTGCTCCTTTTCCCTTACCCAATCACATCCCCTTTCCCTTGGTTTAAAAACCCCACAGTTGTCTCTCTCAAAAGCTCTCTCCACACCTCTCTATCTCTTTAAGGATTTGCTGAAAAGCAGTTGCTGTTAGTTTGTTTCTGCGCTCTATCTCTCTTTTGTTTTTGCGCCTAGATCTCACATTAGCTGTTGTCATATGAGTATGTATTGCTGTGTTGTATTGTTTGTTTGTTGGTGGTAAAAGGGGATAACCAGACAAGTCGCCCATGGGCATACATTACCCGTAGGAAACCCTTTGTCAAAATACATTAGTTAGAACTGGGCGGACCACCCACTGTATTTAGTTGGTTAGTTAGCTAGCTGTTTGTGACGCAGGTAGACTAGCTTAGGGGTTTTTGAATATTTATTATTTCTTTCCTTGGGTCCAGCTCAGCCCCTTTTTCCCACACCCCATTACCGTGTGTTTGGAATAAACCAGTAGTGTTTGACGGTAGATTTAGGTTGTCTGTGTTTTATTTTTGTTCTCACTGTTACTTTTTCACTGCGTGAGATATGTTACGGGTCTCATTTCCATCCCCCCTAGACTACGGGGCAAAAGGGATTCGTAACAGCTGATTTCTTTAGATTTTTCCATGATGTCGAGCAAAGAGGCACTGAGGTTGAAGGTAGGCCTTGAAATACATTCACAAGTACACCTCCATTTGACTCAAATGGTGTCAATTAGCCTAGCAGAAGCTTCTAAAGCCATGACATCATTTTCTGGAATTTTCCAAGCTGTTTAAATGCACAGTCAACCTTAGTGTATGTAAACTTCTGACCCACTGGAATTGTGATATAGTGAATTATAAGTTAAATAATCTGTCTGTAAACAATTGTTGGAAGAATTACTTGTCATGCACAAAGTAGATGTCCTAACCGACTTGCCAAAACTATAGTTTGTTAACATGAAATCTGTGGAGTGGTTGAAAAATGTTTTAATGACTTCAACCTAAGTGTATGTAAACTTCCGACTTCAACTGTATATAATCATCCTTGTGACATGGGGACGGGCATAATCATACTGAAACATGGGGTGAGAGCGGCATGTGAATGGCACGACAGTCGGCCTCATGATGTCATCATGGTATCTCTGTGCGTTAAAATTGCTATAGATAAAATGCAGTTATGTTTATTGTCTGTAGTTTGTCTGCCCATACCATAACCCCACCGCCACAATGGGGCACTCTGTTCACAATGTTGACATCAGCAAACTGCTCACCCACACAACGCCATACACATGGTCTGCAGTTGTGAGGCCGGTTGGATGTACTGCCAAATTCTCTAAAACAACGTTGGAGGTGGCTTAAGGTGCATCTGTGTTATGATCATGCTGTTTAATCAGCTTCTTGAAATGCCACACCTGTCAGGTGGATGGATTATCTTGGCAACGGAGAAATGCTCACTAACAGGGATGTAAACAAATGTGTGCACAACATTTTAGAAAAATAAGCTTTTTGTGCGTATGGAATATTTCTGGGATCTTTTATTTCAACATGGGATCAACACTTAACATATTGCGTTTTATATTTTTGTTCAATGTATGACACCATGTTTCTAGAAGTATTATGTCTTGACCTTTGGTGGAAACTGGATTTACGACCTAAGGTAGAGGAGTACAAGCCCTGGATATTTCAATATCTAATAGTTTAATGATCTCATTTCATATAAGTGTATATATATATAATTTGGTTAGAGTAAAGTACATGGGAAATGAATACACAAACCAATATAGAACTCTTTCTTTCTCAGTGGCTCTGGGGCGTAACCAGGCCTTGAAGAGAGAGAGGCCCAAATGGAAGAGTGACTATCCCATGACGGACGGCCAGCTGCGCAGTAAGCGGGATGAGTTCTGGGACACTGCGCCCGCCTTTGAGGGCCGCAAGGAGATCTGGGACGCGCTCAGGGCCGCCGCCCAAGCCTTCGAGAGCAACGACCATGAACTGGCCCAGGCCATCATCGACGGGGCCAGCATAACACTGCCACACGGTACGACACACATCTACGCCTTTATCAGCTCTGTCTATCTGCCCCCTCTCTTTGTTAGCTTGTATCATAACAATGCCGTAACACTGCCACACGATACGTCACACATAGACCACTGCCCTCTTTCAACTGTCCCCTCACTGTTCTAGCATAACACTGCTTCACGGTATGAAACACACACACACCATCTCTCTACAGCAGACATGACACATCTATCAGCTCTATCCCTCTATCTGTCCTACGTCTGTCACGATGATATAACACACACACAGCCCTCTTTTTCTGCACACCATCCGTGTCATACTTTTCTGACTGTTTTGAGGAAGCTTATACTGTCTACGGCGTCTCATAATGGACAAACTATTGCTGCTTTTTTCTCGTTTTTTTTTACCTTGTAAGAGAGTATGCAAGCACACTTGTTCGGTTCGGCAAGCTGAAGCATGCTGACGCCTTAACACACACCTGGCTGATTCGTGGTGGCCATTTTGGAGAGAGAAGTGCCGTGGGAATTTAGTGACCACAGGACCTTGGTTTAACATCTCATCCTAAGGACTCTGCAGGGCAGGGTCCCTGTCACTACCCTGGGACATTGGACTCTTCTTAGAGTAGAGCAGAGGAAAGAGTGCCCCCTACTGGCTCTCCTTTACTGTATCTTCACAGATGGTCTCTCGACCAGACCAATCCGATTTAACTTCAGAGGAATGCTGGCTGGGTGGTATGCCGGTTGGCTTTCCTGAGTCTGAATCTCTTATCTCGTCACGCCATTACATTGTCTCCATCTCTGTTTCGCTTCAGTCAGTTCTGTCATCCAATTTCTCTGCATGTGAGGCAGCAGGTTGTATATACTTCTCTACCCGCTTAAACTGTCAGTCCGTGGCCTGTGGAGAGGAATCTTACATAGCCTCTTTAATCCCTCCTCCCAGACACAGACAGACCGACACATCCATTCGTCCCCCTGCAACCTTGCTGATTGTGAGGCCAGCTGTTGAACGGAACCAATTAGCTCTATGAAGATAGTCCAACTGTCCTGCTCTGAAGTTACACTGCTGCAGAGAGATAGAGGCTGGCCGGCAGGCTGGGATACTGTAGAATAGATGGAATAAGCTATCGAGGTTAAAGGTCAGCCTAGTATTTGTCCATGTTAGCCTGCTCTCCTTCTCTTTGACTTCTGCTTTGAAGTCAGGTTGCCCACTCTACTCCTCTTTTTGGTCTCTCACCAAACGCACTGCTAAAAGGTTTGTGTGGTGCCTGCCTTGACGCTACTCTGGGAGTCGTTTGAGTCCGAGCCACGAAGACAGCAGGGGAGACCGGTTTGATCTCTACTGTGGCAGACAGGGTGCGCTCACCTTTAAATCCATGCACCAACACAGAGCCCAGAGAAGGAGAGCGAGAGGGATCGAGAGAAGAAGTGTGAGAGAGGAGATGGGGAGAGAACGAGAGTGCCTGTATCGCAAGATTTTTGTTTTTATCAGCCTTTGTCCATTTTGTTCTCATGTTGTCTTTTTTGTCTCGTCATTTTTTGCTCCTGCTGTGACTACACCTTCCCATTTACACACACCTAGCCCCTCCCCCTGCCACTCACAACAACTCTCTGACAAGTGATTTCAACTCGCTCTTTGAGGTTTGGTCCAACAGAATTGGTCACAATCGAAAGACATTGAGACACAGCATTATACTGTCTGTCTAGTCTGTGTTTTAAAAATGTGCAATAAACACAATTATATAAGGAATTGGCAACTTGTTCTCATTCTGAGAAATAAGGTAGGCCACTTGATTTCAACATCTGAACAAAGTGGACAGGCTAGCATGCTGTTCGAACAGTTTGAGACGGACAGAAGGGTGTGTTCATAACAATTTAACTGTTCTGCCTTGTTATCTAGTAATTAGATCCAAGTTGGCTAAACTTTAAATATGAAGATTAGCTGGCTACTCACTATTATGTGGGCTGGTGCTTGAGAGAGAATTGTGTTAATTTTCTATAATGCCTGCTACAAGAAGTTAGTCATTTTTAGTTAATTTGCATTATTCAGGGTTATGGTTACATTTGTAACAAAAAAGTCATTTTCATAGACTGACTTGAAAGCCAAATCAGTAATTATTGAAAAAAAAAAGCAGGTTAAACTATTTTGATAAGAAATGGAAGGGCCTTGGTTAGGTAGGTGACCAAGAACACAATGGTCTCTCTGACAGAGCTCCAGAGTTCCTCTGTGGAGATGGGAGAACCTTCCAGAAGGACATCCATCTCTGCAGCACTCCACCAATCGGGCCTTTATGGTAGAGTGGCCAGACGGAAGCCACTCCTCAGTAAAAGGTACATTCTGCTTGGAGTTTGCCAAAAGGCACTTAAAGGACACTGACCATAAGAAAAAAGATTATCTATCTGGTCTGATAAAACCACGATTGAACTCTTTGTCCTGAATGCCAAGCATCACTTCTGGAGGAAACCTGGCACCATCCTTACGGTGAAGCATGGAGGTGGCAGCATCATGCTGCAGGGACGGAGACTAGTCAAGATGAGGGATGAGGGGAAAAATATATATTTTAGAATAAGGCTGTAACGTAACAAAATGTGTAAAAAGTGAAATGGTCCCTCTATTGTGAATTGCTCATAAATTAGAAAACATTGAGGTGATTTTTAGGCCATATTGCCCAGCCCTAAAACACACACTCACACACACCCTGCCACTGTATGTTTTGTATGTCAGGTTTTATGACCAGTGATACTACATGGTTGAAGCTTTTTATATAGTGTCTGGGAAGAGCTCAGAAAGGTTACCCACAGTACAAGAGTGCTGTCTTATCAGAAAATGGATTTGGCCTGAGTTATTGTAGACCTCTCCTCTCCTGAGCCTATTCTCTCCCACGGCCCCCGGTCGTACCATAATGCCATCCTTATCTCCCCCGACAATCGTCTGCCATTTTGGCTCAGACCGCGTGTCACTGGGTTGGTGTAAATTAGCCTTGTGTATCCCCCTCCCCTGTCCAGATTAGGGACAGATTAGCTGGGCTGGCTCGCTGTCTGCTGCGGTGCGATGCTGTGGAGCTGCAGCTGTGGATTCCTGAGGCCTGCGGTCAATGTCTCCTGAGAGAGCAGAGGAAAACACACCCCTCTATTACACTGCAATCACTGGCAGACAGACCAGCAGGGAGGAATCTCAAACAGGTCTCTCTCTCCTCTCTCGGTCTCTCACACACAAAGAAAAATCAATCACCAAGATTCAATCAATGTAGAATCTCTCCATATCAGCTCTCTTCTGGCAGCACTGTCCGACCGCCGGATTCATAGATTCGGGCCTCCTTTGCCTTGTCAACATACTTTAATACTACAGTAGCTGTCAACATTTCTGACTTCTTGTTCCTAAACATAACACGGGTGATGTGATCAGTTTGAGATATTGGTTACATGTTTGGTTATGAGAGGGTCAGTTGACAGTGTTCCAGTGTCAGTTTGCCGCTACTGTTCATTTATTTTAGACACGCCAGTCCTGGGCCTGTATCCACAAAGATTCAGAGTAGGAGTGCATTTTTTCAATATTTTAGATCATAATGAATAAGACTATATCGACAGGTGGGGACCTGATCCTAAATCAGCACTCCTACTCTGAGAGGATTTATGGCTACTGGCCATGATCTACAATGAGTGGATGGATCTCAGCTGGAACTACAATGTCTTGTGATATTATATGCCAGACATGATTCTGAGTTACACCTAAACAACCCAGCACCCCATCCCCCCTCCATCCCTGCTGTCTGACACTGATGCCGAAAGGAGGCCTGGCTATTTAGGGCATGCTCATGACCCCCAGAGAGAGTGAAGGAGAGAGACATGGTTCTTTTGAAAGAGACTTCTCATGTGTACATTCTTCTACCAGACAGGCAGGGCGACAGACGGACACACCGCTAGCTGAGTGTCATGTATTTGTCTAGGTCAGGTTATGGCTCAGTGTTTTCTGATATCTGCTGTCAGTGTGAACCAGGAGGAGCCCAGGACACCAGCTGTCTGCTCTGCTCCGCTATCATCCTTTCTGACACCCCCTGGAGGAACGGATGAGCAGCACACTGCGCTACATCTCGAGGAGAGCGATAGAGGGGTCTGGGACCGAAGCTATGACTCAGTCACTGTTGTTTCAGGACACAGACATACATTTGCTGTGAAGAATAAGGGATGATATGTTTTTGGGGTGCGTAGTAGCAGATGGAAATATGACTTGGGCAAACCAGTCTCTTCATTCCTATGAGAAGTGTGTTAAAGTGATCTATTCCAGGTGTCGCAGTCACAGCTAGTGGTCTCTGCTTGTAATATTACGTCCCCTTTCCTGTAACTGAGTCAAATTCATCATGGCCTATCATCTGTAAAATAAAATCATCAATCATTCAGAATATAAATAGTTGGAGGTTGTAAGATAGTCTGGTGGCTGGTAGAGTATGTGAGAGCTGAAAGTGAGAGTAGAGCACAGCCCTTGTGCCACTGAGCAATTTGTGTTGGGCAGCCTCTCTTTCATGTGTGGCCAGGGGGTGTTGTGTGTTTTATTGTAGCTATGCACACTCAGACAGGCTGTGAGACACTACTAGCTGAAAGGTCAGCGCTCTCCCTGTTTCTCCTGCTGAGTGTCAGCAGAACAGGTGTGTCACAGAGCACCTCACCACCACCACTAAATACAGTACCCCCACTGGGAGGCCACAGCACTGCCTGATTAGAAACAGTCCTCCACTACACCCTGCATTCACACTATGGCAATTCCCTACTGCATGCTGAGTTCACACAATAGCAGGCCCCCAACTAGACAGGGCATTCACTGTATAGCAGCACTAGAAACAGTCCCCCCACAACAGAAACTGTTCCCACACTGCAACAGTCCTCCCTTCTGTGGAGTCTATCGCATTATGATAGAATAAACATTCCAGCACTACAGTGCAGGGAGCATTTCACACAGAAATACGAAACACATTCTACCTCCAGGATAAGAAAAATAACAAGCTGGCACTTAACAAACCTACATCGAGGCTGCTGTTCTGGTTGACGGCAATTTAAATTCTACATCACTAAGACACGTGATGCCCATCTTCCATCAACACGTCTCCAACGCAACTAGGGGCGATTAAGTTCTATACCACTGTTATTCTACCCACAAGCAAGCATACAAGACCCTCCCTCGTCCGCCATTCGGCAAATCAGATCATGACTCCATACTCCTGCTTCCTGTTCACAAGTAGAAACTCAAACGGGAAGAATCAGAGATTATGCTACAGGACTGCTTTGCTAGCGCTGATTGGAATGTGTTTCGAGGCTCCGCTGTTAACATTGATGAGCTAACCACCTCAGTCTCCGGCTTCATCATTTTTTTTTATCGGTGACGTTGTCCCACAGAGTCATCAAACAAGCAAAAGGACAATATAGGAATAAGGTTGAATCATATTACCCAGACTCCGCCGCCCGCTGCATGTGGCAGGGACTACAGTGGCAGGGACTACAGTCCATTACGGATTACAAAGGATGACCCAACCGTGATCTACCAGACGAAATCGATGCATTTTATGCACGCTTTGACAACCACAACATCGTGCCGGGTGTGAGGGCCATCACTGACCCAGAGGATTGGGTGATCTCGCTCTCTGTGGCCGACGTGAAAAAGGTCTTTAATCAGGTCAACACCCGCAAGGCCACGGGGCCTGACTGTATTCCAGGGCGTGTTCTCAGAGCGTTCTCAGAGAAAAGCTGGCTGGCTTATTCAGTCATTTTCAACCTCTCCTTGTCCCAGTCTATAATCCCCACGTTTTAAAATGACCACCATCATTCCTGTCCCCACAATGACTGCCATCCTGTAGGACTCACTTCTGTAATCATGAAGTGCTTTGAGAGGCTGGTTATGGCATACATTAACTCCACCATCCCAGACACCCTAGACCCACTCCAATATGCATACCGCCCAGATCCATAGAGGGTGCAATCTCAATTGCACTCCACACTGTCCTTAACCACCTAGATAAGAGGAATACCTATGTGAGAATGCTGTTAATTGAATACAGCTCAGCATTCAACACCATTGTCCTCTCCAAGCTTGTCACCAAACTTAGGACTCTGAACACCTTCCTCTGCAACTGGATCCTGGATTTCCTGACTGGCCGACCCCAGGTGGTGAGGATAGGCAACATCACCGTCGCCACGCTGACCTTGAACACAGGGGCCCCACAGGGGGGTGTGCTTAGTCCACTCCTGTACTCCCTGTTCACCCACGACTGCCACACACGACTCCAACACATCATCAAGTTTGCTGATGACTCGACGGTGGTAGGCCTGATCACCGACGACGATGAGTCAGCCTACAGGGAGGAGGTCAGTGACCTGGCAGTGTGGTGCCAGAACATCAACCTCCCCCTCAACGTCAGTAAGACCAAGGAGCTGATCGTGGACTACAGGAAATGGGTGAGCATGCCCCCATCCACATAGACAGGAGCTTCAAGTTCCTCTGTGTCCAAATCACTAAAGACTTAAAATGGTCAAAACACACGCACACAGTCGTGAAGAAGGCGCGACAGAGCCTCCACCCCCACTCCCAGGAGGTTGAAAAAGTTTAGCATGGGCCCTCAAATGTTCTATAGCTGTACAGTTGAGAGCATTTTGACAGGCTGCATCACTGCCACTGGTATGGCAATAGCACTGCCATCGATCGCATGGCGCTACTGGTGCAGACAGCCCAGTACATCACTGGGGCCGAGCTCCCAGCAATCCAAGACATCTATATCAGGCGGTGGGTAGAAAGGCCCGGAAAATTGATAAAGACTCCAACCACCCAAGCCATAGACTATTCTCTCTGCTTCCACATGGCAAGCGGTACCGGTGCATCAAGTCTGGCACCAACAGGCTCTTGAACAGCTTCTATCCCCATGCAATAAGACTGATAAATAGCTAACAAAATAGCTACACTGACTATTTGAGTTAACCTTGAATCCTTATTGAGCTTGTATTTTAAGCACACTCTAAGCACACTCACAGGGCCCTACACACACACTCACTCCATCTGCTCACCCACAATAGGCACATATGCTGCTACTCTGTTTATCTTATATCCTGTTGCCTAGTCACCTTACCCCTATACACATCTACCTCCATCACTCCAGTGTCCCTGCATATTGTAAATATGGTATTGGAACTGACCCTATATATTATGCTTACTTACTTACTGAGGGACCTTACAGATTATTGTATGTGCGTGTGTGGTACAGAGATAAAGTAGTCATTCAAAAATCATGTTAAACGCTATTATTGCACACAGAGTTAGTCCATGCAACTTATTGTGTGACTTGTTAAGCAATTTTGTACTCATGAGGTGGCGCACAATTGGCCCAGTGTCGTCTGTGTTACGGGAGGATTTTGCTGGCCGGGATGTCCTTGTCCCATCGCCCTCTAGCGACTCCTTGTGGCGGGCCGGGCGCATGCACACTGACTTCAGTCGCCAGTTGTACGGTGTTTCCTCCGACACATTGGTGCGGCTGGCTTCCGGGTTAAGCGAGCAGTGTGTCAAGAAGCAGTGCGGCTTGGCAGGGTCGTGTTTGGGAGAACGCATGGCTCTCGACCTTCGCCTCTCCCAAGTCTGTACGGGAGTTGCAGCGATGGGACAAGACTGTAACTACCAATTTGGATATGACAAAATTGGGGAGAAAAAGGGGGTAAAAAGCTGAACTGAGGTGATATGATTGATGCCAGTGAAGAGGCTGTAGTCAATCTCCATAACTGAACAGTAGCATACTTCACACTCTGCATGGTGAAAAGGATTGCCTTTTATACCCAATAAATGATTTGTGAAAATTCTATATAGGACTTTTAAATCCAATGATACGTTTTCAAACCACTGCTTTAAGCACTTGTGTTTTGGCTCGTGCCCAACCCATCGGTTTCTGCACCAAGGGTCTTGGAGGGAACAAACTGTTATGTGACATTTTTACATTTGAGTCTTTTAGCACACTCTTATCCAGAGCGACTTACAGTTAGTGCATACATGTTCATTCTTTTTTTCATAATGGTCCCTGATGGGAATCCAACCCACAACCCTGGCGTTGCAAGCACCATGCTCTACCATCTAAGCTACACAGGACTGTGATGCATATTAATGCCAAAATAAAACCCTTTTTTTGTATTTTTTTTTTGCTGAACAGGTGGGGCTCAAAACAGGTGGCTCTGCCCCAACTGCCCTAAATGACGGGTCGCCAATGCACAGCACAGAGACAGAGGAAGCTGGCTGTTTGAATGTGATTTGCATCTAGAGTGTTGTCAGAAATCAGACAGCGTGATAAAGAAACTGCTGAACACTGTATTGTTGTGCTTCTGCCTGTCATTGACTGCTTGCTGAGGAGAAAGCCATGCGTCACTCAATGCCCCCTCACTCAGCCCCTCGCGCACACGTCACACACTCTTGAGTAACAGAACTGGGGTGCTAAACGTAACACGTAACACAACTCCTACAAACACTTCACCCTCCTCAAGATAGCTCTTTCATATCAATCCTTTTCTTTTCATTCTCTCTCTTTCTACCTCTCTCCCCTCTCTCTCTCTGTCTCTCCCTCTCTCCCTCATATGAAGTACTCCTATGATAAGAGCTGTTGAGAGGAGAAAGCCAGTACTTGATGATCCTCGTCAAAACAACATGCTTGCAGATATTCTTATGGTACTTCTGAAGTGCTGTTACCATGTTTATTCTGGTGACATTATTGAGTGCGCTGTATTGTCAAGTTGCCTCTCTATGATGAGAGGTGACTAGATTATTGACATGGTCTGTCCCAACATAAAACAACAATCAACTGAGACCCTGCTTGATACCGTTGAGTCTTTGTTATTCATTTTTTAAAATGTAACCTTTATTTAACTAGACAAGTCAGTTAAGAACAAATTCTTATTTACAATGATGGCCTACACCGGCCAAACCCTTTCCTAACCCATACGACGCTGGGCCAATTGTGCGCTTCCCTATGGGACTCCCAATAACGGCTGGTTGTGATACAGCCTGGGATCGAACCAGGGTCTGTAGTGACACCTCAAGCACTGAGATGCAGTGCCTTAGATCACTGCGCCACTCGGATGTGGACAGAAAAGAGTGTGTGACATAAAGAGAGACTTTCAGAAATCCCAGCTTTGATGATTGGGAAATAAGGTAAAAAATATAATGTTATGCTATTTAGAAGACGCCTTTATCCAAAGCGACGTACAAATTCTTTACGTATGGGTGGTCCCGAGAATCAAACCCACTACCCTGCCGCTGATCAGGTTGTTGTCATTGAGCCTGGCTGGGACACGGACAGGACTGGCTTTTTATCTCTAAATGAACACTCTCTGGGAGACATCTGTCAATCCTCCACCACACATTTAATAATTTTATCACGACAATGCTGTCTCCGTTTCTCAGCCTTTTGTGCTAAACCAGATTATGTGTGTGTGCTATTAAAAGGTGTGTGTGTGTGGAGGGTTGGGCTGTTTGTAGGGCTGGGCAATATGGCGAAAATATCACATCACAGTATTTTTCAAATTGACGGTATTTTGTGTTTTTGAATAATACCATTTTTACATTTGCTTTGAGTAGTGTGTGACCATAGGGTGGCAACACATACATTTTAAGTGATTTAAACTTCAACCAAAAATAATATATAGTGCATTTTTTGCACTCATTTGAGATCATTTCCACACTGCCACATAGGGCTGCACGATATGGGCAAAAAATCTAGGCCTTAATTTTTTACCAAATGTTTAAATTGCGATTGGACTTGCCATATACATCAAAACACTTGGTTGAACTGTTGGAATCATGGAAATATAGTGATTATCATAATTCTGTAGTTAGAATATAATAGTGTGCACCAGTGGAGGCTGCTGAGGGGAGGACGGCTCATAATAATGGCTGGAACAGAGCAATTGGAATGGCATCAAACACATGGAAACCATGTGTTTGATGTATTTGATACCATTCTGCTCCAGCCATTACAACAAGCTCGTCCATCCCTATGAATGTGTCACCAGCCTCCTGTGGGGGGCACTTTGAATACAGTGGCTGCATTCCAGACACGTAAAAGACACACCCTCTTCCACTTACCCTCGCCTTATGCCTTTTGGGGGGATCCTCGCGGCCATCTTTGCCGTCGATCCGAATAATTAGTTAAGTTTGCCATGTAAGCCCCTCAGCCCTAGTTTGTGATCGAGTGTGCCTGAAACGCCCCATAATTAAATTAATTTCACATCCGCTAAGAAAAGTCAGCCAAAACTTAAAACCAACATAAATATGTGACTTGTTTCAGGAAACTAGGCATATGTCGCGGGTCACTACTTCACAGGAGAGCCATTTGAATTGATCAAAATTGTCAGAAATGCCTTCTGAAACATGTGAACTTTCATGTGCCTTAACAACGAACTTGTATTCCATCTGTAAATACGAATACAATTGTTAAATTACGAGCCTAGTTGGTTAAGCCACAGAAAAAGACAGCAACCTTCCCACTAGCCATGATTGGCTGAGATAATGAGTGGGCTGGACATATAGCATATAGCACGCTTCTGTCTATTTGAGCTGGTCAGTATGGGTAGGTAATATTGTCTTAACGTTTTTAAAAAATTATTGTGTAGGGGAGCTGCATAAGTGTTGCTCTCCACTTTCTGGAGGATCGAGTTTTGAAGTCAGTGGAATTAGAGTATGATAGCTAAAGAGATGGAGAAAACACCTGTCTCCGGATCTTCAAACTAAGGGCAACCATGGCATCCGTGACAGGGAGATGCGCCCACCATGCATGATGTATACGAGTAAGAAAGTCTAGCTAGCTACATTTTCAGATATTACACATTTCTAATTTTGACAAAGTGGTTACATTTAAAGTTAGTGTACTGTTGGCTCGCTAGCTGACGTTACATGTATGATCTTATTATTCGTATCTCAGAGCCATTTGCTTGGCTAGTTAGAGCCTAATGTTAGCTAGCTAACATTGAACCTGGTTGGTTAGCTACCTGCAGATTCCTGCAGGATAGTAAATACATCAGTTGGGACTATGGTTCATTGTTTAACTAGCTGACATTAGCTGGATGGCTCACTAGCTAATATTTCATGTATGATCTTATTATTCGTATCTCAGAGCTATCTAGCTTATTATAAACTGTTACCAACGTAATTAGAACAGTAAAACGTACTTTTTTGTCATACATATACCACGGCTTTCAGCCAATCAGCATTCAGGGCTCGAACCAGGTGTGTAATTGTAAATACATTTATTTTGCGCATGTGCATAACTGTAGATAAATCCACCAGTAAAGTTTGAGTGATTAAAGTTGGACAGAGGATGTCGAAATCTCTGAGCAAGAAACACTTGGACGAACTTAAAATAAACTAATGCTAGGCTATTTTCTGGCAATTGTGCTGTTATGTGCCAGATGTTAAGACCACAAACTGTTATAAATGACCGATTTGGCCCAATCTGGGTTTATTATTGCAACTTTGCCATGGTTTGCTTAGATAAACGCAGCCTATAGCCCCTGATAGGCCTACATCTAATTTCAGATAGTCTACAGTAGCCTAGGCAAGATGTAGGTAAGCTGTAAACTGAACAATTTAGCAGCTTGCTTAGTAAAAATTAACAGACTAATTTATTCAACATGAAAAGCGATGCAATTTCAAGGTAAGAAGTGTTTCCCAATAGGCTACTGACGAATGGGTCATCCTTTCAATCACTGAATGATTGATCATATGTACAGTTGAAGTCGGATGTTTACATACACTTAGGTTGAAGTCATTAAAACACATTTTTCAACCACTCCACAAATTTCATGTTAACAAACTATAGTTTTGGCAAGTCGGTTAGGACATCTACTTTGTGCATCACACAAGTAATTCTTCCAACAATTGTTTACAGACAGATTATTTCACTTATAATTCACTATATCACAATTCCAGTGGGTCAGAAGTTTACATACACTAAGTTGACTGTCTTTAAACAGCTTGGAAAATTCCAGAAAATTATGTCATGGCTTTAGAAACTTCTGATAGGCTAATTGACATAATTTGAGTCAATTTGAGGTGTACCTGTGGATGTATATCAAGGCCTAACTTCAAACTCAAAGTGCCTCTTTGCTCGACATCATGGGAAAATCAAAAGAAATCAGCCAAAAAACAAGTCTGGTTCATCCTTAAGAGCAATTTCCAAACGCCTGAAGGTACCACGTTCATCTGTACAAACAATAGTACGCAAGTATAAACACCATGGGACCACGCAGCTGTCATACCGCTCCGGAAGGAGACATGTTCTGTCTCCTAGAGATGAACGTACTTTGGTGTGAAAAGTGCAAATCAATCCCAGAACAACAGCAAAGGACCTTGTGAAGATGCTGGAGGAAACGGGTACAAAAGTATCTATATCCACAGGTAAACAAGTCCTATATCGACATAACCTAAAAGGCCGCTCAGCAAGGAAGAAGCCACTGCTCCAAAACCGCCATTAAAAAGCCAGACTACGGCTTGCAACTGCCCATGGGGACAAAGATCGTACTTTTTGGAGAAATGTCCTCTGGTCTGATGAAACAAAAATAGAACTGTTTGGCCATAATGACCATCGTTATATTTGGAGGAAAAAGGGGAAGGCTTGCAAGCCAAAGAACACCATCCCAAACGTGAAGCACGGGGGTGGCAGCATCATGTTGTGGGGGTGCTTTGCTGCAGGAGGGACTGGTGCACTTCACAAAATAGATGGCATCATGAGGAAGGAAAAGTATGTGGATATATTGAAGCAACATCTCAAGAAATCAGTCAGGAAGTTAAAGCTTGGTCGCAAATGGGTCTTCCAAATGGACAATGACCCCAAGCATACTTCCAAAGTTGTGGCAAAATGGCTTAAGGACAACAAAGTCAAGGTATTGATGTGGCCATCACAAAGCCCTGACCTCAATCCTGTAGAAAGTGAAAAAGCGTGTGTGAGCAAGGAGGCCTACAAACCTGACTCCGTTACACCAGTTCTGTCAGGAGGAATGTGCTGAAATTCACCCAACTTATTGTGGGAAGCTTGTGGAAGGCTACCCAAAATGTTTGACCCAAGTTAAACAATTTAAAGGCAGTGCTACCAAATACTACTTGAGTGTATGTAAACTTCTGACCCACTGGGAATGTGATGAAATAAATAAAAGCTGAAATAAATAATTCTCTCCGCTATTATTCTGACATTTCACATTCTTAAATAAAGCAGTAACCTAATCTGACTAGTTACCGTGAATCTAATGCGTTCTAACAACTGATCGGCAATTGCGATAGAGCTTTGATGATAATTAAATTGTAAGTTAACTAAACATGTCCATTAATAATTGCATGATAAAACATTAAGCTGAGTTATAGGCTATTTATGAAATCAGTTTGCCAGCTCCAGGTAGGCTACACAATTCGCACAAATTGATTTGCAATGACTCCAGTGATTTTGTAATTTCAACATATTTATTGTATCAAATGGAAGCCTACAGTAGCCTTTAATGGCATAGAAATTAATAGGCTGCTTGATGGCCAACAGAAGCAAATGTATCATTCTTCACATGTAATGTTAGTTTCATTGAGGACTCAGACCTTTTTCCACATTTTGTTACGTTCACTGATGAAAAGACATCACAGACCTCTTTAATATGATGGATGGATTTTGAACTGACTAGGTCAGACTGAGTGAATAATCAGAAGTCAGTGGTCTGTCCTGTTCAGTGAGTGACTTTGTTCCTCTGTCCCTCTGTGTCCCCCTGCAGGCACGCTGACTGAGTGCTATGACGAGCTGGGGAACCGCTATCAGCTTCCAGTCTACTGCCTGTCTCCACCCGTCAACATGATCGAGGAGAAGAGTGACCTGGAAAGTCTAGAGGTCAGCGAGCCGCCCCCCAGCGAGGGCCAGGAGTGCCAGCTGCGCCTGCGCCTGTCCACAGGCCGGGACCTGCGCCTGGCGGTGAGGACCACGGACACGGTTCAGCACATGAAGCGGCGGCTGCAGACTGTGGAGGGCGTGGCGGCGGCCACCCAACGCTGGTTCTTCTCGGGTCGGCCGCTCACAGACAAGATGAAGCTGGAGGAGCTGAAGATCTCCAGGGACTACGTGGTGCAGGTGATCGTCAGCCAGCCGCCCGCCCCACTGCCCGCCCCCACACCAGCCATGTCCGCCACGCTACCCCAGGACCCCACGCCCGTGGAAAACTAGTGCCTGGCACCCAGAGAGGGCACGCATGCAGGAGGAGAGAGGACCACAATGGGTGGACCAGTTTGTGTCTAAGAGCGCGAGAGAGAGAGAGGGGTGGAAGTGTGTTTGTCTTGAGGGAGGTGTGTGTGTGTGTGTGTGTGTGTGTGTGTGTGTGTGTGTGTGTGTGTGTGTGTTAAAGAGGTAGAGGGTTAAACACGTGTCTGCAAAGGGGTTGGAACAGGACTAGAGAACCAAGGTGAGCTGAACTGAGCTGGGTGGTCATTGAAAGGGTTTGTTTACAGTTGTGAGGGTTTGTTAAGCTGTGTTCTCTCCCTGTCTCTTCTCCTCCCTCCTCGGCGGGAGGGGGAAGTTATGCTGCAAGGCATGCTGGGGTAGCAGCAGGGGTGTGTCTGTCTCAGCTGGAGCAGTAAGACTCCGCCTCCTCGACTGAAGACAACCAACCAGGAGCAGGAAGAGACTCCACCACAAGACAGGACCACCTGCCAACCTGGCTTTTAACAAACCAACCTTTTACAAAAACTGTATTTTTTTTAAACTTGTCTTGCTTTTAGTGGAAACTGAACAACCAAAACAATTAAGATCTGGGGAAACTAAGGAACGGGGAAGAATATACAGTAACAACTTTTTCATTTTTCTACTCTTATTTTGATTTCACTGCTGTTGCATTTTAGTTATTGTCTTTGTCAAGGATGAATCTGTATTGATTTGGAGGACTGGGTCGATGTTCCAGAACCTTCTGCCTGCCTCTCTGTAGCTTCAAGTCAGTCAGCTGTCAGTCCTTCTATTGCTCTGTTTGTTATTCACTATTCATTCTTTCTGCTGAGATTACATGTAGCTCCGCCAGTCAACTCTTCTTAAGTAGATGAATCACATGCTCTGGACTATACATTTTAGTTCCGCTCTTGGTTTGTGAAGTTAGTAGGCCATCACTGCCTCAGATTAGTTCCCTTCTCATTCTCCAGTAAACATCCCATCATGTAAACTTCACACTCTCACACTCCGGTTGTCTGTATGCACCTGATATTTGCTTGAGATGGAAATACAGTAGGTTTCCAGTTATTACCTGTGCAGAACTTACAAAGGAAAAAGTTGTACAAACTGAATGTGCTGGGATGAGGTGTCATCAAAGTTTTAATGGCACTGTGTTTAGAAATTCTGCTTCACTATACTTTAAGAGACTTATCAGAGCAGTGTGTAATCATTTTGTGTTTGTGTGTGTGTGTGTGTGTGTGTGTGATAGAGAGAGAGAAAGAAAGAAATCGAGCAAGGGAGAGTAAAAGCATGTTTGAGAGGTTGTCGAGAGAAAGTGTTGGATGTGTACAATATCTTCTGGTGACGAGCCAGACCTCAGAACATACTAAGAAGAGGTTACAGCCTTAGCAGGTCTCTAGGGGTTGTACTGTAGAGTGTGGACATAAGTCACTACTCCTGTAGCTGTTAAGACCGTGTTCATTCTTCTGCTTCTTTGTGCGTGTTAAGGCACATCAAGACTTATTCATGAAAAATGAATTTCAGAAACCCAGTTGCATATTTTGAAATAATGTTTTTAATTAAATTGACCAACATTTGTACTCTACAATATGTCTCTTTATTTCATTGGATCAATTCATGGGAATAGAAGGGCCCCTGGGGTTTCAATTATAAAGCAGAACAACACGGAATGGAATTGGAGTAATGTTTGAAGAACAGAACCAGCCTGTTTGGAAATTCTACGTGTACTGTACAGTTTTTAAAAACACTTTGATTAAAAGACTTGCTGTAGATTCTATATCACACAGATGTGAAGAATAGCGTTTCAAAGGGAGGGTATATTACTGGAAACTTTCTACGTTTACCAGTAAACTACCAGAATTTTGGTATCTTTCAAGGATTTTATGTAATCTATCACAAGACATCTAGTGGCCCTTTTGGGTACTTCAGATTTTCACGTGTCTCTAATAATCGCTGGCCCTCAGTGTGGCCATATCACCAAAATATATATGAAATAATAACATGATTTTAAAATAGAATGACAGCTGTAAAATGTCTCCCCCATGTCCAGACAATTTCTCCCATTTCGTGCCTAATGACCACGACCCAGATAGAGGTTCAGAGTACGAGTACACTACGTTGTTGTCGGTTTAGAGGATGTTGACCCACGTTTGGAACAAATGTCCTTCACTTCCTCTGTGGAATTCCACCCATTGGAAAGACAATGAAAAACAGGGAAGCAGCTTTGTGAATGTGGTTCCGTATTTACTTTCATTTGCTGACCGAGAGTAAATCACTTATTTTTATTTCATTTGAAATGTAACCTTTATTTAACTAGGCAAGTCAGTTAAGAACAAATTCTTATTTACAATGACTGCCTACCCCAGCCAAACCCGGACGACGCCAATTCCTGGTCTACTTTTACTAGAAACATATTATTGAAGATAAACAGCATGGGGAGTTTCCCTACCATGTGAAATCCTGGTATGATGTATTAGTGGAGGGAAACCCAGAGCTGATGCTCTGATATTTAAGCAATATTGTAGGAAGTTTGTTCTCATCAATACATTTTTTTGCCTTATATTCAGGGGTTGTGGGGCTCACAATAATAATTCATTTTTCTATTTCTCAGTAGACCCAAAACCATGACACATTCACCCTATGCTATGATACAATCCTCTGTGACAATAATGTCCCTGAATCCAGCTATAGGAAGCCAAACAATGTAATCCGTTATTATATATTCATAAATGTGACATTAATTGTCGTATATGAGATTGAGAGAGGCACTCTGACAGCTACAGCGACACCTAAGAGGAAGTAATTGGGAAAGACTATAATGCTATCAGCTCGCCTCTCCCTTACAATTAGTCTGATGGTGTAACACATTCCTCTGTAAACGGATGTCATAGCTAATCAACACGCCAACGCTAGGCTAATTAGTAGGCCATCTCATCAGGGGGAGGATGCTACTGCTGCTAATGAACTCTACCCTACATCCCAATGGTTCTAACATATGAAACCAACATGGCTGAGTCAAAGGGAGCACACCGATCGAGATTCAGTCCGCCTCGTTTCATAAGGCAATCACAATCACATGCATTCTGATTGTTAATTTGACTCTGAATTGGTTTGCACCAGTGTCCATGGATAAGCTATTCAAAAACGAATTACACAATGATATGAAGTGTCTAAATGAAGAAAACCTTTAATTGGCTTATTTGAGATATAAGTGTGGAATCTTTTCTAACCAGTGTCTCATATTGAGGTAACCTATGTGAGAGCTGTATGACTAAAGAGTTTGATAGATGAGGGGGAACTGAAGAGGAACTGTGGATTTGATTTATGCTCCATCAAAGCATGTGGCTAAATACATAAAAGGCCAATTCATTTAGTGGAAATCCCTGTACTGAATATAGTTCATTCAGAAAGTGACTACTAGTTTTCCACCTGTGGTACAGTAAAACCTTGAAGGGCACAATGCTTTCACACTCGTCCTCAAACTGGACTGGAGTATTCACTATGCAGCTGATTGCCTGCTTAACCTTTTCACTTTTAACTTTTTCCTCACAATGTGAATTCATCACGTATACTTATACAGTATATAGCTGTTAGGTACACATCCAGCAACTCTCCGCAAATACTTTCACAGCTTGAACCTCAGACACAGTTCCCTGTTCCCGTTACTTGACGACACAGAGATTAAGTTCCTCTTAATCTCTGTGTCCTCTTTAGTCTGTCTCCTACTGTACGTCTGGGATTCCTGTCCTAACGTCAATCCACACAAATATCGTCTAAAGTCTGGGTGCAAACCTGACTTGTCATTTGATAGCACAGCTAGGATGTAGCCCACACACAGTTAGAACAAAGTCATGCCCCTGCTAAAAGAGAAGCTAGTATGGGATCTTGGGATGCTTGGTCATTCGCTGTCATTTCAGATGACTAGATTGCATCACTACTACGTTCTTCTCAGGTAGTGACATCAGTCACCATACCGCAGAAGTTGCAAAAATAGAGCCCCCCCATTCAGCAGTCTAGTTCTTACTTAAAGGCCCGGTGCAGACAAAACCGTGATATTACTGTGTTTTTTATACACTGGGGGCCAAAAGTTATTACTCATTCAAGGGTTTTTCTTTATTTGCACAATTTTTTACATTGTATAATAAAGGTGAAGACATCAAAACTATAATAACACATATGGAATCATGTAGTAACCAAAAAAGTTAAACAAATCAAAACAGATTTTATATTTGAGATTCTTCAAAGTAGCCACCCTTTGCCTTGATGACAGCTTTGCACACTCATTGCATTCATAGTAATATTCCGAACTTTTGGGCCCCAGTGTATATTTCCACACTATGAGGTTGGAATAATACTGGGATGGACTACTCTGTAATACTACTAGCTACCTGGCTGTTTTTTTGTTTTCTTAACCAGTCTCCCAACTAGGTACCAAGAAGCCATTTCAGGCTATCAATCAAGTTAGAGTAGATAGATTGTCTATCTGGCATGCCTGCTGGTGAGGTTGGTAGACTTTAGAAAAGCAAGCAATAACTGAATATACTGAATAAGACTCACATTCCTTTCAATCTTTTACCCAGATTTTAGCAGAGCTGCAGAGAAGCATATTTAGTTTCATTAAAGAATAACCACCAGTCAGGAGGATAGACAGCTCAAGAGGTATGCTTAGATATGACATAGAATTAAGCATAATGATTATGGCTCTAGATTGCAGAAAAAACGTTGTTTCAGGTGTTTGAGAGATGCTCAATTCTCCAACGTCCTGACGGAGGGGCCTACCCCCTACAGACCACCCCCTAGCCATCCTAATGCATTTTGTGACCCCTCAGATTTTTGGGGTGCATGACGCCCCTGCTCCCAGACAGTCCTATCAAAATTCTTGCTTGAGAAATTGCTCTTTGCTGGGAAGCTATTATTTTTTATTTTTTTTTACATTTTAATTGAAAAAAATCACAGTAAGGTACTTAATTGTTACCCAGAAATTATTTGATATAGATACAAACGGCTCCATTGGACCTTTAAACTGCCCACACATTCTCAAATCCTGATTCTCAAATCCAATTTAAAAAAATACTAAAAGGTCAGTTCCTCTAACCTGGCAGTCTGGACTTTTTATTTTGAGCGTGCCTATCTTTACTTCTGTCCACTGATATATAAATATTGGCTGGGTTAACATGACAGCACGACACTCCAGCCAGTCTCACACTCTGCTTATATCTCATTATCAAGGTAAGATATGCACATACTACTACAGTATAGCCTGTTGATTGGAGTATATTTGACTTTGCCTGGTTCAGGAAAACGTCCTTAACATTTAGATAAAAATAGATATCAATAGAAATTAACTTAAAGTACTGTTGATTTTCTTTCTGCCAGATGAACATGTTGCTACTCAACATCCTATATCTCATCCAACATGTAGCATCAAGCAGCCAACATTGGACAGAGACCATTGAGACTCTCATGCCAAATGGTGACTGTTTCAGTCTATTTATCTCTCATCTTTACCTATGTCTACTTCTGATTATATAACGTCTGCTGTCATAATATTTATACGTGGGAGACACCAAAGAAATTCAAACATTTGTATCAAATGTATTTTAATGTGGAGGCTATACTAAAACCGTGGTGGTCATGTGGTTCCCAGTGCTTGTCGTCAAGGTGGATCTAAAGGTCTTCACTGAGACGCAGGTCCCTCTGAGCTGTGGGGACTATCAGGACAAAGAGGTTATCTGGAGGAAGGGAAAGGAACATGTAGTAGAACAAGGGAACCAGATAAAGGTGCAAGTGGTGGAGATGATGGGAGGGAACTACAGCTGCCACAACGCTGCTGGAGACTACCTCAACCACACTCTGGTGCTGGTGCAGGACATACCATCACCCAACAGAATGAGACGCGTCCTGGAGAAGTCAGATGAAGATGGTGAGTGTGTGTGAGTGGGTGAGGGAGAGAAATATAGAATCAGAGAATACTTTTTTCATTTGGTTTCTCTTTTTACCTAGAGTACATAAGATGTTTGGCAAAAAATTACAGTGGAATATTTCATTGCTCTTGGAAGAAGACCGAGCATCGGATGTCAGCAGCTGTTATTTTTGTCCAAGTAGGACGGTAAGTCTTCAAACACACGCAGCAGACAGTAAATAGAAACAACAGTCTGCTTTCTTTTCTTATGTACTTGTGTTTACATCATTTGATCTTGAGAGAGAAGGCTCCAAGGCTAACCAGGAGATATGTGTTCCTCATCCAGCACCATCTCCTGCTCTGTAGACAGTGATGGTGCAGGCCTGACCTGTCAGGACCGTGATAGCTGCCCCTTTGCTGAAGAGGTGTCCCGCATTGACCTCACTGTATACTTCAGGAGCAACTACCTCCTAGAAGATTATACCATCACACCCTTCTACATCCGAGAAATAGGTATAGTAAGTCCAAGGTTCACATGTGCTCCACACTCATTCACTGGAAATAGCAATGTCACATCATACAGGTAGAAGTTAATATACAGTACATCTCAATTCATCCTTGCTGTATGTAGACATTGTAGGATTCATATGGCCTCCACTTCATCCAATTTAACCCTTCAGAAATATTGGTTCTGTCTGGTCTCCCTCCTCAGTGAAGCCAGACAAGATTGACATCACCAAGGTGGAGGGGAACACGTTTCAGTGGGGGTACCCAGCGACGTGGAGCCGCCCATGCCCTTACTTCCCCCTCACATTCCAAGTCAAAGTGGTCCACCACGGGGCAAGCTGTGACTCTAAGGAACAGGTATAAGCACTTTTTTTCTGTCTTGGAATCCTCATTTTGTCTTGATTGACACTCTAGGTCTAAGGTGGGGCGGCAGATAGCCTAGCGGTTAAGAGCGTTGAGCCAGTAACTGAAAGGTCGCTGGTTCTTATCTCTGACTAGATGAAATGTGTGATGGATAATAACGTCTGCTAAATGATATAAATGTAATGTGATGTTACCATCTCTCCTCTTTGATAGGTGTTTATAAGTGAAACCAACATAAATGAAACAGAATTCACTGTTCCTCTCAGCCACAATAAATATTGTTTCTGCCTCCGGTCAAAGGATGACCTGGTTGACTCCCAATGGAGCCAGTGGACCCATCATCAGTGAGTCAAGACTTTTTCACTGTGTCCTGCCCTCTAACCTACAACGTTATTAGTAGTTTAAGAATGTAAACATTTCAACAGCACTAAACTGTGCAAAGATGAAAAGTTTGTGGCTGACGTGTCTTTGTACAACAGGGTGAAGAATAAACCTAAAAAACATTAACAGGTTTGATGGCTCCTTAATACCCATAAATAAAAAGCATTTTCAATACATAGTTATTTTTCGATGAATGTGGTTTGTAGAAAAATGTATAATTTCTGTCTCTTTATTGTTAAAAGGCAAGCAAACCCAGATGAAGACCGACAACATACCATCTCTCAGCTTCAACCAATGCATCCAAATATGGAATAGTCTGGTCACTGTACAGAAACAAATATTTTACAATATACTGAAGACAAGTTGTGAAATGTAGCTAGTATACTATGATTGTTGGGATTTGAATTTAATTATTTGTAAAATTCTGAAATGTAATTATACCATTATTTATGTTATTTATCTCTTATCCAAGATGGTTTTCATTGTTGTAGCATGATGTTTGCTTAAATCATTAAATAGACGTTGCAATAAAAAGGTACTGCACTCTGATTCATGCTCATGTTCATTTGTTTGTATCGGAATCAACAAAGTAATCATACAGTCATGTGAAAAAATAAGCACACCCCCTGGAAAGTTCTCTTTTGTTGTTTTTTTTTTTACACATTTGGACAGACGATTATGTAATCTTCACTTCAACACTATTGACAGATAAATTGGTTACCCAATTTAACAAATCACACACAACATTTTTTGTTGTTGAAAATGTTATGCAATTAAAATGTATTTTCCTTATGGGGAAAAAAAGAAAATCAAGACAACTGACTTTACCCAGGTGTTGTCTGGCAAAAGACAGTTGTGTCTTGATATTCTTTTTTGAGAGCAGAGGCTTCTTCCTTCCTGGCATTTTTGTTAATTTTTTTTGTGTGTGATTTGTTAAATTGGGTAACCTTTATCTGTCAATAGTGTTGAAGTGAAGATTACATATCCATCTGTCCAAATATGTTTGTTTTTTTAAGAGAGAACTTACTTTGTCACATGACTGTATTTAGATTACTTTTCAAGAAACTTGAAATATAACAGGTGAGTATTTACAATGGTTATACTAATGAAACTGATGAGATGACTGTATAAAAATCTGACTAGAAAAGCAACTTTTGTAAAAAGTGTAATCTTTTATTTACAGTTGGGATATGTTCACAACAGGAATCCGGTGTCCACTTGTTTAAAACATGTTCACGTTGTCTGACACTCCCCTACGTACTTGGACAGTGAAATTAAAATGTTTATTTTGGCACTATACTCAAGCATTTTGCCTATGACATAACACATATGGAATCATGTAGTAACCAAGAAAGTGTTAAACAAATCAAAATATATTCTTCAAATAGCCACCCTTTAACTTGATGACAGCTTTGCACACTTGGCATTCTCTCAACCAGCTTTTCCATCAGTCTTCCATCAGGAGTTCCCACATATGCTGAGCACGTGTTGGCTGTTGCCTTCACTGCAGTCCGACTCATTCCAAACCATCTAAATTTGGTTGAGGTTGGAACCAAAAATCTCAAATTTGAAAGCAGAGGCATTTCTGGGTCTTCCATTCCTGTGGCAGTCCTCATTAAGCTGGTTGAGAGAATGCCATGAGTGTGCAAAGCTGTCATCAAGGCAAAGGGTGGCTACTTTGAAGAATCTCAAATATAAAATATATTTTGATTTGTTTAACACTTTTTTGGTTACTACATGATTCCATATGTGTTATGTCATAGTTTTGATGTCTTCACTTTTATTCTACAATGTAAAATATTTAGCAAATAAAGAAAAACCCTTGAATGAGTACTATTCCAAACTTTTGGCCCCCAGTGTATGTACACACATATATACATATATATATATATATATATATATATAAAAAGAGATGACAGCACAGAATGTCACCTTTTATTTGAGGGTGTTTTCTGTTTAGTAATGAATGCACTTTATGTATCTAGTCCCCCCATTTGAAGGGGTCATAAGTATTTGGACAAATTCACTTAGTGTATTATTTTTTGGTCCTATATTCCTAGCATGTCATGACTACATCAAGCTTGTGACTACAGACTTTTTGGATGAATGATTAATTTATATTGTGCACAACATAAACTAAACATACATACATAAAATACTCAAATAAAAGGTGACATTATGTACTTAGATCATATAAAACATTTGATCTCAAATTCAATATGCTGGAGTATAGAGCCAAATGAAACATTTTAGTCCACATAAATACATAGGGGAGCGTACAACAGTTTGCTAATTAAATCTCAAAGGACACAACAAACGTGATGGTTTCCTTATGTTTTACAAAAAAGGTTATTGTGAAGCAAACTTAACTGAGGTAACAAATATGACAAGCTGAGAACTAAACAAATAATGAAACGTGCTGCTTCAGCAACAAACAGTATTTACCATACATACTGTATGTATGTATGGTAAATTATCCAAGTTTGTATTCAGTGCCTAAGATGCACGGGCAAGTAGACAGAGGACACACAGCTTGGTAAATTATAGTACCAAAGACAGTACAGTATGAAGATGGGATAAAATTGCTTCCCCAACAGAAATCCCCGATCACACTTGTAGACGATGTCATGACGACATTGGCTAGCTAAGCTCATGTGTAGAAACACGTAATCGGGTCTAAAGGTCATCTCGCGCCGAACTGCGCGTGTGCAGGCCTTCAAATCAAAGGCACTACTTCGATATAAAGTTGTTTTTGACGAAAATGAAAATGTGTCAGTTTGCCACTTTCACAAGGTTGGAGTAATAACATGTTCAACTACCTAAGATATTGGCTCGAATCTAGGTTGTGCCTTTAGATTGAGAAAATTAACTACTAAGGAAGAATTTAACTTCTCTCATTAACTTCTCAAACCCCAACCCCGTGCCTGGTCTGTTTGTTCAGTTTCGCAAGCGTTCCCGGAAGCTAGCAATGTTGCGCCTCTGGGTTTAGAAAATCTGATAGTACCTTAATTTGACAACTGAAATGCTTATTTACATTGTACATTCTGTAAACCCTGACATTTATTAATTTCCTCTGATAGCAGTTGATCTTTAGATTATTGCATAACTTTGCAGGATGACATGAGAGCATTGATGCTCTAGTGTTACAGCCAATGGATAAAGCAAATGTTGGCAAATATTGAAGGGATGTCAAAGACAATACTAGTAACAGATACAAGTATGTACTTGGCTTAATGTTCCGAACCATATCCCTTCTTCCAACTAACCAAAAAAAAAAAAAAAAGATTTATATTTACAAATAAATTGAATTTTAGCCGAGTTAAGTGCTTGGGCTGAGTCTAACACAATGCCTTTAGATTTTCCCACCCACCCCCCAAAACATCATAAGTGCCTTTTTCCAACTTATTTTCAATCAGTTTACAACAAGTCTAGTTTGTTTCATTAACTTCAGTGGCCTTAACAGTTGCCTGAGAATATGACAAAAATGTTTGGTCAAATGCTTAATAAATAGTCTAGCCACGCGCAGCGATACAGTGCCTTCAGAAAGTATTCACACCCTTAGATTTAATTGTCTTTTTTTTGTCAATGATCTACACAAAATACTCATAACATTAAACATTTTTATATATTTTTATTCTACATCAGTATATATATATATATATATATATATATATATATATATATATATATATATATATATATATATATATATATATATATATATATATATATACACACACACACACACATACATACACTCACCGGCCACCGCAAATATCTAATCAGCCAATCACGTGGCAGCAACTCAATGCATTTAGGCATGTAGACATGGTCAAGACGATCTGCTGAAGTTCAAACCAAGCATCAGAATGGGGAAGAAAGGTGATTTAAGTGACTTTGAGCATCGCTTGGTTGTTGGTGCCAGATGGGCAGGTTTGAGTATTTCATAAAGTGCTGATCTACTGGGATTTTCCCGCACAACCATCTCTAGGGTTTACAGAGAATGGTCAGAAAAATTAGAAAATATCCAGTGAGCGGCAGTTCTCTGGGCGAAAATGCCTTGTTGATGGCAGAAATCAGAGGAGAATGGCCAGACTGGTTCAAGCTGATAGAAAGGCAACAGTAACTCAAATAACCACTCGTTACAACCAAGGTATGCAGAAGAGCATCTCTGAACGCACAACACGTCGAACCTTGAAGCAGATGGCCTACAGCAGCAGAAGACCACACCGGGTGCCACTCCTGTCAGCTAAGAACAGGAAACTGAGGTTACAATATGCACAGGCCCACCAAAATTGGACAATAGAAGATTGGAAAAACGTTGCCTGGTCTGATGAGTCCCGAATTCTGCTGCAACATTCAGATGGTAGGATCAGAATTTGGCGTAAACAACATGAAAGCGTGGATCCATCCTGCCTTGTATCAACGGTTCAGGCGGTGGTGTAATGGTGTGGGGGATATTTTCTTGGCACACTTTGGGCCCCTTAGTACCAATTGAGCATTGTTTAAACGCCACAGCCTACCTGAGTATCGTTGCTGACCATGTCCATCCCTTTATGACCACAGTGTACCCATCTTCTAATGGCTACTTCCAGCAGGATAACGCACCATGTCACAAAGCTCACATCATCTCAAACTGGTTTCCTGAACACGACAATGAGTTCACTGTACTCAACTGGCCTCCACAGTCACCAGATCTCAATCCAATAGAGCACCTTTGGGATGTGGTGGAACGGGAGATTCACATCATGGATGTGCAGCTGACAAATCTGCAGCAACTGCGTGATGTTATAATGTCAATATGGACCAACATTTCTGTGGAATGTTTCCAGCACCTTGTTGAATCTATGCCACGAAGAATTAAGGCAGTTCTGAAGGCAAAAGGGGGTCCAACCCGATAGTAGCAAGGTGTACCTAATGAAGTAATACATGTTAGAATCACCTTTGGCAGGTATTACACAGCTGAGAGTCTTTCTGGGTAAGTCTAAGAGCTTTGCACACCTGGATTGTTCTTTTTTAAATTCTTCAAGCTCTGTCAAGTTGGTTGTTGACAGCCATTTTCAAGTCTTGCCATAGATTTTCAAGCCGATTTATGTCAAAACTAACTAGGCCACTCAGTAACATTGTTTTGTTAAGCAACTCCAGTGTATATTTGGCCTTGTGTTTTAGGTAATTGTCCTAATTTCTCTCCATATGTCTGTTGGAAAGCCAGGTTTTCCTCTAGTATTTTGCCTGTGTTTAGCTCTATTCCGTTTATTTTTATCCTAAAAGAAAACTCCCTAGTCCTTGCCGATGACAAGCATACCCATAACATGATGCAGCCAAGCTTGAAAATATGAAGAATGGTACTCAGTGATGTGTTGGATTTGCCCCAAACATAACGCTTTGTATTCAGGACAGTTAATTTCTTTGCCAAATTTTCTGCAGGGTTCTTTCTTTTGACTCTGTCATTTAAGTTAGCATTGTGGAGAACTACAATGTTGATCCATCCTCAGTTCTATCACAGCCATTTAACTCTGTTTTAAAGTCACCTTTGGCCTCATATCTTTGTAGTAACTGGGTGTATTGATACACCATCCAAAGTACAATTAATAACTTCACCATGCTCAAAGGGAAATTCAATGTCTTTTTTTGTCTACCAATAGGTGCCCTTCTTTGCGAGGCATTGGACAACCTCCCTGGTCTCTGTGGTTGAATCTGTGTCTGAAATTCACTGCTCGACTGAGGGACCTTACAGATAATTGTTAAACACAATTTTTGCACACATAGTAAGTCCATGCAACTTATTATGTGACTTGTTAAGCACATGTTTACTCCTGAACTTATTTAGGCTTGCCATAACAAAGGTGTTGAATACTTAGACTCAAGACATTTAAGCTTTTCATTTTTAATTTGTAAAAAAAATACAAACTAATTCCACTTTGACCTTATGGGGTATTGTGTGTAGGCCAGTGACAAAATCTTAATGTAATTCATTTTAAATTCAGGCTGTAACAACAAAATGTGAAAAAGGTCAAAGGTGTGAATACTTTCTGAAGGCACTGTATATTTTATTTCCAGGCAGGCATAGCTGATGTCAGTACACAATGAGATAAACTAAACTGCCTGATGGACAACATCTTCCGTCTCCTTCTGAAATGACCTGTGAAAAGCAGCAGCATATGGATATCGCCATCCTAATAGAGGCCGAATCCACCTCACTGGTTAGTTAAGTAACCTGTCTGAGTAACTCTACCTCAGTGTAAGTGCACTCCGTACAACTCAGTTCCTGTGCTAGCTTCACCATCTCTACTTGGTATGGTGCCATAGTGGAGAGAACCAGCGGGAGTGGAGAGAAAGAGAATATGCAACGGTATCAGTATAGAACAAACTCATGTTCGTATAGCTACAGATGATAGAGTCACTACTCTGAAAGAGCAATTGGGTGAAACCTAACAAAAACCATTGAATGTAAACTGTGTAACGTATGTGTACAGTATTTACCGTGTGTCTCCCGATTTCTGGATACATAACAGAACTTTTATACTGAAGTTAACAAAGAATTTCAGAGATGAGGGGGAAGAACAGAAGTCAAAGAACAAGCCATACAATGGGGAAACAGCTCCCAGTCAGAAACTGGCAGTAGTAGTTTGGTGAGGGCTTCAGTGTCCAGCACTGTTCCTGGTTGAGGAATGACGATCCCTTCACATATCCACAACAATGCTCTCACTGGCTCTGTTTCTTTGACAGATACCTGCAGACATACACCACAACAATGGTCACAAAGCTATTGTCATCTACCAACTACTCACTCAGAGATAAAAAAAAAAAAAAAAAAAGGTCAGTATTAAGCTGGAGTTAGTTGCAGAATAATATTTCAGTAACCTTACCTCTCCCAATGCTTATGGTTGAGACCTGAGAAGTCCTCCAGTTTAGAAATCTCTTTAAGATACTGAGACAGTTTGAAGAGCTCTTTGTCTTTCTCACGGTTTAAGTGTGCTTTCATGAATGGACGAATCTAAAGGGGGAGACAAAAACATTGAAAATGGCTTTATAAAAATGAACACCAATTGTCAACTCGAAGACTCAAGTAGGCTTTGGTAGGGTAACTTACAATAAAACCTCCATTAAACGCAGTCTCAAACAGACTCTGGTCTCTCATAAACGGCAGCCTCTAATAAGCGCCGGGTCCAATGAAGTGTAATTATGCTTGCATGTATTTTGCTGGACTGCTCCAGTGGAATTTCAAAGTATCTCTACCATGTGCTGAATGATTGATCCCTGCATGTCAAAATTCAATTCCATGTAGGAGAACTGATTAGTTCACACCTTTAGTAACATTTGCAATGCGTTCTAAAGCCAAAACAGTTTTATTCAGTACTGATGATCGTTGCATATCGTGATATTATTTTTGACGATATATCGTATAGTTTTGACAATAGTGCAATATTAATTTTGTGCTAGTTGGCTGTACCTGCACCAAAACCTTTTTTTTTTCAGCAAATATTTCCATGACTGATCAAAACACATTTTTCTCATGGCTCTCCCTCTGCAGCAGTCATGGTGACCAATAAGTTTGGAACATCAAAAAGCAATAAAAACACAGTATCTCATCGCAATACATATAGAATCCTGAGAATCCCAATACATATTCTATCGGCACCTACGTATTGTGATAATATTGTATCGTGAGGTCCCTGGCAATTCCCAGCCCTATTATTCAGTGTTTCCTATGGAAATATTTGTAACAGGGGGTGTGGAACCCCCTGCCCCCTCCCGGTCCGGGGTCATTTTATTATAGAACAAGCTCTGGTGAGTTCTTAATGGACATTTTTGAGGGGGTTGTGGGCCTCGCCCCTCCCAGATAGCATATGAACGCATAAGCCGTGCCAAAATGTTTAGAATTACCGTAAATATCCTTTAAAACAGCACTGTTTTTTGGGGGAATAGAATGAGCTTAGCTATAAAATGCACACTGTTCTCTGTGCCTCATGGCAAAATATGTAGAATTACTAGAAGTTAGCAGTTTTGTGTGTGTGGGGGGGGGGGGCGGGGGGAAGACGACGACGACAACAACTTGACTAGTGCAGTGCTGAGACTAGGTGAGGTCTGAGGAGGACGAATGGTGAAGTTCCTAATATGTATTCCGTACCAGTGACTGGCATTGTCTTGAGGACAGATGCATTGTCTTCGTGCGCAGGCATGTTTGGCTGGCACAGTGGCACAAAGAGCTAAATAACCTTTAGAACGGTGTTCAAAGTAGGGGGCAATGGTTTTGCCGTGGCGCACCGCAACAGCTAAATGAATGCAGCGGATTCACTTGAACTGGCTATAGAACTGATTGATGACAATAGCAATTTTTTTTATCAACATGTAGAGCTAGAAAACCAAATCATAATGGGGTGGGCTGGACTTTCCACACCTCGAATGATAATATATGCCGGTCTCCAACAACTGCGTTTGAAGCAAATAAACACCCAGTCTATTAATGGACGTTTTACCATAAATTTACCTTCAGTCCGTTCTGTGGGTTCATGAGGAAATTTCTGCCAATGTCATCGAACATGATGGTGTTCCTCTTGCTGTAGAACTCACTGTACTTGCCCCATATCACCCCGAGAGGCTTCACCTGAAACACACCCAACGTGACAGACTAACTTGAGACACAGTTACATCAGGATCCTGGGACATGAATCAGTGGGATTTATGAGGTTGTATGCTCCAGCGTAGGCCGACTCACCTCCACTACACCTCTCTTAGGTGTGTGCACTGTGATCATGGCTGCACTATCCAGCATGAAGGTGATCTTGTAGTTTGGGTTGTCTGTCACTCCCAGCTCCTTAGAAACCAGAGGGCACAGTGAGACAGTCACATACACCACAACAGAAAGGCAACATCTGATCTAATGCTCTACATTACAGGTCAATACAGGCTTTTAAATCACTGCTCCTGAATATGTAGTGTTCTCAATGGAGGTTTACATGCTGTGAAAACTATTTTTGGAAAACATTGCCCTCTTCTGGTCATCAAAAGTGCCAACACAATAAAGGGAAATGTCAAAATTGTTCAACTTCATATTCATCATCTCCTGCACCACCCCAAAATCATCATATATTTTGTAGTAAAAAAGATAAGTGTTTCCAATGACATCAGTGTGGATCGTATGATTGTAACTAATTATGAGTAGACTATTGCCTACTAATTGGTTGGAACCCAATTAGCAGACTATTAGTAGGCAATTATATAGTCTACTAATTGGTTGGAAACACTTACCTTCCTCTTTTTTACTACAAAACATAGAAACATTTTCACATATGATGTTGGGGTGATGCTGGCGATGATGAATATGAAGTTAAACATTTTGGAAAATTCCCTTTAATTGAGAAAGATACAAAATCAACATTTCAGAAGGGAATACATACTTTCATTTTAGCATCAATCCACTTCATACTTGTGGCAGCTAGAAAAAAAATAATTAATAATTAGGACAAGTTCACTTTCCATGTACTTTTCCAAAATCAAAACAAGGAGTTTGGTACTTACACCAAATGACAATGTCATAGTCTTCGTACGCAGAGGTCAAGAACTCGTGTAGAAAAGGCCTCATGAGCTCTTGTCCCGTCTCTGCACATGACTTGTGATCTGGAATTAAACATGTCACAGAGGAAAACGCTCAAAAATGTAAGAGCAGCAGAACGGTATAAAATATTTCAATAATAATACATTCTTAAACAAAATCTAAAATATGTTTCACATTTTGAAATTATGTAATTATGCATTTAACCAGGCGAAACAGCAGAGCCCAGGGAAGTTTTGATAGTCTTCCTACTCACCAAACAATGTGTAGTCCACATCTAGTACTAGCAGCCTCTTTCCTTCCCTGGGTGGATTCATCTCCTCCACTTTGTAGTCTTTGACACGTCGGGCTATCTTGGCCAGGTTCTCCTCTCTGAAGCAGCAAAGCGCATGGCATAAAGTTAAAATAAGGCATTGAACCAACTATGAGAAACCTTAGAAAACATACCGTATAGTGTCAAGCAAAGTTTGAGCTGAATCAATTGTATTACTGAGTTGTCTCTGCAAAGTCATACTTTACCTGTTCTCTACTTCAATCACCTCTTCTTCAATGTCAAAGTCATTGACAACGTCATCATTCTCTGGGGGAGGTGCTAAAACGTCTTCCTTCACAAAACAAAACACAAAGTGGTTGAGTGTTACGAGGCCGAGGTCTTTGGCATGCTAAATATATGACATTGCTTCTGGTAAACTTCTGTAGTGGAAGGAAGAGGAACCCACCAGACTCTCCTCTCTGCTGCCCATCATCATGATCTTGGTATTGGGTTTCAGCTTCAGTGAGCCCAGCTTCACTTCATCCTCTGCTGGTTTACCTGGGAGAGAGAGAGAGAGAGAGAGAACCATTAACACATAATGACAGCTGTCAAGACAACTCAGACAAAGGCTGAAATCCACAATGGTGGCATTTTCTAAATTCAAACGTTCCATCTGCAACTAGCGAAGGGAGTTTAGAAGGCACCGGTGTCTTCCAAATCGAGAATGAATAAGGTATCACCATGCTTACGGCTAAATAGAAGCCTGTTATCGACGGCTATCGCAGTGAACGATGAGAGCCGTTTGAGTCAATCAGCTAGGTCTTACCTTTGACTTTAAGTCCTAGGAGTTTCTGTCTCTCTGGAAGAACCCCTGTCAGGGACTTGATAGACTGCTTGAGGTCCAGCACAGTGTCCTCTTCAGAGAGTGTACTGATAGAGTACTCCTGACCACCCCATTTAATGATCACAGACACTGACATGCTGGTGCAAACCTCAGACACCTGCAAGAGATCAGAATGAAAACCATCAGTTTGCTAGTTACCTACATCTAGCCACCATGACAGGATAGCAATGTAATGGTAATTTAAGGCTTCCTTTACTTTGCAATGATTAAGTTTAATAAAGCTTCCATATGTTAGCTAGCTATATTTGGCCATCACTAACCTAAGAGCCATTCTACCGAATCGGTTCCATTTGCATGTTTTAACCTTTTAAATGTGTAATGGTCAATCTCAGACAATTCTATTTATATGCTTACAAGATTTCTAATTGGAAGATGGTTGTATTTTTCTCAGTCCTGTTTAAATATCAATTAAAAAAGTCATGCCAACTAGTTTCTTTGTTTTTCCCTCAATAAAGTGGGTATTTAAAAGAAATAATTGGTTACATGTTAAACAAATATATATCTGTTTTTAAGGGAGACCCCAACCTCAACTTTATCAAAAATCTATCATGTAATTTATCAAAACAATTGTTTAAATGATGGACCAAACATAATTGAAAAATAATTGGTTTATTTTTTTTAAATAAAAAACAATTAAGTAACAGGAATGAACATTGGGTCACAGGAATAAGTGCTTGTGTGTGTGTGTGAGAATAACTGGATGTCACAGAACTTCCTTCAATTAAACAAAGATAAAAACAGAGGTCATTATATCTGGCCAAAAATATCTTAGTATAAATAGCAACATAAAAGCAGTAACAATTGTGCGTGCATGCTTTTGCGTGAGTGAGTGAGTGAGAATCACTCCTCCCCCTGCAGCAGGTGTGTCTGGCTCCTGCCTCTGCACAGTATGGCTTCTCCATCTTCCTCTACAAAAGGCAAGAAAGACAACAAATCCAAACAGCTGAGGATATTAAGCAGATCCTCAGATCTCTACATTGACTACCAGTACCTAATATTAACTTAAGAAAATACTATTTTCTGCATATAAAACAACATTCACTTGCAAATACGACATACAATTTTATTTCATATAGAATTGCAATATATTAATGAACAAAAACTTGCCTTTTCTAAGAAAGTCTCTAGTTTGGCCCAGACTTCGTTGTCAATTTCAATGTAACGAGCTGTGACTTTCCTCGCTGGTGGGATGGTACACAGGATGTCTTGAAACGGGTACCAAAGGATATCTTCGCGGGCTGGCCAGCAAAACCTGTTGGCCCAAATCCTTTTCATACAACGAACCTTGACGTGTGTGTTGTTTGTGTCTGTGATGATGTCAGGGTACAGTTAACCGTCGTACTTCAGCACACACCATTTGCCAACAAACTCAGGACTTTGCCACTGATTTTCTGTGGTCGTGGGAGCCTTCTGTCGATTGAATGTGAAATTCTTAGCATTAAAGCAGTCACAGCTCAGATGTTGTCTTGCTGTTCACGAGTTCCCTGTAGGTCAGCTCTACATGGCCTAGGGTTACTGCCTGATGCAACTGGTGGCACATCTGTCGACTGCTTCCTCTTCCACAAAAAACAACTTGATTGCTGTATCCGTCTTGCTCAACACAGAAAACAGCTCTGAAGCATCAGGGATATCTGTCCCCTTGCTGACAAGACTGTCAGCCGTCCTCTTCAGGGCCCCTCCCACTCCATCCGGGGCACCCTTGCCGTGGCTTGCCTCAAAGAAGTTCCACGTTCCAGCAGTGAATCCTCTTCTGAACAGCTCAGTACAAAACAGGAAAACATTCCCTCGCTGCTTGTCCTGAGTGCAAGGGCAATCACTTTAAAAATGGATAGAGGAGACTCCTGGATGTGCACTCTGCACATAATCAAGCACTGGTGACAAGTGCTGCCAAATTGCTGGTGGGCCCTTTTGTCTAGAGGGGGACACTGTGCAGAAGGATACCGGTCGGGGGGTTGTATGCACATAAAGAACACCTGTGTGCAATGTTGCCTGCTGGTGTGATGCTCCGAAGTGGACCGCCTGTATTTCTATGCCGTACTTAGAGGTAATTTACGGAAAAGTCAACATGAATTAAGCATTCATGTGCTTTCAAGCATTGTTTCAGTGCCCTGTAGTGGGTAAACTGATTATTGATGCTGTAAGTGTGCCTCAAACTTGCACAGCATCTGGTTCAGCTGTTCCAGCAGTTGCTCTTGGGTGGTCTGGAACTCTTTTTTTGACGGTAACTTTGGATGTTCCGCCATTGGGGTCATTCTTGTGCTCCTTATCCACAGTTGCCCACTGGACATAAGTCACTTCATTCTTATCATTGTATTGGCCAGAGAGGGGACAAGAGAGGTCTTTGCACACCGCACATTCTCCATACATGCACTCCATAATGCATGTGATGTATTTTAGAAATTCATCAGGATTGAAAGTGTTGATGATCTTCAGGTGGTGCAGTTTCTGTATGATAAAACTGAGATTTACATGCAGCTTGCACATGCAAGTCTCCCGGTCACTTAGAGTTGGGTGAACAACCCAAAAGGGGTGCAGTAAGCAGAAGAGGGAGTATGAGATCAACCCATTATGTTCTGCCAAAAACTTCACATGTAGATTTTCTTCTGGGTGAGGTTCTAACTCTTCCCAATCGTAATTCGACTGACATCATCCCTGGTGTAAAATCTCAGACTTTTCCCTGGACTTGATCCTGTAGTAAGTCTCCCTCCACTTTTTGCGACGTCTGTTATTGACTGTTTTCTTCCTGCCTGATGAGATGTCCTCCCTGTATTTCGGCTCTTCCTTCTGTAAGTATCTCTCTCTCTCCTTTCTGGGTCGGCATCGTGTCGAGAACGATAGCGCCGCTGCTTCTCTGCAGCACTTAATGGATTGGCTCCCTGTAAGTAATGTGTTCACATTGTAAAACTGAAAACACTGTCAGTAATTCCAACTGTAAAACTTAAAATCAAGAGAATAGTATTATAATTAATCAATGTAGATACCAGATACACGTTTAAAATGGCTATTTCATTCAAACTTCTCACTCCTGTTACTCTTATTCAGTCCTGTTAACCTTCATATGAGTAACAGGACTGAAAGTAACAGGACTGAGCTTTTAGCACAGCCTTAGCAAATACATGAAATGTAGCCACAAGGCATCGATGCTAATAGCATAAGAACACTTAGCACCTTCAAGTGGTTTACCAAAACTAGCTTTAAAAAAAAAAAAAAAAAAACATAATATCTAAGAAATAAATTAGGTAACAGGACTGTACGTTGAGATTGACATTCCCAGTCATACTTACAATATGATAAAAAATACAGAAAAAAAAGAGTGAGAACTTACTTTTGGTCTTCCCATGGCCTTCAGGAGACTCAAATGATGCTACTTCCTGTTGATCATGTGACTTGTGGAACGTCCCAAATTCTTAGAGGGAGGAACGTGTCAGGGTAACAGGACTGAGTGAAAACCTCATGTGTATTTAAAATGTGTATTATGAATCTCTGATGAGAAAATGTATGTTATGTTTAAATTGGAAATAGAGTAAGAGTAGAGTTACTGGATAATACAAAAAATAAAGATTTCTGAAGGATTCTAATCATTATATTCCATGGTGAAGTGTAGTGTTCGAGAGTGGGGACGGCTAAAATCAAATAGTAGTTTTTTTAATTATGGTTTTACATGATGCATCTTCAAATTGCAATTAGGACAAAGTGCAGGACACTTTGCTTGATAATATAATGTATTATACAGATACTTTTCATGCATATAATGTCCTGGGGACGGAAAAGGCACCCATTCGGCTGAATGGTCCTTAAATAGCTAACTAGGTTATTTAGCATAGATGAATCAGTACAGTAACGTAGACGTTAGCTAGGCAGCTTGCAATTAGCCGCAACTAATCAATCACTCAGACAAAATCTGATTAAATGATGATTGCAAAAATGCACATACTGTCTGGCATGACTAACAAGCTGGCAATAGTTACAAAAAACCCAGCATTCGTGCCTCTCATTCATCCTGCTCGAGCTAGCTAGTAAGCTAATTCAAGGGCCTGCCATAAATGGACTGCTGTTAGCTAGGCTATTTGTAGAAGAGCAAATATGAGAATCAGATGCGTATTCATACCTAAAAATTGCGCTGTGCCACAAAGCCCTTCGTTTATTTGGTGTACAGGAACACGTACTAGCTACGATGGGGAATAAATTAATAAAGTAGGTGTTTTCTTAAAACTCAGTTTCATTCAGCGTTGATTAATCCGCAGTTATTCCTTTCTCCAAATGATGCCCGGCCCGGTTTGTTACCAAGCGCGCTTGGCTTGCAACTTCCTGTGAGTTGAGTACTACTAAAATACCGACAGATGGAGACAACTAGCAAGGGATCTTCTTCTGCTTCGGTGTGGTTTAACGGCTGTTAGAATCCAATATAATGTTGCATTACCGCCACCAACTGGACTGGAGTATAAATCCATTATACAGTACTCTGAAATACAAAAAAAAAGAAAAGGAAAAATGTACGCTGTTAACTAACTCTACAATCATTAAAAAACCCAACACCCATTCCACTATTTTAACCCTATCTGACCCTACACCAGGCCGACGGCTTGGGAGGACGGGACAATACCATTCAACACCCCCTGTAACTATTCTGCATTTATCATTATTAAACTCACCTTCTGCACCTGCTTTAATTTTTTGGTCAATGGCGGCAGAATGGCAAGAACCTGCATTAACTATACCCACTGCTAGTAGCCATTTTTCATCCAACAGTAAATATAATGAGACCTATAGGCCTATGCCCTCACGCAGCTCCATATCTCAAAGCCATACCAAATATCTTGGTTGTAAAATAGTTGCTATTGAGCTGAATATTGACAGTTGAGAAATTTAAATTATACCTACAGAAAGCTAAGGCCCTCCTCACTTCGATAGGGACAAGGGGACTAAGCTTCCAACTCTGTGTTCTTCCAACAATTGTCAAGCCTGCTCCAGCTCTCCCTCCCTTGCACTCAAGGGCGCCAGGAAGCCCTGCACTACGCACTCCTACCACCATCATTACGCACACCTGCTTCCCTCGTCACGCGCATCAGCGATTACTGGACTCACCTGGACTCAATCACTTGTCATTACCTTCCCTATATATGTCTGTTCCCCAGCTCTGGTCCCCACTGCTGCATTGTTTGTAATTGTTGTTTGTCATTGTGTTCACGCGGTTCGGACACTGGTCCTGTCCTGTTCCATGTCTTAGTATATTAAATGTTCATTCCCCGTACCTGCTTCTCAACTCTAGCATCGATCCTTATAACAACTGCATTTTGAAATGTTATACAATCAGAATGCATTTTGATTGTATAATCAACATTTTCTCAGGAGCGCATGGGGGGGAATGAGAGTGTCTCACTCATCACAGCGGCAGACCCCAGCGAAGCAGACACAATCATAACAGGAATCATGGGGATAATGCACTAAGTTTACTGTTCGAACAAATCATGGTTTTAGCCGCCCAAAAAATGTGATGTTTTGAGTGAGGTGACAATGTAGAATGTACTCTTACTAAGTTTATCAGTACCAACATTCATTTTTTTAATAGCCATGATATTGGCTGTCTCTAACTGGTGACAAAGTCGGAGCTGGTCACTTTGCTGATGCGACATTTGACTTTGAATGTGAGTTTGTGTGACCTCAGCTCAGCCTATCAGAAAACCCGGGCTGGCCCATCTTGGTAGGGTGGGGCAACCGTTTCCAACTGATCAGCCAAAGGCTTCATTATACAGCGGGTGAAATAAGTATTGAACACGTCACCATTACCAAAGATAGACGTCGATCGAGGACAGCTATGCATAAATATGTATTACATTTCTAATCCGAATGAGCGGTTATTAGGTGCTAAGTATTTGTATTTCCGTGAGCTTACAAATGTCCCGATAGTTGAATTCCTTTGTCTCTCCGTTTCCCACTCTTTATGAATCCTCCATCGTCATGCTTTGTTAGTCCACTAGGGACATGCATTCATTGTATTACATTAGTGTGTGTCTATGTAATCTGTAATATTATTTAGTTAGTTAGTAAATAAATAATTAAGCCAATTTGTGTATTGCTGATTCATCAATGAAGTTAGGGTTCCTGCAGATATTAAGAAAATACGACATTCAGAATGAGACTGATGAGGTAATAATACATTAATTAGTGACTGTTATCGATAGATATGAAAATATCTAATGAGAGTTTAATTCGGGAGATAGTAACTTGTTAAATGATGAGTTAATTGTTACATGATTCATTTAATTACGTAATCGATTAAACATAGTTAATTTATTTGATAAAACAACAGTCATCACATTAATGCAAGTCACGTCACGACAGAAGCATTGAAGTCAACATGGGCCTCCATCCATGTGGAACGCTTTCGACACCTTGTAGAGTCTACATCCCAATTAATTGAGGATGTTCTGAGGGCAAAGAGTGTGGGGGGTGGGGGGGGGGGGGTGCAACTCAATATTAGAAAGGTGTTCCTAATGTTTGGTATACTCAGTGTGTAAGTTTAGCTTTTGTTCCGAACCCACTAAAGTGTTTCAGGTGCCAAGTTTATGGTTTCCGAGGTGTGAGAAGTGTGCAGGAGGGCATGAGACAAAGGAGTGTGTAGTTTCGGTTGAAAAAGTGGTGTGTTTCAATTGTGGGGGTGGTCATGTTGATGGGGATCAGAAATGTCCTGTGCAAGTGAGACACATTGAAGTTTCCAGGGTGAGAGCGTGTCATATGCTGAGGCAGTGAGGAAGTAGATGATGGTGGGCAAAGGGTGAGGGAGCCTGAGATGATCACTGTGAATAGTAGGCCAGTACATAGTGACCAGAACAGTTTGCGCCTTAGTAAGGTTGGCTTCTTAGCGTTTATTGCTATGTAATTATATGTACCACACTGATGGAACGGAAATCCCAGAAGATTGAATTGGTAGTAGCAGCAGCCAAGCAGCAAAGATTTTGGGTGTCAGAGATTTTAGTGCAGAAAACTACAGGGGGTTTGAGAGTAGGAGTTCCAGCCTACCAGGCTGACAGCCAGGTGTATGATCTGTTAGGGGCAAAGTAGGGAAGGGGTGGTGTTTTTGTTGGGGATAGTGTTTTAAATATAGGGTTAGATGCTGGTGCAATTTATTTTATCCCACCATTTCCCATTTCTCTTTTTTTGTGAACAAAATGTGCAATGCACTTTCTGAACTATGAAAGGCAGCAATATGCAACAAAGCATCTAGTCTGCTGGAAAACCACACAAAGAGTTTTCAAGTGTGGATCTTGGAACTAATTCAACCTTTATTTAACTAGGCAAGTCAGTTAAGAACACATTCTTATTTACAATGATGGCCTTTACAAAGATTGGACTATTGAATGGAAAACGGAGCAAAATAGTGTTTGAAAATAAAACCTCTAGTTCTGTGAATGTCTCGTCTTGTAGGAATAGAGTTTGTTGAAGAGGAGCAGATCAAATTGCCAATTTTGAGGAATCCATTTAAGATATCCAGACTGGTGGAAAGAGTGATGGGTAAAGTGAATTCTGTGAGGGTTACAAGAAGTGGACTTGTTCTGATTTCTAGTACTTCTGAGGAACAGAAGAACAGTGTGTTGGGTCTCATCCGATTCGAGAAGGTTGCTGTGTCGTGTGTGGCTCTTCGGAGTAGAGCACCCCCTCAAGTGGGTAATATCTGGCGTCTAGTGGGAAGTTGATGTTGCATAAATTAAAAGTATCCCTGGAGTGATTGACACACGTTGGATGAATCGTGTGGTGAACGGAGAGAAAGTGAAAAGTTTGTCTGAGTCCATCCATAAGTTGGTATATATGAATTACCATGTTAAAGGGTTTATCCAAAGACTGATGCAGTGTGATCACTGTAGAGCTTCTGGACATGTGGAAAGTGTCTGCAGAAGGGAAAAGCCGAGATATCCATGTTGTGGAAGATATCATCTCATGTGATGAGAATGTGAAGTGTTGCAATTGTGGTGGGAAGCATAAAACAACGTCTTTAGAATGCCCGACGAGGGTGATAGAGGATGAGGTGGCTAAATTCAGGGCCAACCAAGGTATCTCATATTCAGCAGCTGTGAAAAGGGTTGAGGGATCGAATGTTCATGAAGAGCCTGTTTTGGTGGATAAGCCTTCTCTGCAGGGGGCAGGGGTTGCCTGTTATCAGCAGGAGCCAGATATTTTACATATCAAGAAGGTGGACTTGGTGGTTAACAGCACTGCCAAAGTGTAGAGGAAGTCCAGGAAAATAGCCATCATTGTGGATGCATTAGAGCGGTTCCTGGGACTGGAACACTTCTCAGCGGAGGAGTTGCATGGACTATTGTCACAAGCCGTACCACCCTTTCAGGCCCAAGAGCCTGAGAAGGGAGAAATAGAGATTTGAAGGACGTAAGAAGTGGGGGCTTTGATTTTGTCAATGTACTATTTTTAGATGTGTGGACCTTGTCAGCTCTGGGATTCGATCCAGCAACCTTTCGGTTACTGGCCCAACGCCCTAACCACTAGGCTTCCTGCCACCTAAAAGAAGAAGAAGACCAAGAAGAAGAAGAAGAAGAAGAAGAAAACTCCTCCATGAGGAAGTTGGCGGAAGTGGATGTTCTTTTTTAATCATTTGGCATGTCGAGTGGAGATGTGAGTGAGAAGTATTGGATTATAGTAGTGAATACAAAAGGAAATAAGATAAGTAAAGTGGTCATGAAATCTAGTAAATCCAAGCCTAGTTCCGATTATTCTTTGGTTGGAATAAGGGTTTTGGATTAATGGAGTTACCTGGGAGATCACTTTGAAGTCTCTATGAAAATCGTGGATGCTTTGGATAAGGTGCCGTCAATTAGAGTAACGAGAAGTGTGCTTATTTGGGTTTTCTGTGTATCCGTGGAACAGAAGGGCTCTGCTCCTCAAGAAGATATCGGATTGGAATGTGTTGTATGTGGATCTTCGAAGCAGAGTGCCTTTCAAGGGGGTTATCTTTGGGGTGGCACTAGAAGTGAACGCAAAGGATATACATGAAGAAATGGATCAAGTGGTTGGTGCACACCGACTGACCCGCATGGTCGATGGAGTGAAGAAGCCCACTTCATCCATTTTATAGGTTTTTGAAGATGAGTCTCTCCCTTCTCAAATGTATTTGGTCATGTGTTAAGCTTATGTAGACGGGAGAAGTATCATATGCCAGCTGAGACTGCAATTGTGGTGGCTCACATGCACCCAAATTCCTGAAGTACCCTGAAAGGGTGAAGGAGACAGAGGTGGCAAGAATAAGGGCTGTCCAGCAAGTCTCCTAATCAGAGGCGGTGAGAAGAGTGGAAGAAAGGACTGATGTTGAAGAAATAATGGTAGCAGGAGTAGAGACACCAGTGAATATTCCTTGTCAACAGAGGGATCCTGATATGCTAAATGTTAAGAAGGTGAACTTTGTAGAGTTTATTGCATTGGTTATCAACTGCACAGCGCAAACAGATAGAAACTCTGAGAAAATAGGCATTGTTGTGAGTGCGGCTGAACATTTTTTGGGTAGGGATGTGATTTGAACTGTGACTGAAGGAGTAGGATTGTTTTTGATTTATAAATGTTTTGTATTTTGTATGATGTCGGGTTCCTGAATAACCTGTAAGTGTGATTGAGATGGTTCAAAATGTGAGCGGTCAATCGAATCTCCTATGTGGAGGAGATTAAAAGAATTGCGAAAATAAGTTATGTTCAAATCAAATCTAATTATATTGGTCACATACATGTGGTTAGCAGATGTTATTGCGGGTGTAGCGAAGTGCTTGTGCTTCTAGCTCCGACAACATATACCCAAATACACATAAATCTAACTAAGGAATGGATTGAGAATATATACATATATATCAGGGTGGCATTGGACTAAGATACAGTGGCATAGTTTAGTGTACAGTATATACATAAGAGATTGATGATGCAGTATGTAAACACGATTAAAGTGACTAAGACAGTTTATACATATGAGATGAGTAGTACAATATACAGAAACATTATTAAAGTGGTAGTGTTAAATTTCCTTAAAGTGGCCAGTGATTTCTAATCTATGTCTAATCTATGCTTGTGAAGATATGGTAGTGGATGCAACACAGCCTGTAAGACTGCTTGCCCTCCCAGGCTCCCCAGATGTGTTTAATTTTTTAACAGAAAAGTAGTTTGATTTAGTTTATCTATTTACACACACGGAATCCTGTTTTCATCCCTCACAGTAGGTGGCGGCATGCACACTAAATTGTGCTAACGCCAATATACCAAAGAAGAAGAATAAGAAGACTAAGAAGAAGAAGAAGAAACAGCAGCAGCAACGGAAGAGGAAGAGCGTACGTCTCGATCCATGGTGGAAATCCCATCATTTGAACCGTTAACTCGGGAGACGCCGAGTTAAAATGGTTGATATTCGACCGGAGAAGCACTGTCAAACTCAGTTTAACGTCGTCCTCGCAATGTAGGTTATTTGATTTTTCCATGAGACAATGTTGATAACGCGACAGTAAGCGAACTTGACTACTCAGCTAGTTTGCAAGCTAACCTGAATTGTTTTGACTCGAGGGGCTAGCTAGCCAAGTACCTAGCATTAGCTGACTAGTTAGCTACACAATACATGCTAGCTAGCAGTGTTTCTAGCCAGCTCTTTCTAGATTAATTTAAATCGCGAGCAGCTGTTGATCTTGTGATTTCGTTTTTAGTTACCTAGACTATGCACGGTGGTCGTTTCCGTTATTAAAAACACCAGGTAACGTTATTGCTAACGTTACATTGATGTAGGCGGGTCATCAATGCAGTTTTCCTCCCGTCCCGACTCTACTCATCTGCTGTACTAACATACGCGATGCATAGCTAGTTAGCTAAACCAGTGACTTTTATCATCTTGTCTCGTTTTACGACCCGCCAAATGTACATACTTGTAGTTTACTACATTTAGGAATATGAGATTGAGAGAATGTGACAATTCATCACCCTTCAATTGTAGGGCACAACTAATTACGGTTAGTTAGCCGCTGCTAACGTTCGTTAGGCGAGGTTAATAAAGTTCATGTCTTAAATGCTGGGAGCCCAAGCCATTCATATAGTGTAACTAGCTAGATGCCGAGCTAGATTTGAATACCTGTGCTAACTTCACTCTCAATAGAACGTGATCCGGTGCCAGAATAACCATATTTCAAATGATATCAATAAAGTACCTATCTATCTATATCGGTTATGTAATCATATGCGAAGTGGTCTTGTTAGCTAACGTTGCGTTTCCAGTAATCATGGGCATGGCTGATAAATGTGGATTACAATGAGATGTAGCTAGCTAATTGTACGCTTGGTACGGTGGACCTGTTTTTACTGTGGACCTGTATGTTTCCTAATCAAAATACCATCTGAAAATGAGGGCCAGGGGGATAGGATCTCAGAGATCCTATAAATCAGTACTATATGTAATTCTATGGATGGGATATCCACTCCATTAGTGTCTGCCTGCAACTGGAGGACCCCATAGCCTTCTCTCAGCCCCATGGCCAAATCTCTAGAATTGCAGCAAACATACTTTTAAAACTGCAACATTTCCTCTATGCCCAATGGCAAAATGGCTAATTTACATGTGTGGGTAGGCAGACCCGTAAACCACTGCGGCCCCGCATGAGTTCAGATTTCTTGTGGCCCCCATCAATGTTGCCCAACCCTCTTATAGGGTGTCCACCTACTCTGCTCAGAGTGGAAAAAACACACGTTGGTGGTAAAATTTCACTTCCTTATGTTATAAAATACATTTTACCAAGACCAGTATGATGATTCATGTTCTGAACCGTTCAGTGAGGTCTTTCTCTAACATATTATTAACATTATATCCAAAATGTTGGATTTCGTAACCTAATACATCCAACGAGCTCTGACGTAGTGGTGCAGGTTTCTCGTAACAACTTTTGAGGATTTTACATTTTATGGTTGTCTTCAAATTAAAATTAGCATGCCATGAGCTGAATTTAATGTAAAAGGTTTTGAAAATAAAAAGCTTGGTGTACGCCAGTGGAGGCTGCTGATGGGAGGAAGGTTTATAATAATGTCTGGAATGTAGTGAATGGTATCAAACACATAGAAACCATGTGTTTGTTGAGACCTTTTCACTTATTCCGCTCCATCCATTACAACGTGCCCATCCTCCCCAATTAAGGTGCCACCAACCTCCTGAGCTCCGTTGACATTTCACAGAGATACGCTTGTTTTTGTGAGAAGATCATTCTATTGCAATATGCTATTTTCCACGTTTGTAACTCTTTTACCATGTAACTCTGTTACTTTGGATTATCTGTATTTTCATTATGAAATATTGCATCAAATGATATAGGGATGTTATCCGTTAATCGGTTAGCTGGCAAAAATACATTTCACCAGTCATGCTATTGATCTATAGGTTAATCTGCCTAATTTAGAGGAATTAAATTAAGCGGAATAGCCTATCACCTGTCAGACAGCGCGAGAGCATCTCGGAAAAGCTGCTATTTGAGTGAAACGTGCTTTTATAAGCCCAGTCATTGCGCATTGATGCGGTAAAGAGGTCAATGGAACTCAAACAGTGTGGGATAGGATGCCGGATTGGCACACATTCAACAAATCTGATCTAACAAAGCGAATATTCGTCAAATCCGTCATAATGTATGTCTTGCAACAGGCCTACAAAGTCTGATTTGTATATATTTGGCTGTTTTTGCGGCATAATATTTAGAAGTTGTCCTTTTTCTAGTTTAGAAGAAGTTGCTGCTAAATCCTGTTCGTATAGACTGGTAGTCTTGTTAGCATACAGAAATCGGTGGTGTGGTAGTCGGTCGTTTTTAACTGTAATGCAGTTGATTGGTGACGATGACATCAACATGTATTGTGGTTGACATCCATATAAGCATTATACTTAACCAATTAGGCACGAGAGGGTGTGGTATATTGGCCATAAACCACAAACCCGTGAGGTGCCTTATTGCAATTATAAACTGGTTACTAACGTAATTAGAACTGTAAAAGCAAATGTTTTGTAATACCTGTGGTATACAGTCTGATATACCACAGCTTTCAGCCAATCAGCATTCAGTTTATAATCAGATTTTTACCTCAAGATATACTGAAGAAAAATATAAACCCAACATGGAACAATTTAGAAGATTTTACTGAGTTACAGTTCATAAAAGGAAATCAGTCAATTTAAATGCATTCATTAGGCCCTAATCTATGGATTTCACATGACTGGGCAGGGGTGCAGCCATGGGTGGGCCCGGGAGTGAATAGGTCCACCCACTGGAGAGCGAGGCCCAGCCAATCAGAATGAGTTTTTCCCCACACAAGGGCTTTATTACAGACAGAAATACTCCCTCAGACGATCCCGCAGGTGAAGAAGCCAGATGTGGAGGTCTTGGGATGGGGTGGTTACACGTGGTCTGCGGTTGTGAAACCAGTTGGACTTACTGTCAAATTCTCTAAAATGAAGGTGGCTTATGGTAGTGAAATGAAAATTAAATTATTTGGCAACAGCTCTGGTGGACATTTCCGGCAGTCAGCATGCCAATTGCAAATTCCCTCAACTTGAGACATCTGTGGGGTTGTGTCAAAACTGCACATTTTAGTGGTCTTTTATTGTCCCCAGCACAAGGTGCACCTGTGTAATGATCTTGCTGTTTAATCAGCTTCTTGATATGCCACACCAGTCAGGTGGATGGCAAAGGAGAAATGCTCACTAACAGGGATCTAAACAAAATTGTGTTAAAAATTTGAGAGAAATAATCATTTTGTACATATGGAACATTTCTGGGATCTTTTATTTCAGCTCATGAGACATGGGACCAACGCTACATGTTGCGTTGACATTTTTGTTCAGTGTAGTTTTGAAATATACATATAAATAATATAAAGTTGGGCAAATTTTGCCGGGTGTGGGCAATGAAGAGAATCCATTTTCCCCCATGCGTTTCCATGGCATTTCCTTTGTTTTGGTCGAGTTCCATTGACCTCTTTACCTTATCTATTGCGCAACAAATAACAATTCTAAATGCAATCGAGTGTTAACTGTTTTAATGGCCACGATAAAAAAAAAAATCTCAATGTCAACTAGAAATGCAAGGTCTTGCCATATTTTCAAGTAGATTTAAGTAAAAACTATAACTTTCTGGAAAATTCTCTGTCTTCTTGGTAAGCAACTTCAGTGTAGATATAGCCTTGTGTTGTAGGTTATTATCCTGCTGAAAGGTGAATTCATCTCCCAGTGTCTGGTGGAAAACAGACTGAACCAGGTTTTGCTCTAGGATGTTGCCAGTGCTTAGCTCCATTCCGTTTTATTTTTTTTATCTGGGAAAAAATCCTCCTGAATGATTATAAGGATACCCATAACATGGTGCAGCCACCACTAGCTTGAAAATATGGAGCGTGGTTCTCAGTAATGTGTTGAATTGGATTTGCCCCAAACATAACAATTTGTATTCAGGACAAAAAAGTCCTGCACATTTTTTGCTATTTTACTTTAGTGTCTGATTGCAAACAGGATGCATGTTTTGGAATATTTGTATTCTGCACAAGCTTTCTTCTTTTCACTCTGTCAATTAGGTTAGTATTGTGGAGTAACTACAATGTTGTTGATCCGTCCTCAGTTTTCTCCTATCACAGGCATTAAACTCTGTAACTGTTTTAAAGTCACCATTGGCCTCATGGTGAAATCCCTGAGCACTTTCCTTCCTCTCAAGCAACTGAGTTAGGAAGGACACATATCTTTTTAGTGACTGGGTGTATTGATACACCATCCAAAGTGTAATTAATAACTTCATACTCAAAGGGATATTCAATGTCTGCTTCAATTTTTTTATCTAATTAACAAAGTGTGGGGTCGGTGCAACATGAGACAAATAAATGACAAGGGTTTGAGTGAGTGGACTAACTGGTGTCTCCAAGTGCCTACACACCTCTCCAACGTGTGCACAGTTCTTAAGTAATTTCAATGCGCCTTTGACTCAAAGAAGAGTCCTCAGCTATAAGTTTTTTTTTTTTTTTTTAGCTCTCCCTAACTGTGCTGTTGAGGAACTAGAGCACACTTGTAGTTGTTATGTTTGGGACACAGCTCTGCATCCCTGCCATCACACAATTACTGTTGTTTACACAATCCAAAAACAGACTATTATAAATCGCAATCTGGGTCATGTGGGCATCATTTGAAAGCGTGTTCTATTGCCAACATGACTAAGTTATAAAATATGATCTTACTGTTCTGCTTTAACAAGGTTATTCAGAGAGACATATTGTAATCTATGCATTCAGGTGTGTTGTGCTGCAAATTCTCTTCACAGTAGACAAACAGGGCTCATTCTGTTCAGAACAACCCAGGGTATGACGCCATGTCATCTAACTACATCAAAAATGTTGACACTATATGACATTCGTTTTATGATATGCAAATGTGAAGTGCACATTCGGGTGTTTGGTTGCTTGTATGACATCAAAGCGGTATTTATTATAATCCTCAACGTCTCATCTTTCCAAATACATAGTCGTCTTAATTTACCGCATTTCCCACTCAGACAACAAAAAGTGCAGAAGTTGCCCAATTAGCAGGAACGATGGGGGCAACTTGTCACGTGCGGTGCTCAATTTCAGCACGGCTGTCAGTCAACCATACATAGCTTTGAAGCTCAGAGCTCTGACGTCATTTATAGCATATTACTGTACAGCCACTGCGTTCCAATTTAGGTGCTTATCAGTGCCCAAATCGGCAAATTTCACCTGTGTGTGTGTGTGTGTGTGTATGTATGTATATATGGGTACTTGGCTCCGATTTTGTTATAATTATTCTGCTACTCAATCACTTTAACCCTGTAACCTCATTTGATACGGATATTGACCTTTTATATTTTGTTAGGGCTGGGAATTGCCGGGAACCTCACAATACAATATTACCACGATACTTGAGTGCGATTTTAAGTATATGTATTGCGACTCTCACGATTCTTTATGTATTGCATTTTGATATTACAATTTGATGTTCCAAACACTATATTTCTGCTGCAGAGAGATTTGTTTTGATCCTTCATAGAAATGAAAAGCGCTGAACATGGATCACTATTTTAAAAAGATGGAGAATAAGCTATAGGATGAGAATATTTGGCGTTTTGCCGCAGGTACGGGCAATTTTTAGCGCTAGTCCAAAAATGTCACTAACTATCGAGCACCCTCACCCATCACTATTGTATATAAGTTTGTATATTATTGTGTATTTATTTTATTGTGTACTTTTTTTTTGTGTATTTTGACTGTATTACTGCGAAGTTGAGGAAGAACTTGCAAGCAAGCGTTTTCACTGTACATGTGTCCTGTGAACGTGACAAACTCTGATATGATTTAACCTCGAACAGCATGTTGCTGCTGTTCAATTTAAAAAATATATATATATGTTTTTTAACTTTTTTTGTAAGGGGGAGGGATGTTTAGTCTGCATGCTATCATGTTATAGCACCTCAGACTACTCACTTTTTGCTCCTTCCTCTTCCTATCTTTCCATCCCCCTGTCCAGTTGTATTAGTGTGTAGCTTGCCGCGGCGGTGCCATGTTGGTGAAAGACAAGCTGGAGGCGGTGCTGAATGTGGGGCTGCGAGTCCCCAGCATCATGCTGCTGGAGGTACTTTACCGCTGGGATGTCAGCTCCTTCTTCCAGAAGATCCAGAGAAGCAGTCTCAACAACAACCCCCTCTTTCAGTACAAGTACCTGGCTCTCTACCTGCACTATGTTGGTCAGTACCACGCCCCTCCCTTTTGAGTGGTCATTTATAGTATTTGTACCTTTAAACAGCATATTTTGACAAATGCACCCATCCACTTCTGAAACATGTCAAAATTCATTTTTCAAAGCTGGTGTTTCTACATTAGCCTATATATTAGCCCATATCTATATTTATTTTTTAGGGGGTAGGTCAGCTTTAATATTGCAGATATATTGTGGCTTCCATCAATATAATTGTCTGCATCATTTCCAATCCCCAATATATTTTTGTGTGTGTGTATGTACAGTTGAAGTCGGAGGTTTACATACACCTTAGCCAAATACATTTCAACTCAGTTTTTCAGTTCCTGACTTTTAATCCTATTAAAAATTCCCTGTTTTAGGTCAGTTAGGATTACCACTTTTATTTTAAGAATGTGAAATGTCAGAATAGCAATAGAGCGAGTTATTTTATTTCAGCTTTTATTTCTTTCATCACATCAGAAGTTTACATACACTCAATTAGTGTTTGGTTACATTGCCTTTAAATTGTTTAACTTGGGTCAAATGTTTCAGGTAGCCTTCCACAAGCTTCCCTCAATAAGTTGGGTGAATTTTGGCCCATTCCTCCTGACAGAACTGGTGTAACTGAGTCAGGTTTGTAGGCCTCCTTGCTCGCACATGCTTTTTCAGTTCTGCCCATACATTTTCTATAGGATTGAGGTCAGGGCTTTGTGATGGCCACTCCAATACCTTGACTTTGTTGTCCTTAAGCCATTTTGCCACAACTTTGGAAGTATGCTTTGTTCATTTGGAAGACCCATTTGCGACCAAGCTTTAACTTCCTGGCTGATGTCATTAGATGTTGCTTCAATATATCCACATAATTTTCCTTCCTCATGATGCCATCTATTTTGTGAAGTGCACCAGTCCCTCCTGCAGCAAAGCACCCCCATAACATGATGCTGCCGCCACCCCCGTGCTTCACGTTTGGGATGGTGTTCTTCGGCTTGCAATCCCCCGTTTCCCTCCAAACATAAAGATGGTCATTATGGCCAAACAGTTCTATTTTTGTTTCATCAGACCAGAGGACACATCTCCAAAAAGTATGATCTTTGTCCCCATGTGCAGTTGCAAACTGTAGTCTGGCTTTTTTATGGCGGTTGCTGAGCGGCCTTTCAGGTCATGTCGATATAGGACTCGTTTTACTGTGGATATAGATACTTTTGTACCTGTTTCCTCCAGCATCTTCACAAGGTCCTTTGCTGTTGTTCTGGGATTGATTTGCACTTTTTCCAGCAAAGTACGTTCATCTCTAGGAGACAGAACGCGCCTTCTTCCTGAGCGGTATGACGGCTGCGTGGTCCCATGGTGTTTATACTTGCGTACTATTGTTTGTACAGATGAACGTGGTACCTTCAGGCATTTGGAAATTGCTCCCAAGGATGAACCAGACTTGTGGATGTCTACAATTTTTTTCCTGAGGTCTTGGCTGATTTCTGTGTGTATATATGTGTGTGTGTGTGTGTGTGTGTGTGTGTTATTTCATAGTTTTGATGTCTTCACTATTATTCTATTATGTAGAACACATACTCATTCAAGGGGTTAACTTTAGACTGGTACTGTATTCTACCATCCCTCCCCTAATTGGAGTAAACTAATCGACAACTACTCTTAGGAATCTACTTCCATACTGTACGTTTTACAGACACAGCATATTTTACAATTGTTATTTTGTTTGTTTTTGTCCCATCCTTCAGCTCCACTCAACCCCTCCCATCTATCTGAACACCATCCAGTTTTGATTTCTTCATACTCTAAATTTGTATTATATTGAGTATTATTATATTGTTAATCGACTGATTTTCGAATCACCCAGCAGTGCTATTTGCAGAGTTAACTCCAGGTAAATAGCCCATATCTTTAATGATTTTGTAATTGTGAGATTAGTGTGTTTGCACTTTCCTTTGAAGTAGCTAGCAAGTTTACTAGATGGCTACAGTAGCTGCCTTGGTAACCAAACAGACTTGCTAGCTTAGCTAACCAAACCATCAGTCCTAGCTTACTATGAAAATCGATTTAAACAAAGCCAATGTTTTCAATTCAACTTTTGCTTTCAAAAGCAGCACAAACATAGAACATGTAAAAATTTACTTCATAGCCATTAAATTATACAGTGCTTTATAGGGAAATAATTCACGCTCTAGAATGCCAAGCATTTTTAAACCTGCGACTCAGTCTTGAATGGCGTTGCATTTAAATACTTTTAGGTTTGTCAAAGGCATAGCTAGTTATTAATTTGTTCTTAACTGACTTGCCTAGTTAAATAAAAGCAATGACACAAATGATAAAGTCTGACATTGTTTGTAGTCAGCGTTTGCACAATGACTGTAAATGTCCATGGTCCATGTTGTCCGCCTTTCCTCTCAGCAAATTGTAAGGGTGAACATGCTTCTCCTACGTTTTTGTATTGGTAATGGCACGTTAACATGGACACAGACAGTACTTCTGCTCCAGTATGTCTATGCTCTGCTTGCGAGTGGGCCTGGCCCACTAAGAGCTCAGGGGAGGCAGGGTATAGGCTCATGCTTGTGTTTCAGACTAGAATAGAATGGCATGAGGTCATTAGGATGATAATTAAACAGTGAGACGATGCCATAATTAAAGCATGGCATGGCCTGACCTTAGACATCTGCTGCTGCAACTGTCTGCCTGCAGGCCAACACTTTTTTTTACTTTGTCATCAATGGTGAAATGTTGGCTCAGACGCATTTTCCTCTCCTTTGTCATTTTCCTCTGCTTTTATCCACCATCCGACACCCAAGTATTTTAATGGGAATTTCCGTGATGCTCAAGGTAAAATAAGTACTTTTCGTCCCAGCACCTTGGGGCGTTCCAATTGGTATAATTACCTTTTTGAAATTTACACAGAAGAGTAAAAGGGAAGATTCACACGTTTTGAATGCATTCACCCATCGCCCCGAGATGCACGAATACGATATAACGTGGAAAATGGGTGAATCTTTCCTTTTAACCAATACCATGGATGAATTGTATACTGTTTTGTGGTTTGCCAGTGTGTGTACTTTACTAGGCATGGAGGGTCATGTTATCAGCTGGTGGGTAATTGTGTAGTAGACAGACGGACAGTGTGAGCTGTGCGGGGAAAAGCAGCCAGCAGGGTTGGTTACTGTGACACTTGTTTAGGCAAGGCTAAGGCTGTCTCCTCACTGTGATCGGCTAGCACAATGTGCTATGTGTGTGTGTGTGTGTGTGTGTGTGTGTGTGTGTGTGTGTGTGGGCCTGGAGTAGGATGTCATCCCCTCTCCTCTCAAAGAAGCCTTTCTCTTCCCAGGGGAAAGGAGTGGACGAGGCACAGGCCATGATAACCAACTCACTGGCCTTGACTATTATGCAGTCACTAGATATGCTAATCATCAATGGGAATTACTGTGCAGTAGTCACATTCTTTTTTATTTAACTGTTTTTTAAAATAATTTTGTGTGTGTGTACACACTTTCTATGACCTCACCAGGGGTCTTTTTAGTGGCTTTGCATACTTGGCTGAAGTTGGTGGGTGAGACAATGAGGCTGGTATTGGCTGACGAATACACTGCGCAGCAGAGAACAGTTGACTGGACTGAACCTCTGTGTGTGTGTGTGTGTGTGTGTGTGTGTGTGTGTGTGTGTGTGTGTGTGTGTTGCTGATGTCACTCTTGGAAAGAGACAGACCGAGGGAGAGCCGGATGTTCATCTTTTATCTGTATTTCTAGGCTTCACCAACTATTTCGAATCTCATGAGGACTTGAAGCTCATGGTTTAGGCCATACATCATCTTATTAGCATTTTTCATAATTTTGGCTCCTTTTGGCTGTAACTAACTATTTTGCTTAAGGACGATTAGGGACAGTGTATTTATACTGCCAGCACTGATTCTTTCACATCGGACCACTCTTTGTACTGCCTCCATGACTTTGCATAGCAAATGGCTCTGGATCCATGGCTGTGGATTAACGGCTCTGTTTTATTGCTGTCTCTGCTGTTAAGCAAATTCTTCTCATCCGTGTTGTGTTGGCTTACCTAATGCAGGCCAAGGAACAGCATGTGCTCTGTTAATACACATTGCTGCACCTGACCATGGCTGGAAGGCTTTTCTATGTGCACAATACACATACTCCCAGGCCCATCCCTCCTTATGGACTCATAGTCAGTAAGCCTAGCTAGGCCAATATCACCAGGACAGCTATATTAGTTTTATGTGAAATGGTTTGCCCCAGGCACAGGATTAAAAAAAACAAAAAAAAAAAAAAAAAACATAATGCCTTACTTTTATAGTCACAGTTCATTATTTGCACCATCTGCACACAGGGCTTAATGTCCCCTCAGCAGTGAGCCTGTCTGGGGGAGTGGCTGGGGAGCGTGGGACTGAGTCTGTCAGGTGAGGATGGGAACCTGTGAGTTGGGTCTGTTGGGGAAACTGGGCCTCTGTACTCTTGTATTCAGGCCCTGTTAAGATTTGTGGCTTGTACCAACGCAGCACACAAGGTTAGAATTACTGAGTTGTCTAAGGCTGTTCCGGACTGGTCGTAGCCTCCCTGCCTCGGAGGCGTGGGGTTCTGAGTGCAACTACAAGCCAAGAGCAGGAGCCTCTAACCAAAGCACCCACACAATGTTAAACACGCTGACTCATATTCATCACTGAAGGAAAATGCTAGGCTACTAACCAAACACAGGCTCTGTAAAGTAAGATACATTATGGACTTCTTCTTTCAATGAAGGTTTTATCTGGTTCAAGGTATTTCGTCAGCAGTGCTTCCTCTCCCGTCCTACCGCCACGTCTCTTCTGCTTTGTGATGGTTGTGATTGAGCATCCAGACCAGGCAAGAGGCCCATAGATAAGCCTATTGACAGCAGTGATGTGACTGGCTTGCAGAATATAGCTCAATCTCCTCCTCTCAAGATTACATAAGCAGCATCCGGTGGTGGCAACAGTTCTCCCCCCCCCCCACACAAAGCTCTAATTTCCCGTCACCGTGGCTGCCTGTCACAGTGAGGCTGGCTCACCCTGACTGACCAGGCCACTCACACACTCCACTGGCTGGGAACACTGACTCCAGTCAGGGCCCGTGGCACTTAGACTGAGAGGATCATAATCATTTCGGTTTTCATTGGAGGTAGAATCATATCAGTATCTATCTGTCTAGCTGTTGTCATGCCAGAATGATTCAGTCCACTGACCACTCTTTCAAGCCTCAATGGCTAACTAGCCTCCTATCTCCCAGTGTTGTTGTCATGCTCCCTGCTCTTTTAATGAATGTTTGATCAGGTTTAGTTACATGTTTGTTATTTATTTATATATATACACACACACACATACTGTCTGTGCGCAGGATGGTGCAGTGCGCTTTAGAGGAGTAGCTGTCTAATGGAATCCCCAGGATGAATTGGCTGGGTGGATCTATTGCATGCTGGGTCGAGGTCGGCCATTTGAATCCCTGGTGTATTGGTGGCTGATGATTTGTCTAGGGGAGAATGTAATTTACATACTTCTCGTATCCTCTCTCGTTGTCGTCTCCGCAGAAGGAGGGACCTCTGACTCTTTTCTTCCCATGGGTTTTGAGAAGGTGAGCGAGGATGCGAGTAGTTTCTCCCTAGGACTGTTTTCTGCTGATTCCACTAAACTAGGCAGGCCACGCTCAAACAAGATGGCCTCTGTACGCCTATGTAGATATTCCATAAAAAAATCTGCTGTTTCCAGCTGCAATAGTCATTTACAACATAAACAATGTCTACACTGTATTTCTGATCAATTTGATGTTATTTTAATGGACATTTTTTTTTACTTTTCATTCAAAAACAAGGACATTTCGAAGTGACCCCAAACCAAACGGTAGTGTATGTGCATTTTTCCACTTCCTGGTGTACTGTATTGTACAGACCCCTCTCCTTCCCTCTGTGATTCACTGTCCTGACTGAATCTCTCCATCTCTCTGCTCTGCTGTGTCTCTCAGGTTACATCCTCAGCCTGGTGCTCCTGACTCTGCCTCGTCAGCACCTGGTGAAGCTCTACCTGTATGTGCTCACTGCCCTGCTGCTCTTCGCTGGACACCAGGTCTCCAGGTGAGACACAGGCACATACTACAGCTAAAATAATCCTAGACATGTGAAATTGTTAGCTAGGGGCTGACTGTATTCGGAAGATCATTTTAAAAGCTATGATTTGAAACCATTTCAAGTTACTGTTTTTTATAGGTGTTCCATAAAACAGTTACGGGTAATACAGTTGTGACTTTCTGAACATATTATGATTCTCGCTCCGGAATATTGGTGGCTTCTACTGGCCCTGGTTGTGCGTAACCCTTGTTTATGCATAGTTCTGTATTTAACCAGTGTGGACAGAATACAGCAGGTGGGACTGCAATAGCTGAGCTTAGCTCTGACTATCTTGTCTTCCTGTTTTAGGGATTATGTCCGAAGTGAGCTGGACTCTGGGTACGAGGGACCGCTCTACCTGGAGGCGCTGTCCATGAACCGCTTCTCCACCGCCCTCATAGGTAACTAACTAACTAAACACAGTCCCATCTTCACCACCACCCTCATAGGCAACTACAGTGCCTTCAGAAAGTATTCACACCCCTTGACTTTTTCCACATTTTGTTGTGTTAAAGCCTGAATTTAAAATGGATTAAATTGAGATGTATTTTTTGTTACTGGCCTACACACACTACCCCATAATGTCAAAGTGGAATTATGTTTTTGTTTAGCTGTTTACAAATACATTTTAAAAATGAGAAGCTGAAATGTTTTGAGTCATTAAGTATTCAACCCCTTTATGGCAAGCCTAAATATGTTCAGTAGTAAACATTTCCTTAATGTCAAAAGTTGCATAGACTCTGTGTGCAATAATAGTGTTTAACATAATTTTTGAACGACTACCTCATCTCTGTATCCCATACATACAATTATCTGTAAGGTCCCTCACTACAAAGATACAGGCGTCTTTCCTAACTTAGTTGCCGCAGAGGAAGGAAACTGCTCAGGGAATTTTGAACATGAGTGAATTGGCAGTGGAAAAAAAGGAAGCCTAAGTACCTTCAAATTTTCAAGCATAGTGGTGGCTGCATCATGTTATAGGTATGCTTGTAATCGTTAAGGACTGGACTGTGGATTTTTTTAGGATAAAACAAACGGAATAGAGCTAAGCACAGGCAAAATCCTAGAGGAAAACCTGGTTCTGCTTTCTACCAGACACTGGGTGGAAACTTCACCTTTCAGCAGGACAATAACACAAAACACATGACCAAATCTACACTGAAGTTGCTTACCAAGAAGACAGTGAATGTTCCTGATTGGCCGATTTACAGTTTTGACTTAAATCCATTTTAAAATCTATGGCTAGACCTGAAAATGTTTGTCTAGCAATGATCAACCACCAATTGGACAGAGCTTGAAGAATAAAAATAAATAAATGAATGGGCAAATGTTGTACAATCCAGGTGTGGAAAGCTCATAGACTTACCCAGAAAGACTCAGTTATAATCTATCCTACATCCTTTTATCAATCCGACGCCTACCTGAGTCTGCTCAGTTTTTCCCCCTTTCTTTCCATTGTTCAATTCAAACAGTCTTCTGAGTGCTCAAGGTAGTTTTGTTCGCCCTAGAACCTTTTCAGACAAAGGAAAAGGCAGTGTGTCCTTGCTTCATCAGGTCAGGCAGTAGGTAGGGGGCTGGGGAGAGAGGAGAGGAGTTCAGGAGGTTGGTGGTGGGTGCTGTATAATCTGGTGCCATTTGCCGCAGAGCTCCTCGCTCTCTCGCTGCCAAAGGTGCTTCTACAGAGTGAGAGCGTGACCACAGTCTCCAGTACAAAGGGAACGCACATAACTCAGACAGGCCTCTGTCTTTCTCTCCTTCAATCTCTCCCTTTACCCTCCACTCATGCTCGCTCTTTCTCGCTCACTCATTGACGTATTTCTTGTTGTACTGCTTGTCATAAGAGGGAAACTTGTTGCTGACAGGTTTTCAGTAGTGTGACTAGTGTCTTTCAGGTTTCATGTTACCGAGGTGTGGGTTCTGCCTCTTCTACAAATACAGCTGGCCGCACTGGTGTTCTCTTCAGAGCTCTGTGAAAACCTGAAAGCTCAGAAGGGGAAGAAGCAAGAAACCAAGAGTGTCATCATGAATAGGAAGCCTGTGAAATGACTGGCATTTATGTAATGATCTGTTTCTTATGCTGACAAGATTCATCCTTCTGTTACTAAACACTCCGCTACTTTGACTTTGAAAACAGGAGCAACCTTAAAGATGTCCTCCAGTGATTTTTTGATGCACATTCAGTCCTGAGTTCTGACTACAGTTGCTTTCTAGGGACACTAGAGTCTTCACACACGCTCTGCAGGCGGGTCACAATGAGGGTTCATGTTTTCCAGGAGCGCAGTAGGCAGGGACCTCTTGGCCTAGTCATTAGTGTGTTATGGAACATGCTGCCTCTGTGCTGTCATCACCAGCCTCAGGGACTTCACATCAGCTCCGGGAGACACAGACTGGATCTGACAATATGGCTTCACTCATTCCGTCTCTCTGTTCTCGCAGTTTCTGAGCTTTCTAGTGCAGTCACATGCTAGCACTGTTTCATCAGAGTCAACTTGGGGCATGTAGCAGTAAACATGCACATGCTCCGGCCTCAATGAACTCTTGAGGTGCGTTTTTGCCCTCATTTGTCCTCGAGGGCGTTGCATTTATTAAAATGTTTTGCAGTCAGATCTTGAACACTTGCTCTTAAGATTCAGCTGTTCCGTGTTACTACACAGTTCATATACAGTGTGTGTTCACCTGCAGCCTGTGTGTATTAACACCGTCACTCCTGAGTCCCTGCCTCTCTCTCCAGGTCAGCTGGTGGTGTGCACCCTGTGCTCATGCGTCATGCAGACCAAGAGGATCTGGCTATTCTCTGCTCACCTGCTCCCCCTGGTGGCGCGCCTCTGCCTGGTCCCCCTGGAGACTATCGTGTTCATTAACCGCTTTGCCATGATCTTCACGGGCCTCGAGGTCATCTACTTCCTGGCCTCCAACCTGCTGGTGCCCTACAACCTGGCCAAGACCGCCTACAGGGAGCTGGTGCAGGTAAATAGTCTGCTTGGCACAGAATTATTTACACGCCAGCTTAGTGTTGGCTGGCTCTCAATCTGGAGAAGATTCAATGTCTACTCTACTGCCTGATTGTCACGGTTTTCTTTCACACATAAGACTGTAAATCTACCAGTTTACTGCTGTCTCTGTGTGTTTATTTCTCATAGCTAACAGTATCTGTGCTCTCCTCTTCCCTGTCCTGCTGTGCCTAGGTGGTGGAGGTGTATGGGCTGCTGGCTCTGGGGATGTCCCTGTGGAACCAGCTGGTTCTGCCCGTCCTCTTCATGTGCTTCTGGCTGGTGCTGTTTGCCCTGCAGATCTACAGCTACTTCAGCAGCCGCGACAAGCCCACATCCAGAGAGAGGTTGCTCTTCCTCTTCCTCACCAGGTGGGACAGGGCACTGCTTCCCAGAACACTAGAAACACTTTTCCCTTCTCTCGTGGAATCTGAGAAGTTGGAAACCCAAGTTGTTGGAACATTATTTAGTCTTAATTTCTACAGTTTTACACAACATTATGTAGTCTGAAGTTTGTTCTTATGTCCGTTTGTCGTAATCAAAGAGAATGTGACATGCCATCTATTACAAATACGCGCATGAACTCTGAATTGGTTTAGTGAGTGTTCTTACTGTCCCCTCAGTATTGCAGAGTGCTGCAGCACCCCCTACTCTCTGCTGGGCCTGGTCTTCACCGTGTCCTTCGTGGCGCTGGGCGTCCTCACCCTCTGCAAGTTCTACCTGCAGGGCTACCGGGCCTTCATGAATGACAACACCATGCATCGGTCAGTCCGCTTGCATTCTCACTCCGCCCATTTTATATCGTGTGTTATTTGACCCCTAGGTCGAACAATGAGCAACCTTTTTTTTTCCCTTTCTAACTGAAAGCACCAGTTAGTTTATGAATCTTTCTCTCGCTCTCACGCTTTTTCCCGCCGCTCTGTCGTCTCAGGGGAATGACGGAGGGCATCACGCTGCTGATCCTGGCTGTGCAGACTGGTCTGATTGAGCTGCAGGTCATCCACCGAGCCTTCCTCCTCAGCATCATCCTCTTCATCGTGGTGGCCTCCATCCTACAGTCCATGCTGGAGATAGCTGACCCCATCGTACTGGCTCTGGGGGCCTCCCGGGACAAGTAAGTTAAGGCTGAGTTGGAATGTCTCGCTACTTTATTTGATCAGGGTCTAGGTTTGGGAGGTATGCAACGTCATTGGTTTCTGTACCATACCTGGGTATACAGTATTAGCAAATATGCACGCAAGGGGGTCTATTACTTTAAAATAATATATACAGTATATTTGACAAAAATAAGCCAAAAACAATTTAGGCAACAGGGGTCTTGATCCAGGAGGGGATTGGATGTCTCTGCTGTAACCAAGAAGCTTGATCTTGACATCTAGCAAGTTAGCAAACCAAATGCATAGCTGAAGCCCTGAGGTGGATATAATTGATTTCTTATAACGTATAAGCAGTGGCGAAGCATGCAGCCCCGCAGCCCCTGCACGGGTATTGAAAATGAAACGGTATTGAGAATTATACCGTCGCTATTTTTGATAGGCTTGGGCGTATATCGCCCAAGCCTATCAGGGCCCATAGTGTCATCCACAGAGAGATTGACATTTTCAGCAGTGTAATATAAAAGGCCTCACTTCACATGGAAGTCTGTTCAAAATGCCAGAACTATATGATTAAATTCAACACAACTTTATTACGCCACTCATAGGTGTTGTCCTAGTAAAAGCTCTGTCGGTTGTTGCTCTATTCAGGAGCCTGTGGAAGCACTTCCGGGCCGTGAGCCTGTGCCTGTTCCTTTTGGTCTTCCCAGCCTACATGGCCTACATGATCTGCCAGTTCTTCCACATGGACTTCTGGCTCCTCATCATCATCTCCTCCAGCATCCTCACCTCACTGCAGGTACACACACCTCAAGCTCTGTCGCCATGGACACACACACACACACACACACACACACACACACACACACCACACACTGTAGTCTATCCAATTCAAAATATCCTTTTAGCCACTGGTGCACTGGATCCTTTGCCCATTTATTTGCAGTAATGACATAAGGACACGTCAACAATGTTTCATATGTAAGGCAGATGGCTTTACGGTTTGTGCTGAAATATATTGCGTAGGTCTATGATGGTGATGTGACTGGCACGGACTGTAAGCTCCCATATCTGTGCCTGCTATTCCCTGGCAACCTGTGACTATACAGTGCCTTACAGAAGAGTATTCAGACCCTTTGACTTTTCCCACATTTTGTTACGTTAGCCTTACTCTAACATTGATTATAGTTTTCTTCACCTCATTAAAATACACAATCCCCCATAATGACCAAGCAAAAACTGTTTTTTTTTTTAGAAATGTTTGCTTATTTATTCAAACATTTTTTTTTTTTGAATGTTACATTTACATAAGTATTCAGACCCTTCACTCAGTACTTTGTTGAAGCACCTTTGGCAGTGATTACAGCCTCGAGTCTTCTTGGGTATGACGCTACAAGCTTGGCACACCTGTATTTGGGGAGTTGCACAGGTTTTTTTTTTCAGGTCTCTCCAGAGATGTTTGATTGGGTTCAATTCCGGGCTCTGGCTGGGCCACTCAAGGACATTCAGAGACTTGTCTCGAAGCCATCTCCACAGAGGAACTCTGTCAGTGACCATTGGGTTCTAGGTCACCTCCCTGACCAAGGCCCTTCTCCCCCGATTGCTCAGTTTGGCCAGGTGGCCAGCTCTAAGAAGAGTCTTGGTAGTTCCAAACTTCTTCCATTCTAGAATGATGGAGGCCACTGTGTTCTTGGGGACCTTCAATGCTGCATAAATGTTTTGGTACCCTTCCCCAGATCTGTGCCTCGGCCCAATCCTGTCTCTGAGCTCTACGGACAATTCCTTCATTCTCATGGCTTGGTTTTTGTGGGACCTTATATATAGAAAGGTGTGTGCCTTTCCAAATCATCTCCAATAAATGGAATTTACCACAGGTGGACTCCAATCAAGTTGTAGAAACATCTCAAAGATGATCAGTGGAAACAGGATTCACCTGAGCTCAATTTCGAGTATCATAGCAGTGTCTGAATACTTATAGAAATAAGGTATTTCTGTTTTTTATATGTTTAATACATTTGCAAACATTTCTAAAAACCTGTTTTTGCTTTGTCATGGAGTATTGTGTGTAGATTGAGGATAAAAAAAAAAAGGGGGAAAATGTGAAGGGGTCTAAGTATTTTCCGAAGGCACTGTATTCCCTGTGATATATGGAAAACCCTGCCCACTTTAAGTGGGTTGTCCATGTCATTTCAGCAAGCCATGACACTCACCACAAGCCATGACACCCACCACAAGCCATGACACCCACCACAAGCCATGACACCCACCACAAGCCATGACACCCACCACAGGCCATGACACTCACCACAGGCCATGACACTCACCACAGGCCATGACACCCACCACAAGCCATGACACCCACCACAAGCCATGACACCCACCACAAGCCATGACACCCACCACAAGCCATGACACCCACCACAAGCCATGACACCCACCATCTCAGATTGTGATATGGTTTCTGTAGCAGAAACTGATAAGATCAGCATTCCTGCAACATTATTTTGTAAAAATGTGCTTCTGGTGTGTTGACTATCTATAATAGAAAAAAGGAAGAGTGCAGACCTTACTACTTTGGTTCTATATATTACCTGTGAGCTGTGATTACCTGTGACCCTTGACCCCCAACTGCTTGCCCCAATGTGAGAGTGACCTCTAGTGTCAAAACAAGTGAAACAAAGCACCCACACTCAATGTCCCTCCTCCCTAGGTGTTGGGCACCCTGCTCATCTACATCCTCTTCATGGTGGAGGATGTCCGTAAGGAGCCTGTGGAGAACATGGACGACGTCATCTACTACGTGAACGGGACCTACCGCCTCCTTGAGTTCCTGGTGGCGCTGGTGGTGGTGGCCTACGGCGTGTCGGAGACTGTGTTCGGGGAGTGGACGGTGATGGGCTCCACCATCATATTCATCCACTCCTACTACAACGTGTGGCTGCGCGCCCAGCTGGGCTGGCAGAGCTTTCTGCTGCGCCGAGACGCCGTCAACAAGATCAAGAGCCTACCCACCGCTTCTGAACTGCAGCTGGAGCAGTACAATGACATCTGTGCCATCTGCTACCAGGTGAGTGTGATCAGTGTGTGTCCAGTGTGTGCCCATGCTGTTTGAGAGGCTAACATTATTGGTCTGATAAATGTGTTTTATAGCCCTCTGCTGGTATGTAGGGGACAATGCAGCTAGAGGGGATATGAAATGGGTTCTGATGCCTAAACATTTCCAAAGAAAAATGATAGTTTAGTTTGAATAAGGATGTGTAACTGTGATATACTTCCAATCATCAGAAAAGCATCATCCGGCATTGTAGTGGGTTCTTCTGTGGTTGTCCATAGCCCTTCAGTAGTTAACCAGTGTGCTGTCTCCCCTTCTAGGACATGAAGTCTGCCGTCATCACCCCCTGCAGTCACTTCTTCCATGCTGGCTGCCTCAAGAAGTGGCTCTATGTACAGGAGACCTGCCCCCTCTGCCACAAACAGCTGAAGAGCCAATCACAGCCCGCCAATGCCACCGCTGCACCTGCTCAGGACGTTCTACCAGCCAATCCCAACCCAGCAGAGGCTGGGCAAGGAGAGCCAGTGGCCAGTCCGGCTGAAGGGAACAAAACGGTTGCTCAGAACGGTGTTCCTGTTGAAGGGAGCCAAGCCAGCCCCTCTTCCTCCCCTGCTAACCCTGACCCAGAGCCTGAGGGCCAGGCAGAGGAGAGGGCCCCATTCCCCCAGCAGACAGACACCGTGGATAGGGTGTATTTGGATGGCCCAGTGGCAGGTCCGTCACAGGGCTCAGGGGAGTCATGTCTCAGGCATCGCCAGCCCCAGCAGTCTGCCTCCTCCCCTGAAGCATCATCATCCACAGCATGTGCAGCTGAACTCCAGTCACAACTCCAACAGTCTGCCAGCCCCTTCTGCCTCTGAGCCTCGCTCATGCACACCACCTCACACACAGCTAAAGACTATTCATCCTCAAGTGGCTAATATGTACAACTTCACCATGATAGAGGTTGCTGGTTAACTGTTGGACTTTCCCTATTGCCACTTTCCAACACCTCCCCCTTAATGAACTCTCATGTATTTGTTGCCTGTTACTTAAAGTTTGGTCTTAAATGTCATTCATTAACATTTCATGGTTAATTAATTTCATTCTAGTACATTTCATGGTTAATCCAATAGGATTTCATCTATGAAATCTGATGCGGACTTGAGTAATGCCATACTGAACCTCGGTATAATTTCACTGAGAAATCTGCATCGATTTCTCTCACTTAGTATCAAAATAAGTAAGTAGCTTTGCACGAGCCTTGGCTAGCTGGAATGGCTCATAGGAGCAGGAGCCTATCTCCTATTTCTGTAGTATGAGGCAGGTTGATGTACAAGTACACCCCCTGGACAGGACGCTAGTCTATCGCAGGGCTTTGTCTCTAGTGTATGACTCGCCCGGGGCTCGAACTCTCAACCTTCCAGTCTCAGTGCGGACACTAACCACAAGGCCACTGAGTTAGATTAACAACAAAATGCAGCTATTTGACAGTTGACTGTACATCTATTCAGTGAAAGACAAACACAGCCACAATATAACATTTTAAGTTTCATTAACTCTCATTCATCTTCCCAATATAGTCCAATTAAACTATATTTCACTCACCGTTTCCCTCTTTAGGTCACTAACGTGAGCTCACTATTTTGCCACTCCCAAGTGTTTTCCCACCTTTCTACCCTGGTTGGGCCTTGCCTACCCTGGTTGGGCCTTGCCTACCCTGGTTGGGCCTGATGATCTGATACACAACAACCTTACCAAGTCAGGGCACAGGGTGGGCGAGGTGTTCTGTAGGTCGGAGACACAAACACTCACCGGATGTGTGATTGCCATTCATATAGTGAAAAGAACAGACATAGCACTTGATGTAGAAGCTTTATACGCACGCTTAGGCTTGCACGCTGTCACCGTCTGGTAGCTGTAGGAACTTTATTTTCATGATATGTAGCCCACGTGTTATGACATTTGCACTGTCATTTATAGCGATGCTCCAAAGTTGTATTTGTCAGGTACCAAATATTTTTGGTTTGTACGAGGAAAAACCTTATATAAATGTGTATATAACCGTTCATATATTATATGAAAATGACTTTTGATATACCTGCCATACAGTGTTAAAGAGGCACCACCCAATATGAAGTGATCTGAGGCTTGTGTGAACACTTCAGTGCCGTCTGTAGCTATAAGTGTGAAGGGTTGAAGTTCACAGATTGAGAGGTGCTAGCACTGAATTTACCTTCAGCAATATTTTTTGGGGGCATTTGTTAGTTTTGAGAATGAATACACGTTATTATGTATGATCAAACCTGTAAATGCTCCATTTTTTAAATTAATTTGTAACGAGTTGGTGGCTAGCACATTTTCTTGAAGGTAAATTGTGAGAAGTGGCTAAGAGTGTGAATAGTATTTTACATACATCATGACATTGACATTTGAAGAGGACTTTTAGCATTTGAAATGCATTCCTGTTTGGGATTTTGTTTCTTTGTGTTGGAGAAGCCCTACAATTAAATTGTTAGTTTTTTGTTCTTTATATATATATATACACACACAGAAAGAACGACATGCTCTGTGAATGCTGAATTCCAGTCAAGTTTGTATTGTTTGGTGAGAAATTTGCCTGGTGTCGCCTTTATTTTACAAAACTGAATGTCAAATAAATTCCACCATCCAATTTTAACCTGCTCTCTTTTAGTGTTGTTGATTTGATTATTGAAGAAGGTGATGGATAAGCCACAACTTCCAACATCACCAGGCAAGCGCTATCGTGGCTGGAACCTAGTCTCCCATAGCCAGACCTCAATGATTGCGGAAGTAAGCAGTCTGGCTCGAGAGACTTGCTGGACCCAATAATTGATGTATACACTAGATTACTGATAGATGCTGTGTTAACGCCGCTGTGTGTGTATGAGATATATAGATATCTCATACACACACAGTACCAGTCAAAAGTTTGGACACCTACTCATTCAAGGGTTTTCTTTTCTTTTTACTATTTTGTACATTGTAGAATAATAGTGAAGACATCAAAACTATGAAATAACACATACGGAATCATGTAGTAACCAAAAAAGTGTTGAGCAAATCAAAATATTTTATGAGATTCTTCAAAGTAGCCACCCTTTGCCTTGAGGACAGCCTTGCACACTCTTGGCATTCTCTCAGCCAGCTTCATGAGGTAGTCACCTGGAATGCATTTCAATTGACAGGTGTGCCTTGTTAAAGGTTAATTTGTTGAATTTATTTCCTTTTTTAATGTGTTTGAGCCAATCAGTTGTGTTTTGACAAGGTAGGGGTGGTATACAGAATCTAGCCCTATTTTGTAAAAGACCAAATCCATAATATGGCAAAAACAGCTCAAATAAGCAAAGAGAAACTGGCTCTCGTGAGGACCACCACAGGAAAGGAAGACTCAGAGTTACCTCTGCTGCAGAGGATAAGTTCATTAGAGTTACCAGCCTCAGAAATTGCAGCCCAAATAAATGCTTCACAGAGTTCAAGTAACAGACACATCTCAACATCAACTGTTCAGAGGAGACTGCGTGAATCAGGCCTTCATGGTCAAATTGTTGCAAAGAAACCACTACTAAAGGACACCAATAAGAAGAAGAGACTTGCTTGGGCCAAAAAACATGAGCAATGGACATTAGCCTGGTGGAAATCTGTTCTTTGGTCTGATGAGTCCAAAGTGTCTTTGTGAGACGCATGTGTGGTTCCCACTGTGAAGCATGGAGAAGGAGGTGTGGGGGAGCTTACCTTAACTTGGAAGAGTTCCAGTGTTGTGTTGGATAGTCATAGCCAGCTAGCTAACATAGCATCCCTCTGAGCCGAGTGAGTAACTAAACTAGCCAGCTGCATTTGCTATCTAAGTGAAACTGAAAGTGAAAAAAGATTACGATCTCTCTCTCCCTCTTCCTTCTCCTTTTTTGTCTTCAACAATTGTCTTTCTCTCTTTGAGTCAACTACTCACTACGTTTTATACACTGCAGTGCTAGCTAGCTGTAGCTTATGCTTTCAGTACTAGATTCATTCTCTGATCCTTTGATTGGATGGACAACATGTCAGTTCATGCTGCAATAGCTCTGATAGGTTGGAGGACGTCCTCCGGAAGTTGTCATAATTACTGTGTAAGTCAATGGAAGGGGGTGAGAACCAAGAGCCTCCTTTTGTCTTGAAGTCAATGTACCAAGAGGAGGACGGAAGTTAGTTGTCCTCTGGCTACACTATGGTTCTATCCTACAGAGTGCTGTTGAGGCTACTGTAGACCTACATTGCAAAACAGTGTGATTTAATCAATTATTTGGTGACGTGAATATATTTAGTATAGTTTTGTTTAAAAAGGATAACCTTTTCAATGTTTTACCATTTTTATTTTTATGAAATATACTGAGGATGGTCCTCCCCTTCTTCCTCTGAGGAGCCTCCACTGATATGTGTATATACAGTGGGGAGAACAAGTATTTGATACACTGCCGATTTTGCAGGTTTTCCCACTTACAAAGCATGTAGAAGTCTGTAATTTGTATCATAGGTACTCTTCAACTGTGAGTGACGGAATCTAAAACAAAAATCCAGAAAATCACATTGTATGATTTTTAAGTAATTAATTTGCATTTTATTGCATGACATAAGTATTTGATACATCAGAAAAGCATAACTTAATATTTGGTACAGAAACCTTTGTTTGAAATTACAGAGATCATACGTTTCCTGTAGTTCTTGACCAGGTTTTCACACACTGCAGCAGGGATTTTGGCCCACTCCTCCATACAGATCCTTCAGGTTTCGGGGCTGTTGCTGGGCAATACGGACTTTCAGCTCCCTCCAAAGATTTTCTATTGGGTTCAGGTCTGGAGACTGGCTAGGCCACTCCAGGACCTTGAGATGCTTCTTACGGAGCCACTCCTTAGTTGCCCTGGCTGTGTGTTTCGGGTCGTTGTCATGCTGGAAGACCCAGCCACGACCCATCTTCAATGCTCTTACTGAGGGAAGGAGGTTTTTGGCCAAGATCTCGCGATACATGGCCCCATCCATCCTCCCCTCAATGCGGTGCAGTCGTCCTGTCCCCTTTGCAGAAAAGCATCCCCAAAGAATGATGTTTCCACCTCCATGCTTCACGGTTGGGATGGTGTTCTTGGGGTTGTACTCATCCTTCTTCTTCCTCCAAACACGGCGAGTGGAGTTTAGACCAAAAAGCTCTATTTTTGTCTCATCAGACCACATGACCTTCTCCCATTCCTCCTCTGGATCATCCAGATGGTCATTGGCAAACTTCAGACGGGCCTGGACATGCGCTGGCTAGAGCAGCGGGACCTTGCGTGCGCTGCAGGATTTTAATCCATGACGGCATAGTGTGTTACTAATGGTTTCCTTTGAGACTGTGGTCCCAGCTCTCTTCAGGTCATTGACCAGGTCCTGCCGTATAGTTCTGGGCTGATCCCTCACCTTCCTCATGATCATTGATGCCCCACGAGGTGAGATCTTGCATGGTGCCCCAGACCGAGGGAGATTGACCGTCATCTTGAACTTCTTCCATTTTCTAATAATTGCGCCAACAGTTGTTGCCTTCTCACCAATCTGCTTGCCTACTGTCCTGTAGCCCATCCCAGCCTTGTGCAGGTCTACAATTTTATCCCTGATGTCCTTACACAGCTCTCTGGTCTTGGCCATTGTGGAGAGGTTGGAGTCTGTTTGATTGAGTGTGTGGACAAGTGTCTTTTATACAGGTAACGAGTTCAAACAGGTGGAGTTAATACAGGTAATGAGTCGAGAACAGGAGGGCTTCTTAAAGAAAAACTAACAGGTCTGTGAGAGCCGGAATTCTTACTGATTGGTAGGTGATCAAATACTTATGTCATGCAATAAAATGCAAAATAATTATTTAAAAATCATACAATGTGATTTTCTGGATTTTTGTTTTAGATTCCGTCTCTCACAGTTGAAGTGTACCTATGATAAAAATTACAGACTTCTACATGCTTTGTAAGTGGGAAAACCTGCAAAATGGGCAGTGTATCAAATACTTGTTCTCCCCACTGTATATATATAGTTTTTTTTTTTTTTTTGGGAAATAATAGAAATGCATTTATAAATGTTTACATTAATTTCTGCTACATCTATTATATTACATAGACTTTAATACATAGTTTTGAATGATATTATGCAAGGTAAAAATACAAATAAATGAAAAAATATATATATTTACCATGAAGTAGAATTTTTTTAGATGACTTACTGTCTTTATTAACAAAAAATACTTAGAATTCATGTAATTTGTTCATATAAACATGAAGTACTGCAGAATTCCATTCATTTCTATGGACAGACTGCTCCTACTGTGGAGTGCCAATATGGCCGACCAGTGGCTTCAAAGCCTCTCAATGGCCAATGCATAGATTCGGCAATCAAGGGTTTATATACAGTGCATTCTGAAAGTATTTAGACCCCTTCCCTTTTTCCACATTTTGTTACGTTACAGCCTTATTCTATAATGGATTAAATAATTGTATTCCCTCATCAATCTAAACATAATACCCCATAATGTCAAAACGAAAACAGGTGTTACGAAATTTTAGCAAATGTATTAAAAATAAAATACAGATACCTTATTTGCACAAGTATTCAGATCCTTTGCTATGAGTCTCAAAATTTAGCTCATGTGCATCCTGTTTCCATTGATCATCCTTGATGTTTCTACAATTTGATTGGAGTCCACCTGTGGTAAAGTCAATTGATTGGGCATTATTTTGGAGCAAAGGAATTGACCGTAGAGCTTTGAGACAGGATTTTGTTGAGGCACTGATCTGGGGAAGGGTACCAAAACATTTCTGCAGCATTGAAGGTTCCCAAGAACACAGTGACCTCCATCATTCTTAAATGGAAGAAGTTTGGAACCACCAAGATTCTCCCTAGAACTGGCTGCCTGGCCAAACTGAGCAATCGGGGGAGAAAGGCCTTGGTCAGGGAGGTGACCAAGAGCCCGAGGGTAACTGACAGAGTTCCTCTTTGGAGATGGGAGAACCTTCCAGAAGGACAATCATCTCTGCAGCACTCCACCAATCAGGCCTTTATGGTAGAGTGGCCAGATGGAAGCCACTCCTCAGTAAAAGGCACATGACAGCCCGCTTGGAGTTTGCCAAAAGGCACTTAAAGGACTGTCAGACCATGAGAGACAAGATTCTCTGCTCTGATGAAACCAATATTGAACTCTTTGGCCTGAATGCCAAGCGTCAAGTCTGGAGGAAACCTGGCACTATCCCTAAGGTGAAGCGTGGTGGTGGCAGCATAATGCTATGGGGATTTCTTTCTGCGGCAGGGACTGGGAGACTAGTCAGGATCGAGGGATAGATGAACGGAACAAAGTACAGAGAGATCCTTGATGAAAGCCTGATCCAGAGCGCTCATGATCTCAGACTGGGGCTAAGGTTCACCTTCCAACAGGACAATGACCTTAAGCACACAGCCAAGACAAAGCAGGACTGGCTTCGGGGCAAGTCCCTGAATGTCCTTGAGTGGCCCAGCGACGCTCCCCATCCAACTTGACAGAGCTTGAGAGTATCTGCAGAGAAGAATGGGAGAAACTCTCCAAATACAGAGAAACCCAAGAACACTCGAGGCTGTAATCGCTGCTGAAGGTGCTTCAACAAAGTACTGAGTAAAGGTTCTTTAAAAAAAATTGGAAAATACATTTGCAAAAATGGCTAAACCTGTTTTTGCTTTGTCATTATGGGGTATTGTGTGTAGATTGGTGAGGGGAAAAAACAATTTAATCAATTTTAGATTAAGAATGCAACGTAACAAAATGTGGAAAAAGTCAAGAGGTCTGAATACTTTCCGCATGCACTGTACATCATTGGCTAGAACTCGTGAGGGGAAAGGAAAAGGGACAACCTGAGCAACACCTAGAGGTGGAAGGTTCAGGTTGATGCCAAGAAAATGAGAGCTCTGTGAAATATGTGTCTTTAAGTGGCATTAACGGGTCCAAATTGTGCAAAAAGCTTGAAAATAAAACTTTAGTCCCGTTTATTTGAACACATTCACTATTAAGATAGCGGCATTAAGGTAACGTGATCATACATGTTTCCTCGACTGTTACATAAAATTATAGTTAAGTTTAAAATTACTTGAACATACATTTATTGAAAATACCAAAAAAAATACCAAAAAATTATCACACCCTGATCTGTTTCACCTGTCCTTGTGCTTGTCTCCACCCCCTCCAGGTGTCGTTCCGTCAGTCTCATGTAAAGACATCAACAGATCGGATGTAGACTCTGGATTTGGATACAATGAATCAATCCTGGATTTTAGATTGCGCTACTCAGGGTTACTGTTGCGCTACTTGTGTTCATGCACAATAATGTAGTCCTCCAGAATAGGGGTGTACCTGGACCAGAAGGCTGGAATTCTGTCCTTCTACAGTTTCCCTGACACAATGACTCTCCTCTAAAGAGTTCAGACCACATTCACTCAGCACCTTTATCTGGGCTTTGGTTTTACAACGGAACCACTGCTTAACTGTTTGATTTGGAGTAGAAGTCCAAAGTCCCATAAGGAAAGCTATAGAAATGCATTTATAAATGTTTACATTAATTTCTGCTACATCTAGTATATTACATAGACTTTAATACATAGTTTTGAATGATATTATGCAAGGTAAAAATACAGATAAATGAAAAAATATATATATTTACCATGAAGTAGAATTGTTTTAGATGACTTACTGTCTTTATTAACAAAAAATACTTAAAATTCATGTAATTTGTTCATATAAACATTTAATTGAAATACTGCAGAATTCCATTCATTTCTATGGACAGACTGCTCCTACTGTGGAGTGCCAATATGGCCGACCAGTGGCTTCAAAGCCTCTCAATGGCCAATGCATAGATTCGGCAATCAAGGGTTTATATACAGTGCATTTTGAAAGTATTTAGGCCCCTTCCCTTTTTCCACATTTTGTTAGTCCAAAGTCCCATAAGGAAAATACTTTGTTATGCTATATTACATTGTAATCTTTTGCGATCCAGGGTCAGAACCAGTTTTTCCAGTCAATTTTAGAATTGTAGGTTCTCCAGTCCTTTTTCTCTCAAAATCTCAAAATTATTCTGAATATTCTGAGATATATTAATCTGTTTTTGGTCTTCCTTTCTCATTTTCCATGACAATAAACCTTTGGCTAGCCAACATGCATGGAAACAATGGGCTGTAAAGTTATCCGACAAGACCATTGAATAGATAAGTATAGAAGGTATTTCCAACAAAAGCATGGGCAGAAGTATACGGGGGGCTTATCACCATTTTAAAGTTGTCAACTTCTTATGGGATCACAGGCCAGCAGGAGTGATCAGCCAATGAATTATACTCCTGAGCAAACATATTCCAGGAGTGCAGGTGGCAGTAGGCTTAAATCACAAACTTTGGATTTATGTCTGTAGACAATACACTCCAGCACTCTTTGTGACAGTGAGTACCTTTTCAGTCAGTACTGCCAATAAACTCATAATAAACTCAGAAAAGTAGAACAATAAGAAACACAGGCCTACTACTTTTAATTAAATGGAGATTGGCATAAATAACGCTGTCCATGGCCCTACGCTGTCACAGAAGCGATCAATGGCAAAGGTAGGCCCTCTTTGTACAACCACTGGTATTTTGGGAACTATGACACATACACGCTTAGTTTGCGTCTTATATGTTCAGGCAAAACTTTTACAGAGAACACACATCTACTATTGATGCATTTGATTGTGCCTCCTGAGGAGACATCTTGGACACACGGTGGCGACGTTTCATCACTTTTGAAGGTGTAAAATCTTCACACGCCATCATCTGCAGACTGTAAAATAGTAAGCCAGTCATAAAGCCAGTCATAAGGTAAACGTTCCAGAGGCATCCTGATAAAAAATAAATGTGTTTTGTTTTTTGTCTGTAATATTACTGGCCACTTAGCATATTTATGAAGTTGGCTTTAGCTAGCCCATATAGGTTTCAGGCTATCAATCAAGTTAAAGTAGCTAGGTTGTCTAACTATCTTGGGTGGCATGCCTGCAGAAAAGCAAGCAATAACTAAATCTACTGAATAAGACTCACACTCCATTCAATCTTTTAACCAGATTTGAGTAGCGATGCAGATGAGCATATTTAGTTTCTTTAAAAAAAGACCCACCAGTCAGGGGAATACAGACAGCTCAAAAGTTATGCTTAGATATGCAGAAATATTTTTGACATTAAACATAATGATTATGGCTCTAGATTGCAGGAAAAGACTGTTTCAAGTGTTATTACCGACTAGCCCCCCTCCGGACCACCCACCAGCCATCCTCACAAACTTTGTGCCCACTCTGATTTTTGGGCTGCATGACTCCCCTGAAATGTTCTACAAGTATTCCTCTAAATTCAGTATGTTATCCTTTTTAATGTTTAGCCAGTAGCCTAGGCCAACTCCAGCATGAACTTTACAATGAAACACAGACACTTTTTAATGTTTAGCCAGTAGCCTAGGCCAACTCCAGCATGAACTTTACAATGAAACACAGAAACTCAATGCAGTAAAGGAGGTTGGTGACACCTTAATTGGGGAGAAAGGGCTTGTGGTAATGACTGGAGCAGAATCAGTGGAATGGTATCAAATACATCAAACACATGGGTTCCAGGTGTTTGATGCCATTCCATTTGCTCCGTTTTGGCCATTATCATGAGCCGTTCTCCCCTCAGCAGCCTCCACTGCAATGCAGCCTACTATTGCAAATTGCGAGTTGATAGGGTAGCCAGGCTAGGAGTAGCAGGATAGAGTTTAAGTGGATATAGAAACTATTATTGGCAAGATAGGCTAGTTGCCTAAAATGTGCCTCATATGCTGCATTTACACAGGGAGCACAATTCTGATATTTTTTCCACTAATTGGTATTTTAACCAATCAATAATTTGGCAAAAGACCAGAATTGGGCTTCCTGTGTAAACGCAGCACCATATGCCTCTAGTCTATAGGCCTATTATTTTCCTCCATTGCCAGACATGAGGCCTATTGACCACAGGAGGGAGTCGCTGTTGCATCACATCTTCACGATGCCGCCAATGTATGATGGAATCACCAATTTACAGAGGAAACACAGTGCTGAGTATAGCCTACCTCCACACAAGCATTATCGACTCCTGTAGGTTGTGTGGCCTATCTTCAGCACCCACAGAACCACCTTGTTTAAATTGGGAGTATAGGCTAATTGAATTGGATGTTGCTGCCTTCTAGTATAGTTGTCTTGTAGATTAAAGTAGTGTAATGTGTTTTGATGGCTAGTTTATTGTGAAATGTAGGCCAATCTGATGTAAACAAGAAATCAAAACATATGTGATCATTGAGTTTAGAATCAATTCTGATTCATTTAATTATATTTTTTTCAGTGTTTTAGGCATTTTATTCTAATGAGAGACTCAAATTATATGTATTCATCTTACTAATATACCTAATATATTATGATACAGTAAGGCTAAGAAACACATTATTATTGTATCTGTCTTGTGCACTGGGCCATTTACGTTTAATTGTGGGTTGGTGTGACTTAATTAGATTAGGCCTATTTTTTTTTTTAAGTATCCATCTCTTATGGGAAAACTTTGGTGTGGAAAGGGGAATAAAAATATTCATGTTTCAGCTATGTGACAGTCACAGAGAAGAGAAACTGTTAAATTTACATATTCTCTCTATAGGCTCAGGTATGTGTCAGTCACAGAGAAGAGAAACTGTTAAATTTACATATTCTCTCTATCGGCTAAAGTATGTCAGACAGACACAGAGAAGATAAACTGTTAAATTGACATTGTATCTCTATAGACTATTAAAAAAACCCAGCGCTACAATCAGCAACACTCTATGGGTGCGCGCGTACACGCTCTTCAAAACCTTCCCTCAAAGCCTACGTCGATGTGTTTAAATATAGCATTACATTGACTACTTTTAATTTTTTTTTCGAGAGATAGGCTTCTTATACATACTAATATTTTTCATTGTGCATTACATTGTCCACTGTGATCAGCCTCACCTCAAACTTGTTTCCTTACAATTTATTTCATCATTTTACAGGGGACTCATAATCATACCTAGGCTATATAGTAGCCCAACAAGGTCAACAAGTGTAATGGATAGCGACAGGCAACATTAGCAAAATTGAACAGGAAAAATGTGTATTTCAGTTGTCTACTGTATTCATTTTTTTATTAAAGGCCTAAAGCATGATTCATTAAATTATTAATCAATCTCTCTCCAAATTAGTATTTTAGCCTATTTTAGCCTATTTACTTATTGCCAGCAAAGCCGAGGAATCGGGTTATTTTGAGCTAATTATTGTTTTTGTCACTTTTGTTTGTGCCTCAGCGCTTCTTTTTGCCTTAGTATAAATACAGTTACATTTAAATTGGAACCGTGAATATGTTTTGTTTCATAACATATGGGTTTCATAAATGTGTCTAAACAATTGTCTAAACAAAACGGTGGTAAAGACGCGTATTATTTTCTGCTGAAGTCCTGAGACCAACATTGCAACATCTTCAACGCCATGTCTTGATACTCCTGCTAATCGCATTGTAACCTTGACAATGTATGTGCCTATCACATAGCCTGCATTGATACAGCCTACACATGCGCTTTTGCCTACGTAATATGGACCTTCTGAAAGTTAGCATTAGTTTGTCTAAATAACATATTTATTGCCTGAGTTGGATGCATGGACATATGTCTACATAATGATAAATTATGTTTCTAAATTAAATCAAAACAGTTATATGTTGTTTTGCATCCCTATTTTGGAGTGGGTATATTCAAGTATGTAAAATGGTGTAAACTAGTGTATCTTAACATAAACTTGGAGCTGGGGTTGACATCTAAAGTTGAACACGTTTCACTAGCCTACATTGATAGTTTAATCGAGACAAAGATTCCGGTGTGCTCAGACACGTCTCCTCTCCCCTCCACTATGGTCACAATGAGAGCCTCTATAAGCAAAATAGCGCATGATCTCGAATAACGATACGCATGGGCACCACAAGTCAGACAATTCTATATTGAAGTTTAAAAAACGTAACTTAGTTCTATTTTCCCATAATAATAAAAGTATCAAGACCCGCGCAGAAATATCTCACTGGTGGCTACACAGTCAGACACGTTCTCAAGACATATCGGAACGAATTTGACATTTCTCGCTATATGCTTCACTTCATGTGACCAATTTGTTGATACGGAGTCGTCTTTAGCCAACTGTCTCCGAAAGCTCCTTTAGGGTACTCTCTTAGATGCGAGAGTGCGACGGTAAGGTGCTGTGGAGGTAAGGGAAGGGGGCGGACTTTAATGAGGCGATATGAGCTGTGGTTGGGCGGATCTGACACTGGGCTCGTCTTTGTTTGGGGCGGCCCGCCTCTAACAGTCACTCCCTCTTCCCTCTGGGGTTGGTGTGCTTGTGTTTAGTTCTCAGAGATAGTCAAATAGGATTCCTTTGGGAAGGGACACAAATCACTCCCATTTTAACAAGAGGAACAACACGGGATCTGCAGCCACAAGGGTCCTCCTCTTCTTGATTTCCAATTTCTTATTCATTTCCCTTTGACAGGGAATATCTCTGGAAAAGAAAAACAAAGAGAGAGAAAAGGAATAAAAAACTTGTCAGGGGTTGATGCCATTTGATCTAGCACAATCTGAAAGCTCTAGTTGATCCCATTCTCTAGTTGATACCAGAGCTCATAGAGCAAGTATCTTTAATACAGGAGGGATATCGTCAAAACCTCAACTGAGATTCTGTTAATTTGCGCTGTCTTGCGCGTCGCTCGTTTGTATTTTTATCACTGTTTGAAGTGCTTTTCGTCTCTGAGACACTTGGATTTTGATAACTCGTCTTTGGACTCTTTTCGTCTTTTTCTCTTGGTTTGAAGTAAACAGACACCTTGTCACTGGCATAAACGCGGACCCAGCACTAGCTCGCGCCCACGTTGTTACCCTATTTTACCTGTGATTAGAGAAAACGAATTTTGGGACACTCAAACGGAGAGAGGGAGCGCGATTTTTTCATGTTTGGGATTCAGGAGAGCATCCAGAGGAGTGGGAGTAGTTTGAAAGAGGAACCCATCGGATCCGGGATGAACGCAGTTCGGACATGGATGCAGGGAGCCGGGGTGTTGGATGCGAACACCGCCGCTCAAAGGTAAGAAGCCGGAGACAGCATCTTCATCCCGGCGCGAGGACTCTACCAGCGCACGGATGGTCCATGGTCCACACTGTTTTGGAAAACTATATTTTCAAGGGACCCATTTATTTTTGGTTTCTACACTTGCAGTTTAGCCTACACGCTTTGTGATCGAATAAATGTTAAGTTTTCTTCCCCGTAGTATCGATCCCCTCAACATTGGACGTAGAATTGAGAGTTTAGCATAATGGATGACTTCTATAGGCCTACTCTACTGTTAATTGGACATACTGTTCAACAATCCGTAATGGCTTAAGTTAGTTATAGAACAGTTCAAACTCGAGTGCTCATATTTAGAATATAATATGCTATACTATAATATTAGGATAATAAATATATAGTAATACATTGGCCATGCATAGCAGTATGTGTCTTGGGCTTGAGTAGGCTATCAATGCATTGCTAGAAGATCCAAAAGCCTAGACTATGTAACAGGTAAATCAACTAAACATCATCATAAAAGGGCCCACTTATATAGGCTACATACATTTTCTAAATTAGGCTATTTGTTCAAAATTAACCCGGTAGGCTTATAGAATATCAAAAGGTTCGCTTCGCACATATCAAAAGGACATGTGTGTGTAAACCAGCAATACACACGTTTAAATCTAAGGCTAAGAAGTTTGACTCTTAAAAGGTAACTATTATTTCCATACGTTAAAGTCTGCTGATGCCCTAACATGACCACCCCTTGCATGTCTATCCACAGTGGAGTGGGTCTTGCCCGGGCGCACTTCGAGAAGCAACCGCCATCAAATCTTCGGAAATCCAACTTCTTTCACTTCGTTTTGGCTCTATATGACAGACAAGGACAACCAGTGGAAATCGAAAGGACGTCTTTCCTCGGTTTTGTCGAGAAGGAAAAGGTGAGTGATATTTTACTTATTTTATCATCTTTTCGAACACACTAAATTGTACCACATCCACATTTGACAATTATATATGCCTATAATTAGGCTACAACCTAGATGTATCAGACGATTCTAATAAAAAATTAAACACCATCCCATCCATAGACTTGTGTATTTTATTTTACACTAGTTCATATAATTATAGGCTATCATAGGCCAATAGTAGCTTAATAAAAGTGTATCCAAATAATAATAATATACCTAATAATACTAGCTACGATAATATTAATACTACTACTAATAATATTACTAATATATTTGTAGAATAATATTTATCTTTTGAGGTTGATAAGTTATAGTCAATAATTGTAGTTTTATCTAGATGTTGACTTGTTTATAATAATATAAATTAGCCTATTTAATTAAATTAAACTCAATGTGTTTTTCTCATTACAAAATATCAATATATTTAGTACTACTGCTTTAGAAATAATTTTTGCAATGGGTTTTGTATATTTCAGTAAATAATAATAAGGCTCAAATAAATAAAACCACTTGTTCCATAAATTATCCATGTAATTTCCAACAAACCTTCCATGTATTTCTCTAGTAGCACTAGGCCTACATTAAGTAATTACTTCAATATCTTTATGAGATTTTGCTCCCTTTCAGCCATGAAAACAAAGGCTAATTTCTATACATTTCTATATACAGTTCAATTATTTAGTCATTAAAAATGTATGTGTAGAATAATTATGCTACATTTCGCCAATCAAACATTTTATCGAGTTATATTCAATGTACTAGTCTATTTCTGATAGCGCAGTCTAATTTCAACACAAGCGCACCTATGTCCATCTTAACGGATGTGAATCAAATGAGTTGAATCAATTTTATGTCTTCATTTACAGGAATCCACTGGAGAAAAGACCAACAATGGTATACACTACAGACTGCAACTTCTCTACAGTAATGGTAAGTGTAAAACATTAGTCAACTCTCCTCTAGGCAATGTTCTGAGTCGCATGAAGCAGACACATAGGTTACCACAAATACGATTTGCATTACATTCTACAGAAATAACAACACCAGGTGCACTTTAGTGTAGCCTTTTCACCGAGATCATATTTGCGTTTATTTGAGATCAAGTCATGCGCTTTATCAGGCTAATCAAAGTTTAATTTTTGATATATTTTTAATCATCAGTATATTGGCTGCTCCTATAGAAATAGGTAGCCTATACTGTCAGTGAAAGAAAGTAAAACATTTTATATAATAATAATAATAGCATCGTGAAGGAGTAGCCTAATTCAACTTTATCACTTTCTGAATTTCATGTCCTGAACAATTATCATAGCTAAATATTTCCGTATATTAGCAGTCTCGCGCTTGTTATTTCTTATATCTGCGAGCATGTAGCTTATCGTGTACGTTGTCCATAATGGCCCTGCTCAGTTAGTTAATCTTTTGGCCCCGTTAGAAGCTATTTATCTCACAGCAAAAAAGCGAACCAGTTTGTGTTTCTATGTATGCAATGTGTTATTGGTTTTATGGGCTATGTTGTTTACTTTATCAGCTTCAAATGGTCGCGTTCACATCGTTGCCATCACATTGCGAGGCTTAACAGTGTGTCGAGCAAAACCTTGAACCTTTTATTGTAGCCTATTAGATTCATTGATGAATAGACTATAACACGTTGCACAAGATACAATATATTGTGACATTATTTATGCCTATTCAGTTGTCGCTATTGGCTTGGAAATAGGCTATAGGCCTAAGTTTTTTTATATTGATTTGCCCAACATTGTTTTGGGGAACAACTATTGCATAATCCATCCCCAAAATGTTTCCTAATATTGTATAAAGACAATAACTATATTAACTAACATTGATAATAGCCATGGGAAACATATATTTTTTGCCAATATTGAAACTAAATTGTGACTGAAATATATTTTTTGATAAGTTTGAAGACTGATGTTCAGTAATTTATTTTGTTTTAATCGCACCTTTGGTGACAAATACCTTTATTGACAAAAGTTAATTGCTTAGATTAAGAATACAGATTGTAAATACCAAACATGACAAAATAAATGAAATTAGCATAAAGAGTAACCTTAACATTTTCAATGAGGTCGACTTTTTTTCCTTCAATGCATAATTTTCTACTTACAATAGTCATTGCCAGCATCTCTGTAGTGTTTGTGTGTGTGACAGTGTGTCTCAGGCCAAGGTACCTAATTCTAATAAAACCGTTTCCACTCATGTCTTTTGTCCTGTACCTCTCTCTCTCTCTCTCTCTCTCTCTCTCTCTCTCTCTCTCTCTCTCTCTCTCTCTCTCTCTCTCTCTCTCTCTCTCTCTCTCTCTCTCTCTCTCTCTCTCTCCCTCTCTCCCTCTCTCCCTCTGTTAGGCATCAGGACAGAGCAGGACTTTTATGTGCGACTCATCGACTCCATGACTAAACAGGTAAGGTTCCATCTCCTTATCCCTCTGCCTACAACAATATAAGAAGTGAAGGGAGGAGAAACAGTACGTTTCTCAGGCGGACCTGGTGCAGGAGGCAGAAGGCAGAAGGCAGCAGCCCATGGAAGACTGTGTGTACACGAAGCCCTCGGGGCCTGTGTCACATTTGGACAGGTCCCCCCTCTCTTGGTAGCACTGACAGCCCAGAGTGTCTTCTTGTATTACGCCCTTGACAATGAGGTGGGGACCCATTGAAGTATCTTTGCTGAGCTGCTCTGCTCTCACTGTAATACTCACGCTGCTGGTTTGGGTGGGGATGGGGGGTAATTTAATTGACATTCAAGTGCAAGAGTTTATTATTTGGAAAGTGTAACTATTATTTTGAATGACATTTTTTAGACAGACACCCCCAAGAAAGTTACAATTTCATACACTGAAGTATAATGTTCAGAGATATTATTTACAGGTAGGCCTTCAGCCAGAAGTGTTTGTACCGTTTTCTCTTCTGGATTGTACCCCTATGGATAGTGTGACGTGTTTGGTGATTGGCTAGTGTGCTCGTTAGTGGGCTCAGGGTAATGGCATGCTTCTGAGAGGAGAAACAGACCCATTTTACACTCTTTTAATGCAAACTAACGTTGCGTTGAACCAACGTTGAATTGACGTCTGTGCCCAGTGGGTGGGCTCTGATGGTGTCACACTCTGCATGGGCGCCGTAGCCAATATCAAATGGCAGTAAACCCCAGTAGTACTCTGACAGTGGCAGTCTTGTTGTTTCTTAATAAACTGTTTGACCTGTCCTCTTTAGGGGAGTGGGGGGTGGGGGGGGGGGGGGGGGGGGGTAGGGTTGCTGTTGGTTGGGAGGACTCAACTTTTTTTCTTTCTGTCCACACATAGAATTCCTTTTGTTCTTTTTGGTTACATCTGTTGAGGAGACGAACAGAGAGTTTTAGGAATAGACTCACAGAAATTGGTTGAGCTGCTGTTGAATTGAGACCAAAACTATTTGAAATAGGAACCTGATTATTTTGTGTTCATTTTATCAGTGTAGCAGCTTCTCTAATTTCTATGTCATCTTTCAGTGTTAGTGAGTGATTGCTCGATTTATGACTAGTATTGTGAGGCACATTACATGGCGCGCACATCTGTCTTTGATGCCTTGAGATGAGTCAGATGACTTAAGGATCAGGTTTGTTTTAGCTCTGGGCGTCTCTTGAGTTTTCTGTCAGGAATGTGAGCAGAGCCGTCGCTAGGGCCTCACAGCTAGTAGCTACCAGAGGTGGAGCCGCTGATGCTGGAGAGTCAGGAGGGATATAGTATGGAGGCTGGATAATAAGTAAGGACAGGAGGGATATAGTATGGAGGCTGGATAATAAGGAGTTTTTTTTTCTGACCAGGAAAAACTCTGTGCTGTAGTTGTAGCCTATATTTAAGACCTGGAGTTTTTCCTGGCTGTGTCATCTGATCAGGGAAAACTTGTAGCTCATATAATAAGGTTTAACAGAGAGACTGCTGTAGCCAGTGTGATGATGACATGGGGCGGAGGGAAAGGAACACTAACTAACAGGTGGTCCAGCCAAAACATTGTTGCAGTTGGTTAGGGTAAGGTATAAAGTCACCATGATCAGATCCATAGCTCCATGCACTTTCTCTTCAGTGAGTCTGTCTGTCTGTCACAGCTGTGAATCCCAGTGTCTGATCACAGTGCTGCCTGCATGCCGCTGTTCTAGCCCCCATGGAAATAAAGGGTAATCACGCTAATCCTATAAACCTAACCACAGTGTTTAAGAGTCACTGTGCTGTTGTTACTGTGACCACCACCGCTACCGCTGCACTGCACTGCAGCTCTGAAGTAACAACCGCTTATGTGTCACTGTGGCTTTATATCCTACTAGAGATAATCTATTTTATGGTGTGTGGATAACTGTATTGACAACTACCATGCATATTGAAATCACATTCAGTTAGTACACTCATTTTTATCTCAACGATAAAATTGCAGTTATTAACATAGCAATTATTGTTATAAACAACTATAAAATCAGCACTACTATCACACAGAACTAATTTAGAAAACATGTGAGGTAGAGTAAAAGGGTGAGAATGAGGTAGAGGGAGAGAGAGTGAGAGGGAGATACTGTAGATAGATAGAGGGAGAGGTAGAAGCCTCGGGTGTCAGTCAGACAGCTGTATCTGTGATCACCGTCTCCACCTCTGACAGATCTGATTAAGACAGCGCCCAGGCAGGAGGGCCTCTCCTTCTCTCCCCCCAACTTTCTCTCTCTCTCTCTCTCTCTCTCTCTCTCTCTCTCTCTCTCTCTCTCTCTCTCTCTCTATCTCTCTCTTTGGCGCCAGAACAGCTGAGCCGGGGGTGGGGTGGAGTAGTTGCTAGTTTGAGGGGGGAACAAAGACGGAGACAGGCAGGCTCTTTAAAAGTAGCTGTGGCAGCGGCCTGGGAAGAAAGGCTGCCATGCTCCTGATGGCACGCTAACAGATGACGCTAACAGATGACGCTAACAGAGTGGGAAGTGTGTTTTCACATATTTATAGCAACTTGTTTACACGGCTTCGATTCCAGCCGTCACATCAAAGCCAATGAGGAAAACGGCAAATTAAAAATGAAATGTGCGGCGTGAGATGAAATATGCACTAAAAGGCACATGAACGCTACATGCCTTTTTATGCACCCAGTACATCACTTTGTTCTTAGCACAGGATGGGTCTGAATGTCATGTGTGCTACATAGATGGTGGTGGTAGAGGGAGCATATTTAGTTTTTATGGACTGTTGACTTAAATAATAGAAAGACATGATTGAACCGCACCTACAGTAAAATGTCACGAGCGGGCCTACTTAATTTGTTAAAATCTATGATACAAACTGCAGTTGTTCTCCACTTGCAGCCAGATTTTGTCTTTATTAAAATTGTGGATGTATCAGAAGCTGTATAAAAGATTTAGACACCAAACACTTTAATGATACTAACAATAAACCAGACAAAGGGCTATTCATCTCTTCTATGAGACATTTCCTGCTGTTAGGAGGCTGTCCGATAGCTTTGAATATTCAGCCTTGTTCAGGATTAGATTGTGGTAGTAGTGACTAGTGGGGGAATGTTCCTGGGGTTGAGGCCCAGGTCTGGAGGTCTGGATTGTATGGGGCTGGTCGCCTGGACACAGTTCTTCAGCACCCTCTCTTGGTAGGGGTAAGTAGAGTTCTCACTTAGCAACTCCTGTTTTTAAAACCTGACTGAAAGACGAGCCAAAAAATACCACTGAGTTGTTTATATTTTCTGCTAATGAGTTCGCATCCTCTCCGCTGCTGCTGCTCTGTATAGTTCCTGTTTTTGCAGCCATGTTTTTCAGCACTAATAATTTTGCATTTAGACATATTCACTGAACATGGTGAAAAACAAACTCACAGAGTGAGAGGGTTTCATCCACATGTCATGATTTTGACCAGATCTTGGTTTCACCCAACAAAGGACGTGGGATCTTCCATCTTAATTTTTATTTGCAGAAGAACATAGACATTATTTCATCACTGTGTATTTCTATGAGTTCATCTGTCATGATATAGGTAATGTTATTCTACTAGAGGACAGGACATTGCACAAGGCCTAGTTGTGCTCAGTAAAGATAGATATAACCTGGAAGTTGGGAGCAGTGGACTCCTAGCCTGGAGACATTGATGCATGTAGTGCTGTTTTAGAAGACCTTGGCCCGTATTCTCTCAAAGTGAAACCAAATGAACAAGTAATTTTCATAGTCATCCTGACTGCCGAGTAGCTATGTGGAGAAGGCTCGTTTTTCACTAGCAGTTATGAGCGAACGGATCGTTTTAACACCATATTTAACATTTGCTCAAGATCACAACTAAAGATTTGGTTGACTCCTTAAAACAATCCCAACATACTTAGTGCCTACATACAAGGCTACTGATGGGAGTGCCGTGTGTCTGCCGTGTCGATTCCATGCTGAGACTGTTTTGCCGTAAACGAGAGTTTTGCCGGTGCTGGGACATGTTGTTGGTTAATGGGAGGGTGAAAAAAAAAGCTGATACATTTTGGAAGAGGTGGAGGCTGGGCCAGATGGTGTGCCACTCTCCAGTCTGGCATCCCAACTGCTCGCCCACACCCACACCTCCCCTCCCTACCCCATTCCCCTGCCTCCATCTTACCGCCCCATCACCACCTTCACCGCTGTGAGCATGGAGCATTACATGCTAGAGTAGGTAGAATGAGAACCATTACACTCTTACAAGACAGACAGTTGCAGAAATACGTGAGCGGCTACCATCCCCTTCACTGTTAACAACAGAGAGAGGAGGAAGCAAAGCCAGTAGAAAGACACCCAGCCGGCGCTTTCAGTATCTGTTCGGTGCTCTGCACGATGAGTCATGAATATCTAAGCCCTGAGAGAATGAGAGAAGAGGGTGGGGAGGCAACAATGTTCAGGAAAATAACACAACATTCCCTGTTCCCACTGCACTCATAAAGCACCAAGCATCTCAGCCCACTTTCCATAAAACATTGCCAGGATTCTGTGTAGCATATTCAAAATGACGTCTTGTGCTTCCATGTGTCTGTGTGGTTTAAAAGAGTCACACGGATTGAAATATTGGACAGGTCTCGCAGATTTCCCACGACACACGCTGCTATTCATTAAACATCCCCCGGCCAGAGGCAGTAAATACTACATTAAGCTCTTAGGGCCGCACTGTGTGTTTGTGTGTTTCCCAAGTGGAATCTGCTCTTTTAAATTCCAGGCCAAACGGGAGGGAGGGAGAGGGTGTTGGTAGTGGTGGAGTGTGTGTGGTGGGGGGATGTGATGGCTTTTGGGTGGTAAAAGGAGATTATGCATCCTAACAATAAAATTGTAGTCCTTTAAGTTTGTGGACTGTTTATAATCTGTATGGAGTATATGGGTAGTACCATAGCTTAAAGTAACTGTCCAGTATTTTCCGATTTCTATGAAATAGGACCTATTATCAATTACAATATGAGTGAAACTGTTTTCCTTCCATATTTTTATTTATTAAGTATGTTAAAAAGCAGCTTTTCTGTCTTGGAGTGGTGTGGGCGTAACCCAACAATGGAATGTTGTGGGCATATACTGGTCATTAAAAATATTCATGCAAGTAGACCGCTGATTAGCCAGCTCATCCTCTATGAGCAAATAGCAAGGATTTTTTGAGATTAAGGTAGTGTAGGATGAGTCAAAAACAGTATCTGGGCATGAGTTAACTTTTAAAAGTGAGATTTTCACTGGACTGTTACTTCAAGGATAATGTCCATCATCCAAATCTAAAAGCCACATTTGTGTCCTATGGACCCTGGCCAAAAGCAGTGCACTATATAGGGAATAGGGTGCCTTTTAGGACACTGCCCATGATACAGAGAGACAGGAAGTCATATTTCCATCAGCACACACAGCCCTGCTTGGCTGGACCACAGCATGCTGTAAAATGCCCCGGCCTGGCCTTTCCAGAGAATATTTACTTGGTTATTAGAAAATGTGGTGATATGTTCTCACACAAGGAAAAGCCTAAATCAGGCAACATGCTGACATGATCAGGCTAAAAGTCCACCATACGTTCATCTGGGTAGCATCCCGTGATTTCCTTTTCTTAGCATGCAGAAAGTGACATTGGAAAAATGCTTCATTCTAATATGTCCGATAATGTTTCCATAGAGACTGCTGTGCAGTGTGTGGAAAGAGATGTGACCAGATGTGAGCCAGACCACAGTAGGAACTCTCTCTCTCTCTCTCTCTCTCTCTCTCTCTCTCTCTCTCTCTCTCGGGCAGATCTAGTTGACCTGTTCCACTAACATGCCTCTGTGAGGACCATAACACAACCTCGCTACGAAAACAAATCCTCAACCTGTTTCTAATATAATATTTTGTATCATTTTCCCCCTCGCAGGCCATTATTTATGAAGGTCAAGACAAGAACCCTGAGATGTGCCGAGTGTTACTGACACACGAGATCATGTGCAGGTAAGAAGAGGAAGCTCTGGAACTCTGCTTCTCCCCCAGTACGCTACGCTACTCAACCAAATATGTACAATACGTTACAGGGATGGCATGGCCTCACCATACATTGTCTATGGCAGTTTTCATATAGGCTCAACCTTACTGCAGCTAAGCAGGTCACCCTTATACCTCCCTGCTTAAGAAAGGGAACGAAGAAACAGGGAAAGTAGAGGAAGATGAGTTTTGCTATCAAATGGTGTACCTTTAATTAAAATCAAAAGATGAATTTGCTTGGAACTGGGTTGTGAGGATAGACTCTTTCCTATTTTTAGAGGCATTTGAACAGTTCTCTCTCCCCCTAAAAATACCTCTCTGATGCCTGCTTAATTAGGACATGCAGAAACTCATTACTCAGTTTGAATTCTCCTGTTGTTCAGCTGCTAACAAATGGGCCTTCCCTTGAATTGTGACTATGAAATATATGCAAGGACTTATGTACACACACGTACACACGTACGCACACATGCTCACACACATACAGTTGAAGTCGGAAGTTTACATACACCTTAGCCAAATACATTTAAACTCAGTTTTTGCCCCAATTCCTGACATTTAATCCTAGTAACAATTCCCTGTCTTAGGTCAGTTAGGATCACCACTTTATTTTAAGAATGTGAAATGTCAGAATAATAGTAGAGAGAATTATTTATTTAATCTTTTATTTCTTTCATCACATTCCCAGTGGGTCAGAAGTTTACATACACTCAATTAGTATTTAGTAGCATTGCCTTTAAATTGTTTAACTTGGGTCAAATGTTTTGAGTAGCCTTCCACAAGCTTCCCACAATAAGTTGGGTGAATTTTGGCCCATTCCTCCTGACAAAACTGGTGTAACTGAGTCAGGTTTGTAGGCCTCCTTGCTCGCACACGCTTTTTCAGTTCTGCCCACACATTTTCTATAGGATTGAGGTCAGGGCTTTGTGATGGCCACTCCAATACCTTGACTTTGTTGTCCTTAAGCCATTTTGCCACAACTTTGGAAGTATGCTTGGGGTCATTGTCCATTTGGAAGACCCATTTGCGACCAAGCTTTAACTTCCTGACTGATGTCTTGAGATGTTGCTTCAATATATCCACATAATTTCCCTTCCTCATGATGCCATCTATTTTGTGAAGTGCACCAGTCCCTCCTACAGCAAAGCACCCCCACAACATGTTGCTGCCACCCCCGTGCTTCACGGTTGGCATGGTGTTCTTCGGCTTGCAAGCCTCCCCCTTTTTCCTCCAAACATAACGATGGTCATTATGGCCAAACAGTTCTATTTTTGTTTCATCAGACCAGAGGACATTTCTACAAAAAGTACAATCTTTGTCCCCATGAGCAGTTGCAAACCGTAGTTTGCAAACCGTAGTTTATGGCAGTTTTGGACCAGTGGCTTTTTACTTTTGTACCTGTTTCCTCCAGCATCTTCACAAGGTCCTTTGCTGTTGTTCTGGGATTGATTTGCACTTTTCGCACCAAAGTACGTTCATCTCTAGGAGACAGAACGCGTCTCCTTCCTGAGCGGTATGACAGTGTTTATACTTGCGTACTATTGTTTGTACAGATGAACATGGTACCTTCAGGCGTTTGGAAATCTTTCCCAAGGATGGCACAGTCAACTTAGTGTATGTAAACTTCTGACCCAATGGAATTGTGATATAGTGAATTATAAGTGAAATAATCTGTCTGTAAACAATAGTTGGTAGAATTACTTGTGTCATGCACAAAGTAGATGTCCTAACCGACTTGCCAAAACTATAGTTTGTTAACATGAAATCTGTGAAGTGGTTGAAAAATGAGTTTTAATGACATACAACCTAAGTGTATGTAAACTTCTGACTTCAACTGTACATGCACAAACGCACGCACGCACACACACACATACACATGCACACACACACATACACATGCACACACACACATACACATGCACACACAATCAAAGATGCATACTCCTCTTTCGTACTCATATTTAGAAAATGAGTTTCTAAATGTTATTTTATGACCTTTCTTCAGAACCACTTTAACTGTAACTCACTCTTTAATTTGGGATACAGACATGATTAACAGTAGCATTATTAAAAAATGATATTTTTAGTATGGGGTTTACAGCCTAAATATTTCCCGTCATTCGTACAGTATAGCTATTTCCCATCTACAGCCCTCAAATACAACTCTGGAACTGGAAGCCAGTTCCACTGTTTTTTTCTCATTCTTCTCCTCTAATCAGTGACTGATTTAGATCTGGGACACCAGGTAGGTGCAATTCATTATCAGGTAGAACAGAAAACCAGCAGGCTCCGGACCTCATAGGGTAAAAGCTGAATAGCTCTGCTTTACAGTCTTTGGTTAAGGCATTGCATAGGATCTGAGAGAGTGCGAGACATCAGTAGAGAGGCCCAGTGTGAGGAACCTAACCATGGAGACTGTGATGTATCAGACAGTGATTTTTGGGGTGCCAGTCCTACCCGCCCTGCACCCCTCCCCGGTCCCAGTTTCAGGGATGGAGACGTGCTGATTCTGCACTGGGGGTTCAAACACAGTCTCAATTATAAGCAGAAAATTAGTCTGCTCACCATTAATCAGTACTTCTAATTGCCGTGCACCACCATTAGCCATATGGTGCCAAGCCAGCTTGCAACCGTGGGACATAAGTGCTTAGTCCTTTGATTTTACAAACTCAAGTAACGGGCTACAAGGAACTTTCACAAAGGAGAACCATATTTAAGGTTATATTAGATTTTATGTGGACCAAGAAAAAAGTAATTTCCAAATGATGAGATCCACTAATTAAACAATTTGGGATTTAGTGTTTTGGTTTTAGGCAAGATTCGGTGAACTCAAATAATTTGTCATGGTGTTGAGTAAATTAAAAATAAACAAGGGTTAGAGGGCCTGGTATGGTAGCAGTGTCCTCACAGGAACAGGCATCACTACATCCTGTTAATTACATGAGGCGATTTAGATTTAATTTCTTCAAAAGCTGCGTCAGGAAGGAAGCGTTGAGATTAAAGATGTGATTTCCTTTGGATGTCCTGCGGGAACGAATGGAAGTTAACAGGAAAAGAAAATATCCCTTCAACAAAGCTGGTGGAGGCATGTACTAATTAGCATAATTTGGGTTGGAGGAAGGGGAGGGGGGTGGTGGGTGACAGTGAGTGTGTGTGTGTGTGTGGGGGGGGGGGTAGTAGAAAAAAATCCTGTCTCCCATGGGTGATGCCTGATGATTGGATTGCAGGGAAGCCACGAATCAGTACTCTAGTGCCCCCCCCCCCCCCCCCCCCCCCGCCAAGCCTGGCTCTATTCTGATCCAATGTGACCCAGTTCAGAGAGTTGCACAGAAATGAGAACAAGGGAGAGACAGAGGAGTGAGGCCAAAGAAAGAAAGAACGAGATGTTTCAAAGACCTGGGACGTCCTCCTGAAATCCTTTGGCTGACTCTCATTTGTTCTCACTACACCAGCAATGTATTTTCACTTAAAGCTCTACCCACAGCCCTTACAGTCAGTCACAATGTACTCCTGCTCTCTACAGAGACTGTTCTGCAGCCAGCAGGCCTGTCTTTCTGTTGTGCACTGCACTCTCCACATGTGATTCAGTCAGATACGCTGCTTTACACTCCTGCATTACAATATCTCTGAGGCATGAGAGCCACAATATGAATGATTAATGGAGCTGATCGATCAGTCCTGCCAAATGGATGTGGCAGAAGGCTGAGAGAGGAGAGGGAGGGAGGAATTGAGAGGGGGATGAAGTAACAGAGAGAGGATGGAGGGATGGATGGAGGGGGGTGTAGGTTGACCCAGTGCAGAGAGCAGCCCTGTAGGAGGGAGACAATGCCTTGGGTTTTATGTGACAGGCCTGTCCCCAGCCCCATTCAACACCCCACTGCCATCTGTGCACTGGAAACATGAGCTGGGGGTCTCTCCAAGCTGCTCCTCTTACCCCACAGCCTCCCTCCAGCTCCCTACCACCGCACCCCTACCCCCTCGAACCCATCCCATCCCAGCCCAGCCTCCCTCCAGCCCCCCATGATGCTCACCTTTGTCAGAGTGAGGCTGGGGAGGAGGTGTCAGGTTAGCAGTGAACAGAGAGTGTTTGACCCAGGAGGGTGAAGGGAAAGGGGGAGAGACTGGGAGAGAGAGGGAGGGAGGTGATTACCCACTACCTGCCTCAGGTGATACTAGGGGTGCTCTCATCTCAACCCCCCAGCCCTTGCTCCTCTCCCCTAGCACACCTGTCATCCCCTAACCAAGCTGGCCCCTGAATGGCCTGTCTTTGTGGGCTGCTGTAATCAAGCCATATGTAGAAATAAATAATGTACCCAGACACACAGAGGCAGTCTGTTCTACAGGTGACAAAGGGCTGGGTGGGCTGGGCAGGGCTTAGTTCAGGCCTCAGAACAGGACCAGGCTGTTGGGTAATTGGGAGGGCCTGGGCCTGGCTGAAGCAGCTCTCCCTGAAACATGGCTCTGTTTTTCTTTCTCTCTGTAACCCCCCCACCCCTTCTCTCCCTCTGTGCACCTCAGCCGCTGCTGTGACAAGAAGAGTTGTGGCAACCGTAACGAGACCCCGTCTGACCCCGTCATCATCGACAGGTACCGTCACACAGTCCTCCACTGGCTCTGCTACTCCTACTGTGTCCGTGGTGTATATGTATGTGTGTGTGTGTGTGTGTGTGTGTGTGTGTGTGTGTGTGTGTGTGTGTGTGTGTGTGCGTGCATATACAGTGGGGAGAACAAGTATTTGATACACTGCCGATTTTGCAGGTTTTCCCACTTACAAAGCATGTAGAAGTCTGTAATTTTTATCATAGGTAATCTTCAACTGTGAGTGACGGAATCTAAAACAAAAATACAGAAAATCACATTGTATGATTTTTAAGTAATTAATTTGCATTTTATTGCATGACATAAGTATTTGATACATAAGAAAAGCAGAACTTAATATTTGGTACAGAAACCTTTGTTTGCAATTACAGAGATCATACGTTTCCTGTAGTTCTTGACCAGGTTTTCACACACTGCAGCAGGGATTTTGGCCCACTCCTCCATACAGATCCTTCAGGTTTCGGGGCTGCCACTGGGCAATACGGACTTTCAGCTCCCTCCAAAGATTTTCTATTGGGTTCAGGTCTGGAGACTGGCTAGGCCACTCCAGGACCTTGAGATGCTTCTTACGGAGCCACTCCTTAGTTGCCCTGGCTGTGTGTTTTGGGTCGTTGTCATGCTGGAAGACCCAGCCTCGACCCATCTTCAATGCTCTTACTGAGGGAAGGAGGTTGTTGGCCAAGATCTCGCGATACATGGCCCCATCCATCCTCCCCTCAATACGGTGCAGTCGTCCTGTCCCCTTTGCAGAAAAGCATCCCCAAAGAATGATGTTTCCACCTCCATGCTTCACGGTTGGGATGGTGTTCTTGGGGTTGTACTCATCCTTCTTCTTCCTCCAAACACGGCGAGTGGAGTTTAGACCAAAAAGCTCTATTTTTGTCTCATCAGACCACATGACCTTCTCCCATTCCTCCTCTGGATCATCCAGATGGTCATTGGCAAACTTCAGACGGGCCTGGACATGCGCTGGCTTGAGCAGGGGGACCTTGCGTGCGCTGCAGGATTTTAATCCATGACGGCGTAGTGTGTTACTAATGGTTTTCTTTGAGACTGTGGTCCCAGCTCTCTTCAGGTCATTGACCAGGTCCTGCCGTGTAGTTCTGGGCTGATCCCTCACCTTCCTCATCATCATTGATGCCCCACGAGGTGAGATCTCGCATGGTGCCCCAGACCGAGGGAGATTGACCGTCATCTTGAACTTCTTCCATTTTCTAATACTTGCGCCAACAGTTGTTGCCTTCTCACCAAGCTGCTTGCCTATTGTCCTGTAGCCCATCCCAGCCTTGTGCAGGTCTACAATTTTATCCCTGATGTCCTTACACAGCTCTCTGGTCTTGGCCATTGTGGAGAGGTTGGAGTCTGTTTGATTGAGTGTGTGGACAAGTGTCTTTTATACAGGTAATGAGTTCAAACAGGTGCAGTTAATACAGGTAATGAGTGGAGAACAGGAGGGCTTCTTAAAGAAAAACTAACAGGTCTGTGAGAGCCTGAATTCTTACTGGTTGGTAGGTGATCAAATACTTATGTCATGCAATAAAATGCAAATTAATTATTTAAAAATTATACAATGTGATTTTCTGGATTTTTGTTTTAGATTCCGTCTCTCACAGTTGAAGTGTACCTATGATAAAAATTACAGACTTCTACATGCTTTGTAAGTGGGAAAACCTGCAAAATCGGCAGTGTATCAAATACTTGTTCTCCCCACTGTATGTCTGTGTGCATGTGTCTGTGTATTACCACCTTTGAGGCTGCTGATGCCATGAGGGAAATTATGGGCGGGGCACACAATCAGCACTATGTATCTGGTATGGTTTGGCCAGAGTGTATCTTATGGTTCTTATCTGTAAAGTTTACAGTGAGTACTACAGTGTGTGTGTGCAAGTGTAGCGTGCACTACGTGGAGTGGTCAGTGTGTACAGTGTGTGCTCCTCCGCAGTCAGGGAGGGAGGACTCTCCTCTCCTCTCCTCTCCTCTCCTCTCCTCTCCTCTCCTCTCCTCTCCTCTCCTCTCCTCTCCTCTCCTCTCCTCTCCTCTCCTCTCCCCTTAATAAAACCCACATGGATAATGGACTGTGAAACAATAGCTGCCAAAGTGCTTGGAGCCCTCCCTCCCTCCCTCCCTCCCTCCCTCCCTCCCTCCCTCCCTCCATCCCTCCCTCCCTCCCTCCCTCCCTCCCTCCCTCCATCATTCCTCCAGGGCACCCAAACACAAGCCTTCTATCTTACACGGTGCATTTGTCTCTCTCATCTAGACAGGAGCCATTAGATCTCGGCCTCCCATATAGTCTTGCTGTACTAACGTTTTTTGTGATATTACCAGTCGTGCTCGTAGTTGTGTTAGTGTTGGAGCTTTTGTTGTTATGCTGTTTACATCTATCTAACATAATAGCCCTGATTAACTTGGCTCTGTTGGTGAGATCCCCACAATGCCTGTATGTCAGCGGCTGTATGAGCTAATCCTAACGTATAATTTATAAACATGGAAGAAAGCTTTTGATTTAAACCACACAGAGCTGCATTGGTTCACACCAGAGTTATTGTTCAGTGCAATGAGGCAGATCTGATTTGTCGCTTTTGTCAAATGGACGCCGGGGCTCATTTCTGAAGATGAAACCCTACTGAAGCAGAGGATGTGTGTTTGGGTGAGGTATGTATGTAGAGGATGTATGTGTGTGTATGGTAGTGCTGAGCGATTAACCAATGTTCAATTATTTGAACTCTGTTTAGTTCGTTTTTTTTCGGTGAGCTCAATGTGCATATTGCACAGATTACCTTGAGATAAATCAGATCTAGCCTGAACTATGAGATGTAGTAGGGAGTTGTAGTTTCCAACAGGCCAATATTTTACATAGTTTAGCACATAAAACGTGGTAATTAACTACAATGACCATAATCCATTCCACGTCTACTTGTCCGGTATGTGTTTCTTTTATGCCTGCTGCTACTTTAGGTTAGTGTGGAGAGGGAGAGAAGAATATGCGATTTTGAGGGGCTATAGAAAGCAGCTGTTGTAAGTGATTGATAGTTGGTATTCAGCAGTCATAAAAGTTTGCCTTATTTACTTTGAAGAACTACAAAATAGATTTTTGTCCGACAGCATAGGCAGCAGCTCTATAAGAGGAGATGATGACTTGGAATTAAATAATAAATAAAATAAAACAAATGATATATATAAATACAATTGAAATATTTGAATAAATGATGGTTAAGCAGTAATGGGCAGTCACTACCATCATGGGACTTTTATTAATTGTTTTATTCTGTGTTACGGCATTCAACCCAAATAATCGAAACCAAAATCATTTTGGAATAATTGAACCGAAACTGAACCAACCTCAAAAAGCAATAAACGCTCAGCACTAGTGTATAGGCGATGATGCATATGTACAGTACATACTGTATATTGTTGGATTTCAGTATTCCAAGAGATTGACGTATTTTCAGGCCAAACACGAGCCAAATTCTTCTTTCATGAATCACGCTCACACACACACACACGTGCACACACGCACGCACGCACACACACACACACACACACACTTCTTGCCCTTGTATAGGGGGATGGCAGTAGTGTGTGTGCTGTGGTAATGTAGTCACTGACCTGCGCTAGAGGAAGGACACAGATGCACATCAGCTGTGGCACATGCAGTTCTCTCAGTACCAGGAGAGGAGAGACGTGGGCCACGTACCTGGGACACGTGTTCTGCCCCCTCCCCTCCTCTTACCCTCACTGCCCAACGTTCCGCTTCACTGAGCCAGAAAGGGTCAGCGCTCCTGGGGGGCAGCTGGAACCCACGCCCCCCACCCCCCCCAGCCCCCCTGCTCCCCTCTCTACCGTCACACACCTTCAGACTTCAGTGAACAAACAGGGCTCAGATGAGAATGGCCAGATGAACCCAGAAACTTCTGTTGAGCTCATTCTCTCTCACTGCCAGAACACTGCTGTTGTGTTTGTGACTGCTCAGTGCCTTCTGCTTTCAGGAGATACATCAAAACAAAGAAGTGCACTGGCCTCAGCACAATTCATATTGCTCTCCCAGCGCCTGTAAAATACTATTATTTGTTGAGGTTTGTGGGGGAAAGGGAATGTATTGATGTTCGTAGATTAATAAGACATCCAAAGAGGATCCAGGTGAATCTACTGGAAAATAACCATGTGTCCTATGGTGCTATGGCTGGTCCCTTGTGGTGTGACTGTCTCCTCTCCCTATGCTGGGCCAGGTAGCCAGGCAGGCACAGTGAGTCCATGGCTTAGTTATCATAGGTTATCATACCATAATACACAACCATTCTCCGCCCTGTCACGCGCTCTTGCAGCACCGGAAAATGGGTCATGTGAAAACAGAAAAAAAGAGAAAAATTTTGAAAATAACCTAATTCATGTCTGATGTATTATGGCAGGTTTTTCCCACTCCTCTTATTTTTGGAGGGGATGGCTCACAAACTAGCAGACTTGCCTTTGCTTATAGATACCATCTCAATTATGACTTATTATTTCTCTTCGAATATATAATAAAAAAGAACAACTCCAACTTCTAAGTTGTTTAGTTCAATAAATAAGGCCTCATTAGTGTGCTCTTGTTTCAGAGAACAGATTTGATTGTGGCGCTGTAATTAGCAGGGCTAGCGTTAGCTAATTCTCTTGGCTGAGATAGAGCGCAAGAGAGAAGAGAGAGAGAGAAAGGGATTCACTAATTAGATCACTCTAATAAGACACCAGGGTAACCACAGCAAATCCCCCGCAATGGAAACCCCCACTAATTATGCCTTATTATGTTGTTAAAAGAACAAATCTCATATTAACTGTGGTTTATTCCCTCTCTAATTTGTAAACACACAATATGAAGCATTGGGTTTTCTGTGGGAAAACGTTTTTTTTTTTATTGCTTTTGTTATCTGCAAGGAGAGCTCTTCTTCTTCTTCTCTGTAAATGAACTCAGGTTACAGTCGTTTTCCTGATTGGGGTTATCTACGAAAACATTGTGTCAGTGAATGTAATGGATGCCTTGTGCGATATGTGTTACTGTTTACCTGTTAGTGTGTGTGTGTGGTCTCCCTGCTCTGCCATATTCTCCTCTCCCTCTCTCCCTCTCTGTGCTGAGAGCTATCTGAGTCTCAGTCAGATTATTTCAAATACCTTAATCCTCCTCATTGACATGGACACAAAAGCCCACTGACATTAAATAGACGCCTCTTCACTTTCCCCTTTTCCTCTCCTTCAGATCAGCCCTCCTCCTCCTGCTTCCCCCATCCACCCTCCTCCTACTCCCCTCAGCCCCACAGAGAGCACACTATTGTCTTCTGCCTCGTCTAACCCCCCCCCCCCCCCCCTCCTCACTTGTTTTTCTGCTTGGAGAAAGCCTTAAGATGTGGATAAACACTTGTGTCCCAAAGTGAGGCTTTGATGGAACAGTTTCAAAGAGCACATTTATTGTGTGTGTGTGTGTGTATGTGTGTGCGTGTGTGTGTGTGTACTGTATAGGTGATTGTGTTGGCTGGTCTGAAGGACGGCATGGTATCAGTACATCACAAGGCCTGTTACAGTTCCCGTTGGTTCATTTGAGACTTCTCAGTTTACACACACTCCATTATTCCCTGGCCTGGAGATCCTCCAGCAGGAGGGTGTGGTGTATGTGTATGTATTTGTGTGTGTGTGTGTGTGTGTGTGTGTGTGACTCTCTCGACTGATCCCTGTCAATGGGCCTCAACCATCGCCTTTTCACCTAGGTCTAGTTACAAACATAATAGGCGAGAAATGTGTACATCATAAGCTAGATCCGAGCTATGCATTTCCCCTAACAAAGCAGTGTTGTGGGCAGGGAAGGGCCCCTGCTTGTGTCCAAGCTTTGTTTTTGTCTATGGGAACCCCAGCTCCAGCCCCATGTAGTCCCAACCCCAAAGGAGGAAGTGCTGCTTTGCTCTGTCCTCCTCGGGACCAGCGCTCCACTCCACTCCACTCTGCTCCGCTCCACTCCACTCTGCTCCGCTCTACTCCACTCTGCTCCGCTTTACTCTGCTCTGTGGATGTGATGTGGTGACTGTGAGGGCTTAGCTCAGCTAGCATGCTGGGAGATGTCAAGGGTGTCAGGGAGCCTGCGGAAGATGGAATGCGAGAGTTCCCGTGGATACCGTGGGACTTCCTGTCGCCCCGCCACCCACCCCCCCCCCTCCACCCCCACCAGAGGCGTTCTCAGCCCCTCTGGCTGGCCTGATCTCCACTCACAGACCAACATCTGGATTTGTGCTCTCTAACCAAAACAACAAAGTGAGAGAGAGAGAGAGAGAGAGAGAGAGAGAGAGAGAGAGAGAGAGAGAGAGAGAGAGAGAGAGAGAGAGAGAGAGAGAGAGAGAGAGAGAGAGAGAGAGAGAGAGAGAGAGAGAGAGAGAGAGAGAGAGAGAGAGAGAGAGAGAGAGAGAGTGTAGAACCAGTCAATAGGATAATTAAAACTAGGCTGCTTTGCCCTCCAGTTGAATGTTTAATAGAATGCGTAGCAGCTACAGCTACAGGCTGCAGTGGTCTGGGGAAGGCAAATCCAAACAGAAAGGAGAAAATTGTGATTGTCATCCGTACGTTTGGGATTATGATAATTCCTATAGATAGTATACCCTGAGTCTACAAAACATTAAGAACACCTTCCTAATATTGAGTTGCATCCCCTTTTGACCTCAAAACAGCCTCAATTCGTCAGGGCGTCGATGGGATGCTGGCCCATGTTGACTCCAATGCTTCCCACAGTTGTGTCAAGTTGGCTGGATGTCCTTTGGGTGGTGGACCATTCTTGATACACACAGGAAACTGTTGATCGTGAAAAACCCAGAGGTGTTGCAGTTCTTGACACAAAGTGGTGCGGTTTTGCATTGAAGTCCCAGAGGAGGAAGGAAGCTAGCTGTCCTCTGGCGACACAATGGTGCAACCCTACAGAGTGCTGTTGAGGCTGCTGTAGACCTTCTTTGCAAAACAAGTGTGTTTTAATTAATTATTACAAATTTGGTAACATGAATATATTTAGTATAGTTTTAACTAAAAAGGATAACTTTTTTATTGTTTCACTATTTTATTTTTCTGAAATTCACTGAGGAGGATGGTCCTCCCCTTCCTCCTCTGAGGAGCCTCCACTGGTCCATTATTACTTTTGATCATGATAAAAAAAGTAGAGTATTATATGTGCAAACTTAAATGTTTTTGAGCCTTGCTGATTGTGTGTGTGTTTATGTATGTGTTTCCATACACTGTGTGCACATCCCTGTGTGTGTGGCTGGGCCTGAGCCATTCAGCCTGGTATTAGTGTGATGAGATGAATATGTGTATTAGCAGGATCCTTTCACTGCCACATGGCCTCTGCATTATCCAGCACCGGGGTGAAGCTGCTATTGTTGCCCCAAAGCCTGTCCACATTGTGGCTCTATTGTACAGCAATTACATTGGGGGACTGACATATATATAGGTAGAGAATGAGAAAGAGAGAGAATAAGAGAGAGAGAGAGAGAGAGAGAGAATGAGTGAGTTTAGTCCTCCCCATGGTGCTGTGTGTTAGCTCTGCTTCAGTCTCAGTCTTTACACACACTGTTTTCCTCTTGGGTGACAAAGAGGTTTTGTGTGTGTGTCTGTGTGTGGCCCTCTTCATCCCTCACAGAATAGGGTAAAAAAACAATCCTATCAACCTCTACCTCTCCAAGTTAATATAGGGTTAACAATATGCAACGAGCTGTCCACAACCTCTACCTCTCCAAGTTAATATAGGGTTAACAATATGCAACGTGCTGTCCACAACCTCTACCTCTCCAAGTTAATATAGGGTTAACAATATGCAACGCGCTGTCCACAACCTCTACCTCTCCAAGTTAATATAGGGTTAACAATATGCAACGCGCTGTCCACAATCCTATCATGCGCCTGGTTGACTCTAAAAGAGCTGTACTCATTCGTCCGTGCTGCATGTGTGTGTGTTTGTTGTAAGCCTCTCCCTCTCCCTCTAACTCTGCACGCCCTCTTTTCTCAGTCTCACTCAACCTCTCACTCTCCATCACTGTCTCTTTTTCACTCTGTTTCTGATGCGTTTCATTCAGTTTTTCTCCCATTTGTACTCTCGCTCTCTTTTTTTTTTTATCTCTCTCTTTGTCTCTCTCTTTGTCTCTCTCTGCATCTCTCTCTCTCTCTGCATCTGTCTGTCTGTCTGTCTGTCTGTCTGTCTGTCTGTCTGTCTGTCTGTCTGTCTGTCTGTCTGTCTGTCTGTCTGTCTGTCTGTCTGTCTGTCTGTCTGTCTGTCTCTCTCTTTCTCTCTGTATCTCTCTCTCTCTCTCTCTCTCTCTCTCTCTCTCTCTCTCTCTCTCTCTCTCTCTCTCTCTCTCTCTCTCAGGAGAATATAACACATTAGGTCTGGAAAAAGATAATACAAAGATGTCACATCATCTTTGAAATGCAAGAGAAAGGACATAATATTACTCAGGAGTCCAGAGCACATTAGATTTTGGCCACTAGATGGCAGCAGTGTATGTGCAAAGTTTTAGACATATCCAATGAACCATTGCATTATTGTTCAAAATGTTGTATCAAGTCTGCCTTATTGATACATTTTCAAGTACAAAACTGTGCACTCTCCTCAAACAATAGCAATAGTCTCTCTCTCTCTCTCTCTCTCTCTCTCTCTCTCTCTCTCTCTCTCTCTCTCTCTCTCTCTCTCTCTCTCTCTCTCTCTCTCTCTCTCTCTCTCTCTCTCTCTGTCTCTGTCTCTGTCTCTGTCTCTGTCTCTGTCTCTGTCTCTCTCTCTCTCTCTGTCTCACCACTACTTACCACACAGCTCAGCTCTGAGGCCTTGAGGGCTACTTACCACACAGCTCAGCTCTGAGGCCCTGAGGGCTACTTACCACACAGCTCAGCTCTGAGGCCCTGAGGGCTACTTACCACACAGCTCAGCTCAGGGTCTGCTAGGCTGCTAGGCTGAGGGGCTCAGCGGCTCAGTGTGTCTGAGGTTCAATGCTAGAGGGTTGCTGGGGCCGCTCATCTGTGTCCTCCCGGGGTGGGGGTCACCCCTGGCCACTCCATAGGAGCCCGCGGGAGATCTTTCAGCATTCGTCCATGGCAGTACCGTAGGGGGGAGATAAGGGCCAGTGGCAGGAGAGCAGGGAGTCCCGTCAATCAAAGTCATGCAGACAAGTGGAGAGAGAGGGGGAACCCGGGCTGCCAATCACACATTGACTGGGGTTTTTAGTGTTTTTCTCCTTAAAAACAGACATAGTGTGTTTTGTGCAGCAGCCCAGGTTCTAGTGGCCTTTGACGTTACAGTGTAGATGTATTGTGAGCGTTGAGCAGGATTTCACCCACCATTACACCTTCAAACAAGCCCCTCCTCCTCTATGAATAAATGGTAAAGATGCCCCAAGGTACACACAGACAAGGGGTTAATTTGAAATGGAGAGGGTCATGAAAAATGTATGACATTCATTCATCTATCTTCCCCAAGTGTTTATTGTCTTCTGATGGGTCTCTCTCTGGGCCAGACATCTGCAGAACACAGATCTCCATTCATAGTGTTGTGTCTAAATGGTTGGGATAGAGTTTTGTCTTTTGAAATAGCTGGTGGTGGTTGGTGGTTTCTTCTATAAGCGTCCATCGGAGAGTGTGTGTGTGTCTGTGTGTGAGTGAGTGTGCGTGTGTGTTGCAGTGTGGCTAGGTGTGGAAAGGATGTTGGAAGTGATCTGGGCTCTGAGCTGATGTTCAGGGTTTCCTGCTGATCGCTGTGTTTTTTGTCTTCAGCGAAGAATGGCAGACAGGAAGCGCTCCTCTATCGGAGCTGATGTCACTTCCTGTTCAGCCCTGGACTGTTTTGTGGGCGCCTCACAGAGGTGACACAGCCATGCGCTGACAGAATCGCACAGTTCCTGCTTTTCATCTGACTTACGTCCACCAAAGGTTCTTTGAGGAAAAAAATGTAAGCTTGTAAAATAGAAATTATGAAGATATTCCAACTTTGTGGGACATCCAAAATGTCCTCATATTGTTTTGTCTCTCAACTCACTGTGACTAATAAGAGACTTATTCAAATTCTAAGCTCAGATTTACATCCATCAGGGGTTCTGGTGCTACGAGTAGAGATGCTGTTCTGTAGAGATGGAGGAAGTGAAAGTTTAACAGGGGGGCATCTAATTTCAAAGTGCACATTCTGCCATTTTAACTCTTATTTCTCTCTGCTCAAACATATTTTTCTATGTAGGCCGCTGTCTAATTTGTCTTTAATGATGGCTGACTTTATTAGATTCAAATAGTGTGTAATAATTCAAGTAATTCACACACACACACACACACACACACACACACACACACACACACACACACACACACACACACACACACACACACACACACACACACACACACACACACACACACACACACACACACACACGCTCGCACACACATACACAAGCACACACATACATACATACACACATACATTCATACACATACACACAGACGCACGCACACACACACATACATACAAACACACACACACACACACACACACACACACACACACACACACACACATACATACACACACACACACGCTCGCACACACATACACACGCACACACATACATACATACACACATACATACATTCATACACATACACACACACGCACGCACATACACACAAACATACAAACACACCACACACACACACACACACATACACACATACACGCACACATGCATGCACATACATACAAACACATACACACACGCACACATGCACACACACACACACACACACACACACATACATACATACACACACACACACACACACACACACACACACACACACACACACACACACACACACACACACACACACACACACACACACACACACACACACACACACACACACACACACACACACACACACATACATATATACATACATAGATACACACACACACATACACACACACACACACACACACACACACACATACTGTACATACATACATACATACATACATACATACATACATACATACATACATACATACATGCATACATACATACATACATACATACATACATACACACACACACGCATACACACACACACACTCACAAACACATGGGGCCTCGCTAATCTCATTAACTCTCATCAACAGGCTGAGATCACAGAGCTAGGCGCATCACCGCATCACATCAGCCATCAGCCCTACTTCCACTCCCCTGTCTGTCCTACTTCCTAAAACACACACACACACACACACACACACACATATACACACACACACACACACACACACACACACACACACACACACACACACACACACACACACACACACACACACACACACACACACACACACACACACACACACACACACACACACACACACACACACACACACACACACACACACACAGTTACTGCCTGACACATTACACTCATCTACTGACTACACTGCTAGAATAGATCACTAATGACAGCCATATACATCCATATTATACTACTGTATGGGAGAACATAGGAAGACATGGGAAGCATTGCCAGGAAATCCATTACTAGTTCTGTGGGAAGTGGTGATATTATGTGATATAAAATAAAATGCATAAAATGACCCCCGAGTGGCACAGCGGTCTAAGGCTCTGCTTCTCAGTGCAAGAGGTGTCATTGCAGTCCCTGGTTTGAATCCAGGCTTCATCACATCTGGCTGTGATTGGGAGTCCAATTGGCCCAGTGTTGTCCTGGTTTGGCCGGGGTAGGCCGTCATTGTAAAATAAGAATTTGATCTTAAATGAATTGCATGGTTAAAATAAAAATAGTTATCAGGATGTGTTGGTTCATACATGGTAGAACACAATACATAACACTTGTTGTTGTTGATTACATATTTGTTTATCTATTCATTCTGAGGGCTTAGTTATAGTAATTCTGAACTGAGGGTTTACAGACAGACAGCTATAGGTGAGGTATATCAGCTTCAGCCATGATTTAATCATTATGTTAAATCTTCCTTATTCTGACCCATCTTTAATGTCTTGGTGATGGTGTGGTGTTATGGGAGACCCCCACACCCCCTCCTCTCTCGTGGTGCGCTTCAGCTCCAGGCCCATTGTTGTGTTTCGATTCCACTTCCTGCAGGGAAAGGTCAGCCATGGCTCGGAGAAGGAGAGTGCTGTGAATTATTCATGTCATTGACTTTGTGTCAGCTTTCACCGCTCTCTATGTGTGTGTGTGTGTGTGTGTTGGTGTGTGAGTGAGAGAGAGAGAGAGAGACAGCAAGAGTGAGATTGAGAGATGGAGGAAAAGAGAGAGAGGGAGAGAGATGGAGGGAGAAAGAGAAAGAGAAAGAAGAGAGAGAGAAAGTGGCAGAGGGAGAGAGAGAGATGTTTTATTCATTTATCTCATTTAGGGTCTCTGACTGCACCTGTTCTGCCATTAAGTAGCCAGACATTTACATTCAATGCTAATTCGGTTTAACTGCGACACCCACATCACTTCATGGTTAATTCTGTCTCAATAGAGAGCCTTTCCTTTCTCCCAGCCAGATCTCCCTGGCTGTCTGCTGTATGAAAGCTGAGCTGGTTTGTGTGGTCCAGTGCCTGAGGTGGAGTCCTGCAGGCTATAATATGACGGTTAGAGTCAGTTATAGGAGCAGAGAAGACCGTAACTCCCATTGGCTTGGTTCTTTACAAAGGATCAGGATAGGGGGCTGGGAGGAAGGGCAGGGCAGGAGGCAAGAGGGGTGAGTGTTGGGGTGAAATGACATTGCCACAGGGCATGTCCCACACAGATGTGCCCCCAACCTCCCTTCCCCAGCCTTCCAGCAGGGATCCCCTTACCCTGAAAGAAACAAACAGTGTCAGGCCTTGGATAACTCCCTGTCCCCCATCTGTCTCTCCACACTGGACGGCCGGACTACGGACACACATGCAGCTTTATCAGTCTGTGAAAAGACAACAGAACTCTCTCAGCGGATGTGTCATTCTGATCCCTTCCTGCAGTTCATATTGACCAGCCCCCATCGTGATGTCATAAGGCAGTGGCCCTTTTCTTCTCCACATGTTTACAAAGAGGGGTCCAGTGGTGGAGGAGTCTGCATTGTACCCCCCCAGACCAACCTCCCTGCTGTCAGCTGGTGGCAGAGGGTAGAGTAGCCTCTTGGTCCGTGATGGAGCTGTGGTTTTGGGAGGCCTCTGGCCCCTGGGTGCCTGTAACACAGAGGCCCTCTCACTCCACTGGCCATTAGTGTGTCCCAGCCACACCCCCTACCTCAACAGGCCTGACCCCAGAGCCTGCCTGCCATGAATGAGCTGCTGTGTACCACACTGCCTGTAGCCTGGACACACAGACACACAGACACACACACACACACACACACACACACACACACACACACACACACACACACACAGAAACACACACACAAGCACACACTCACACACACATTGCCCCCCACCCACCCAGCCAGAAGCAGCGCTGTGCAGAGTGTGTGTTTCATTAGCTCTGTCATTAAAAAGTAAACAGACGCTGTTCAGCTGGAAACTCCCACACGCGCTCAATAGAAAGATTCAGGAGTTGTTCCTCCTGAAATATGCCCATAATTTGGGTGTGCTTGCGAGAGCATTGAGTGTGTTTGTGAATAATTTTATTAAGAGAGGAACTTAATATACTACGCTGTTTCTTCTTAACCCAAGCCTAACATCATTTAGCTCTCTGCATACATACATTCTGCTGGTACTCTGACATTGTGGGGAGCACTGTTTGAAACCCAGGCTTTGAAACATCGCTCAGTGTTTTCAAGGGTGCCTCACATGTAGCCGGGCTTCAAAAGTCCTTTGGAGGCATGTTCAGATGGCTACTGCCCATCAATGTGCTGTTTATTTCCACCCTCCCTCCCTCCCTCCCTCCCTGCCTGCCTGCCTATCAGCCTCTTAGCCTCTCAGCCCCAGCTTTTAGACCGGAACAGCCACAGGCACATTAAACCAGGCCCTGCTAGGGAGGAGCAGCCAGCCAGCTCACCGCCCACACCGCGTTGACAGTCTCTGTCTCAGTGTTTTGGCTGGACAGACCGTTGCCGGTCCTGGTCCTGTACTGTCCTGGTCCACTAGTCACAGGGTCAGTCTGGTCACATGGCCTGGCCTAAATGACTGAGTGACAGCGTGGGCCAGGGGACGGCCTGACTTCAGGGAATAGGAGGTCTGTCTGTGACGGAGCGGACAGAGTGTGACAGGGGAGGGGACGGGGACGGGGGCGTGAGGGCTGTCACTGTCTGCCACTCACTACCTCATACCCCATCCACATCACACAACAGAGACCCACATACCACTCCTGACAAGGAATATGGAAAATAAACAGACAAAGAAAAACAGGATAGTTGCATCCTGGGTAGGGAGCCAGTGTGCAGGGCGGCTGACATGGTCCTGGTTTTGTTTTTACTCCTCAGTCAAGCCTCAGGTGTTGCCTTGTGGTAATTGTGTTGTTTGCTCTATAACCTGTTAGTTCATATATACCTTGCGACCGTGATAGCCGATAGCAACCTCTGTCCAGTGAAGTCCACAAAGTATATTGCATGTACAGTAACAGACGGTTACATGAATTACAGCATGGTCAAGCAAGTTAATGTCTCTGAAATTTTTGGACCATGAAACAACTTTTGATTTAGAACCACAGAGTCACCACAAGTCACAAAGAAAACAGGAGCTGACTCCACCATTCCAGCACCATTTCAACATTTCAACGTCATAAAATCACCTCTGCTTAGTCTAATACAGTGACAACTAAAAGATAACGAAAAAACGACTTAGTCCAATCAACGTAAGCTAAATATGATGTGGCGGTCCATGGTTCTGATTTCTGTGTCCGTGTGTGCGTGAGTGTGTGTGTGTGCGCGTGTTTGTGCAAGTAGAAAAACATGTTGACTGACCCTACTTGTAGAGAAATTCCACCCTCCTTTCTTTCATGTTGATGAAATGGTCTATTTCTCTGTCATACAGTGCACGCTTTTATTTTTTGTTGTCTTAAGCTACCTGGATAAAATGCTTGCTCGCTACCGTAACTTACATTCATGGGCAACGTTAGCTAGTTAACATTAGCCTTCTACATCTAGCTACATATTGAACTTCCATCCTCTCTGGCCTGTGGCACAACAATGTACGAATTAATGGTTGGATCAGAATTGCCGTTATAATCTTTGGCCAGGACGGAGCATTAAGTAAAACCACAAGTCCAAATCCCTATCTCCAATTTTAGCTAGCTAGCTAGCCACTGGAGGACAACAACACAATTCACATTTTTCTGTCAATGACATATGCTCTCAATGGAATTTGACAGGATGCGCCAGGACCATTCACAGTTGAGCTGATTGGAACATTTGTTATACCTTTTTTGTCAAGGAAGGCCAGATGCTCGCAGGCTTCCCTTGCTTTCAATGCTACGGCGGCAACAATGTCATACTCGTTTGGACCAGACAGCATCAGATAGATGGCCTACACGTAGAGAGAGAGAGGGGCACTGTTTCACTCACTCAGATGCTTTTTCCTGCAAGATACATTCAGCCTCTTGCGAATTGAAGGACAATTATGAAACACAGAGAGATGAAAGATAAATTATTATTATACATTTTTTTTTTCTTGGTCAATTTTTTGGGGAAGCCTGTCTTCCCTTGGCAACCATGAATACACACCACTGAGTATAGAGCATCAGAACAGGGGCCTGGAGCCAGCTACCGCCCTCTCTCTCTCTCTTTTCGTTCCCTCGGTTTTCTGGAGGAGGGAATGCCCTAGGGGGTTGTGGGTAACTATGATTGACTAGCTAAATATTTAGCTGGTTTCTAACTGCCAGTCTTCCCTCTATTTCTCTCTCTCTCTCTCTCTCTCTCTCTCTCTCTCTCTCTCTCTCTCTCGCTCTCTCTCTTCCCCTATCTCTCTGCGCCAGTCTTCTCTCCTTCTACCCCCATGCCGAGTACAGGGCCCATGCCGAGTACAGGGCCCATGCCTCCTGTGGTTCAATGCAGATTTGTCTAACAGATGCAAACGTTTCATCTAGCCTCAATGTAAAAGTATAGTTTCGTTGTGGTGTGTAAACTTACAACATTATAAAGGTTTTAGTCTGACATACAATTCACCAGTTTTATGTTGAAACCCCACCGCCTGCCCATCCCCCACCTATTTGGCATGTGGACAAATAACATCGAAGTGAGCCTATTGGCAGTGACATTGACAGCTAATTGGTAACAGTTGTGAAGTATTATTCAAATGTCACAGTTTATCACGCTTTGTCACCATCTTTCACAAATGCATAGAGGTGTCTCAATAATGTCCTGGACCTGGCACTCACAGGAGCCAGGGTTCCGTTCTAGAAGCACACTTTCCACTGTTTTCAGCTCTGTAAAGCAGATGGCAGCAACCACGAAACGGCTTATGCAAACGTGAGTAGATTCCATTGAAAACAATGGTCGGCCATCTTGGACGTTGTCTCCAGTTCATATATACCTCAATGGGCACTCAGTCACTCATCTACCTACCCAGCATGAACCGTACTAGTAAGTGAACAGAGCACTGCATGTCCCTCAAATGGCTCTAAATGTGTCTACATGCACAGGCCATCACTTTAATCATGTAACATACAGACTTTGACTGTTTTGTAAAATATAGCTCATTCTCTCCTGCAGTGCTTGGCAGGCTGGCAGGCTGGCTGAGAGAAGGGGAGGGGCAGTGTGAACTTGCTATTGACTCAACGTATGGCGGTGTTGAATGGAGCGTGTTGAGCTAGGTACCATGTTAGTGCTCAGCTGGACCCAGTAGAGAGAGCTAAAAGCATCTGTGTGAGTGAGGAGGAGGAGGAGGGAGGAGAGGAGAAAGGATAGGGAGGGAAGTAGGCCAGCCATGCATCACTTCATTATTAATAGCAGTGTCCAAATAAAAATGCAAACCTTGTCTGATTTAATGGATGGCTGCGTCCACGCTGCCCGCCCGACCACACCACGTCCCAGGGAGCCGCGGGCGCAGGAAGAGTGGGTGCCGCCTCACTGCTACGCTGAACACTCCACACACAGCCTGGTTTCACTTCCTGAAGTGTGTGGGTGTGTGTCTGCGTGTGTGAGTGTGTGCCTGCGTGTGAATTTCATCCTCAGTACACAGGCAGAGTGATGAGAGAAGTCCTGTTAGCACATCTGAGCCTGGTGAAGGGCCTGTTTAAAAGGACCTGAAGGCTGCTGTCACTGTCACTCTGCTCTTCCTCCAGTTGCAACACAAGTGTGACCAATTTAGTCGGTTAGTACTGTTAGTACTGTTCTAAATACTCTGGACCAAGAGTCAGATTATGGAAGAGTCGACAGGACAAGCCATGAATGACAACGATATTGATCTGTTCTGTTATTACACATCCCACCGATGTACACAAATCTCCCTGGAAGCAACACCTCTAGACAGTGATATTTTCATATACTTCTGGGTGCGTAGCTGGGATTCCTGAGGTGGGATGGATGGAGGTTTAGTTAGTGTATTTCAGGCCTCCAGCCAGCCTGTAAAATGTTCAGAGGCTTTAACAGTCTCTTACCGTGTTGAATGATTCATTTCTCCTCTCCTGCCGTTCAGGTTCACAGCAGAGGCCTTACCCTCTAGGGGCAGAGGCCTTACCCTCTGTGTCTGTGTGTGTGTGTGTGTGTGTGTGGGCCTGGGGGGTGGCTTGAGGCTTGCGGCTGGGGGTAAGGCATTGGGACCTGGGGAGGCAATGCTCTCTAAGACACCTGTGCTTGTGGCTACAAAACAACATTTCCATTCTATTTCTGTTACTCATTCTTAGCCTCCCTCCAGCTTATTTCAAATCAGATTTTATTTTCAATTAATGATGCCAAACTCAATTGATATTTGCACGTCTGAATATCTGTATATGTGTATTTATTGAGTGTTAATTTGACCTGTACACTCTTAGAAAACAAAGTTGCTATCTAGAACATAAAAGGGTTCTTCAGCTGTCCCCATAGATAACCCTTTGAAGAACCCTTTTTGGTTCCAGGTAGAAGTATTTTGTTTCCAGGTAGAACCCTTTTAAGTTTCAACAGAGGGTTCTACCTGGAACCCAAAAGGGTTCTATCTGGAACCCAAAAGGGTTCTACCTGGAACCAAAAATGGTTCTCCTATGGGGACAGCCGAATAACCCTTTTGGAACCCTTTTTTCTAAGAGTGTAGGATTATAAATAGAATGCATAATCCAGGGTCTGCAGGTGAACAAGGCCCTCCGTCCTCTCCACCCTGCCTGCTAGTTATGTAAGCCCAGGGCCCTGCTTGCCTTACAGCCTCCCTTCAAGGCTGCTGTGGGCTGTGTTATGGGCTGTATAGCCCTAACGTTCACACCACTCATTTCCCCTGGCAGCTAGGCAGCTCTTTAACAGGTCTGGCTGTGGGGCAGCCAGCTGCTGTGTAACAGAGCCTAGAGCTAGCCTCTCTCTCTCTCTCTCTCTCTCTCTCTCTCTCTCTCTCTCGCTCACTATCACCCCTGGTTCTCCCTCCTTCTTCTCTCCCAGCTCCACAGCAGCTTGCTTTGTCGTGATGACAGGCTATACAGAGAGCACCCAGCCAGCCAGCCAGCCAGCCAGCCAGCCAACCAGCCAGCCAGCGAGGGAGAGAACAACCCATGAAACTCTTTAATTTCCCTTCTCTTTATATGCCCTTTGTTTTGCTCTGGGTTTCTGGTTAGGGGAGTTGCAGCGATACCACAGGAGCCACAGTGACCCAAATGAATAGCGCCACCCAATCCTGGGTTTGTTAGTCTGACTGTTTGGGACGTATTTCTGGAGATATAGGCAGGGATAGGGTGTCTCTGTCAATGTCAGGATAGCCTGTCCTCTAGGGCCCAATGTCAGGATAGCCTGTCCTTCTGGGCCCAATGTCAGGATAGCCTGTCTTGAAGGGCTCAATGTCAGGATATCCTGTCTTCCAGGGCCCAATGTCAGGATAGCCTGTCTTCCAGGGCCCAATGTCAGGATAGCCTGTCTTCCAGGGACTCTACGGGTCACAATAAGAGGAAGAAAGCCCTGAGTGTTCCCCAGCTCCATGCAGCTCCTGCATTCTGCTAACATGGCACTAAGTGTTTATGTACAAATGATTTGCCAGTGCTGTTATACAGATGTATTTATAGTCACCACCTTTTCAACAGTCCTACAGTCTCCTTACCTCTCTCACATTAAACAGCAGAGTCGGAGGCATAGAAGTAGGATTTCAGAAGACCCTTTTTGTGGTTCTGTAATTTGGTGGTGACATCATGGTTGGGATTGATGTCATCTCTATGAGTTTGGCTGTGTCCGTGTCTGTGTGTGGAGGGAGCAGCTGGGAGTTCCTGTTGGACAGATCTGAGGGGGGGCGAGGTATACTGGGGTACAGGGAGAACAGTAACAGAACAGGCGGTAAAGGCCTTTGAGGGGCTTGGGCCACTTCCCGTGCAACCCCCCCCCCCCCCCCCCCAATGCTCTAGGAAGAGAGCGCCAGCATCCCGCCGAGCAGGGCATTGTTATCCGCTCTCCGCCCTGCCTGGCCGGCCTGATCGATGGCCCCACACACCGTCTGTGTCGCCCCCGGCAACACACAGCAGACGCCCAAACAACAACAAACAAGGCTTTATTCACGCCTGCTTATAGAGGGTACAGAAAAACATAAGACCAACACACACAAATACACAATGCTACAGCAGCAGCCGGACAACCACAACAACCAAAGATAGCAGAGCCTACGCTACACAAAGCAGTGCATGGCCCTTGAAAAGTTCAAGAAAGGAAACCAACATTCGTGTTTTCAGGAAACCAAAGCAAATTAACACCAGATGTGGGAGTGTTGTGACTGCACTCAGTGGTTCTCTCAAAAGGAGAGCTGTAGTCCCGGTGAAGGGAGAGACATTTGTCTACAGTTTGGGAGGTGTTACCCTACCTACCCAGTCAAGACAAATAGTTACAAGTCTAGTTGCTTTGTGTCTGTGTGTGTGTCTTTGTTGCAGACAGTAGGAGACTAACACATTGTAATTGCATCTTTGGCTTCCCTGTCAGTCTGTCACACTAGGTGAAGAACATGTGTGATAAACATGCATGTCTAGTCTCAGAAGGCTTTGAAGATGTGTGAGTGTGTGTGTTCAGTGTATGAGATGATGTATCTATGACTTGAGGCTGCCCTCTCACCCATTTAAAAGAGGAGCATGGTCAGGGCCACCCGGGAGTCTAGCTAGCTAGCGTACCCGAGCAGATCCATCCGGCTGGCTGTGTTAGCGTTAGCCTCAGGCTAATCCTCCTCAGGCTGTGGAACACAGCACCTAACCTCCAATCTCATGTCTCTGCTGCTGATATAATTCTGACACTTATTATGCACGTCTTAGCAGTGATTTAATACACAGTTCCTTCCCAGTTTATGAATTAAATCATTGCCATAAGCTAATGACATTCTTATTTCTGTGATGATCTGTTTCTAATTACATATGAAAATGAGGGTGGAATCGATCTTTCAGCGATCTTACTGGAATTCAACACGATGACAGCGATATTGTTCTGTTTGTTTCAGGACCTGTAGGCTTATAGGCTTTAGTAAAAACCACCTCTGCTCCCTCTATCACTCTGCTCCATACTTCTTCAGACAAGAGGTGGTTACCCCTCTCTCACTCTCTCTCGCTCTCTCTCTCTCCCTCCCTCTCTCCCTATGCTTGTGTTTAGGGGATATTTGTCAAATCCGTTTTTGTGGACAGTTTGTGCTGATATTTTATAAATCCCCAAAAGGAGCTTATGCAAATCAAGATTAAAGATCAGATTAGATTCTATGCCTTAAACCAATTTGAAAACACAAGGTTGTGTTTTCTACAGCTGTGTAGCATTGTCAGTGCAGCCCCTGCTCTTTTCTGGAGCTGAGGAGAACAGCTGAAACACAAAGAGAAATGGCTGTTCCCTCTGTTCTCTCTGAACTTCTGTCTATTCCATCAGTCTTTTATGAAAACTAAAACAACTTGTCTGGCTGTCTCTATCATTCCTGAGGAGTTCAGGCCACTGCAAACACTCACATGTGTTACAACAACCCATAAGTCACAGCGACCGACTGACCGGGTTGGTGGCCGGGCTGATTCAAACACCAGCCATCAATTAATATGCAATGCCACTGCCACCTTCGTCTTACACCAGCCACTTCTCTGTGTCCTCTTGACATTGTGAAAACCAACAAATATCCCCCCCCCCCACTCCCTTTCCTTCCTTTTGTCGTGGTGTGGGTGGCAAAGCAGAGAGAAAAGCCTGGAGCACTGCATTTTTGTAATTCAGTCAAATAAAGCACTCCCCCTGTCAGCTGTCAGACAGGGAGCTTACCGTCAGGGTCAGGGGGCACGCCGCTGCTTTCATGAGAGCGCTAATCGATTAGCCGTCAAGGCGCCGCCTCAAGTGGGAAGAGCGATGGAGGGCCACCTGGGTCCCATCTCAATAATTGCTCGCCTCCTCGGTGTGTGTGGGTGCCACCTCCTCCTCCACGAGGAAGGAGCAGGGGAGCAGGGAGATGGTTCTGAGAGGGGGGCGTAATGAAAGTGAGCCCCCCCCCCACCGTGCTGCCGGAGCGGGGCTGTGTGGGTGCATGTATTGCCGGACGGTATCGATTAGCCAGTGCGGGTAAAATAATTTAGTCCGAATTTATCGTGAGACCCTGGAGAGGTTAAGCACATTGCCTTGGGCTTCTCATCCACTCTCTGACTCTGTGGGCTAGGCCTCATTTAGTCCCTGGTCTCTCTGTAAGCCAGGGCACAGCCAGACAGCCTGGAGAGTCAAACGGAACCACTTGAACCTTGTGCTGCGCTCTGTCTGCTCTGCTCTGCTGTTCCCTTTGTTCCAACACAGAGAGACACACGTGTTAATACTGTAGTACTGTAGGTGGAGAAAGACGTTGTTATACAACCAAACACCAATGCTTTCTATTGAATCCCTCGAATGATGCTACATACTGTACGTACAGTACAGTGAACTATGCTCTCCATATCTGCTTAGTTTCCACTCAGTCTCAGAGTACTGAGGATTAGTATAAGAAGACAAGCCCCCAATCCAAACAATGAGACAGTTCAAAGAGCCTCATAACACACGTGTGTCTCTGTCTGGGTTCTGGGGCAGGAAACAGCTACATTTCCCCTTCTGACACAAGCCAGGACCCTCAGAGATAATATGAGGAAGTTGATGTGAACCCAACAACACACATCTCCCTACCCATCTCTGCTGGGCTGTGCTTTGTTCTGGTCTGACATGGGTGAGAGGCTGGAGAGGATTTTCCCCAGTGCTGCTGCTTTGTTTGTGTGTGTCCATCATTAGCTCCAGGAAGCTTGGGGTGAAGCCCCAGTGACCAGTGGAACGGTGGGGGGGGGGGGGGGGGGGGGCGGGGTGGATGCATCTCAGGCTGTACACCTCATTATACGCTAGCTAGGTGTCTGCTGCTTAATGCACTGTGAACCTAGCTGGGGCCTTCCCCCTCTGTGAGGAGGCGATTCATTTCAGTCCAATTGGGAATCATTGCATTTTGACCCCTGACCCCTTATCTTACATTGATGTATGCGTGATTACTAATGGCAACTGGCAAGTGGAGGAGGTATGGATTATTAACCAACCTTCCCCTCTCTCTCCACACCAAAGAGAGCCTTCCCCTCTCTCTCTCTCTCTCTCTCTCTCTCGGTCTCTCTCTCTCTCGCTCTCTCGCTCTCTCATTCTCTCATTCTCTCGCTCTCTCGCTCTCTCGCTCTCTCGCTCTCTCGCTCTCTCTCCTTCCCCTTTCATTGTGTGAACGGTAGATTGAATGGAATTCTACTCATAACATCATTTATTGTCATTCCTGCCTCTATTTTAGGCCCCTTTATTGTAACCCCTCATTACCCCTGCCTACTGCATTACAGGTTCAGCCATTTTAATACACTGGCAGTTAAAAGTTAACTGCACCATTGTTTTCTTTGGACCTTGATTTCAGCAGGCTCTGTTTTATGAGTGGGGGCTACTGAGCAGACTGGGTTGGCTATGAAAAAAGTCCTATTGGACTACGTATGGTCCACAGTCTGACCTGGCCACAGCTATCAGTCTGTCTTATAGATTTCTGCAAATGGCGCGCCAAATTGACTAGAAATATTTGAATGTGAAAGGAAACGAGAGATCATAGAGGCACATTTCCCTGATTGGTGAATTTTCATCTTTAATTGAAATCAATAGGCTTGGAACATTCTGCTCATGGTTTTTAGGTTTCCTGTAGATTTGTGTCATGAGTGTGCTGCCCTTGATGAATTAAATCATATCAAAATCCATTTCCCTTCTGTGTGAACGTCCAGGGCAGACATGGGGGAAGGGACAGGGACCTCAGGAAGTGACTGACCAACTATAGTCTTATACACGGTCACACATGGTCACACACATGCACACACACACACAGAGAGGCAATGGGAGTGTCAGTGGTTGAGGGAGGGAGGCTATATGGCGGTTGTTCGCGGCGGCGGGCGGGGGTTATTAAGCTCTAATAGATTGCTCAGTCAGGCACTGTAGCTTAGGCTGCCATTAGCGCTACCATTTCTGACACAGGCATCACATCCCTGATGTCACACGGTCAATTGGAGATGAGGCAGGGCCAATCCGTCAGGCCTTTACTACAGTTATCATTCACCCTTAGTATCAGCACCACTGTCGCCGCTTCGCTCTGCACCACGCGCCCCCAGTAAGATAACACAACAGAGACAGGAGGGAGCCCGCCTCCACGTATGCTCAATCAGCACTTATATAGCCACAGAGAGAGAGAGAGAGAGAGAGAGAGAGAGAGAGAGAGAGAGAGAGAGAGAGAGAGAGAGAGAGAGAGAGAGAGAGAGAGAAATATAATACAATGGTGGTTAATGCGCTCATTGTTGTTGCCCTTTGTTTATCTTGGTTTATTTGTCTAGTTTTGCTGTGATTAAACACGTGTTGAGCCCAGCGGAGGGAGGCCATTGCTGTCCATAATGTGGCCTGTCTGTCGACTGGGACTTACTGATTTATGCTCATGGAATTGCAAATGAGCGGCTGTAAATTCTGTGTCTTATTTTCCCCAGTTCTATTTGCCGTGCTGTAATTTAGGTTTCACCCAACACTGAGATGCTAATTGGCGAAATTACTATGTGAGCACACAGGATTTATGCGTACCTAACAAGCACTGGGGTATCAGGCTGGTTCGCTCGCTCCCCAAATGCGCCCCCCCCCAAAAAAATATGAGAATGGAGGAGAGGAGCGAGGGAGTGAGCACGATGGGGAGGAACCCAGCTAGCGACAGAGATGGGCTGGGTGATTTATGGCAGGCCTGACGTCCCGGCACACTGAAAGCGCAGGGTTACAAATGCTGGATCTCCTCCGGAGCTAGAACATAAATTTAGCTCATGTATCGGAATTGGAGCTTTCCCCCTCCACTCCCCCCCCCCATCCATCCCTACTAGCACATCATGGAGTTGTAGCCTGACCCGCTATCCCTCCCCCTGCTCCTCCGCTCCTTACAACATGCAACTCCTGGCACATAGCTCCCCCACCTCCCCCTTTACAAAGGCCCTGTGGTAAGGTAGTGTGATTAGGCTTTGGGCTGTTAAGAGTCAGATCAATGGGAGAGCAGTGAAGAGCTGTGAGCCTGGAGACTGTAGAGAATGGTTGATCTGATCCGGAGGTTGTTTGCCTGTGGAAAGATGTCCTCAGTTTGCCTCCCTAATGAGGCGGAGGAGAAGAGAGATGTACGAGGTTTCAGTCACAACAGCATTTTGTTTTCACACAGCCGCTGATTTGTTTGGACGTTTTCTCCGCGAAAGCCCCACCTCCTACTGTAAATGTTCCAGTCGGTAATTATGTAGTCAAATCAGTGTCTCCACACGAATATAGACACTCATTCTTTTTCTCTCCCTCTCCCTCTCCCTCTCCCTCTCCCTCTCCCTCTCCCTCTCCCTCTCCCTCTCCCTCTCTCTCTTGTTCTCTCTCTCCTCCGTATCCTCGCACAGCCAACCTGTAATTTAGCAGTCTAAGAATCTGTAGCGGAGAGAAGAAGAGTCCACACTGTCTAGTCAGAGCAGAGCAGAGCACAGAGAGAGAAAGAAAGGGAGAATTAGTTTGCGCTGGCTGACGGGGCCAGAGGCTCACGCCGCCCATGTTTAAAAATAACCAGGCCCATCTCTGAAGTGCTGTTTGTGTGTTCAGCCCGTGGTGAGTCTTTGTTCTTTACACAGTTCAATAACAAACGTCCTATTAATACAAGTCATTGTGAAATCATGGCATAAAGCGAGAAAAATCCCCCTGAACAGAACAGAAAGAGGGCTCTGAGACAAAGAAGCTGTATGTATGCTTGTTGCAGGTGAAAATAGATGGGGGATAGAAATAGGCTTGGAGAAAGAGGGAGGGAGACAGGGTGGGACCCCGCAGTAGGTACACTGATGTCATAAAAGGGGGTCGCCACACACCCATCATCCCTAGCAAGCGCTGAGTAAACAGCTTGTTGGGACTGTCATCACTGGATGATATAAAAACAAAACATACACATACAGATGCAGATGTAGAGTGACAGAGGGCTTCAGCACACACTCCGCTAACACAAGCACTATCACAGGATGCAGCCTGGTAGAGGGGCCGTGTGGGAGTGGATGGGTGGGTCAATGTTGGTGTGTGTGTATCAAGGGGGGTCATATGATTCCCACCAGCAGGGTCAGACCCCCTCACCTCTCGCCCCCTGCCTCTTGCCCCCAGGCCAGCTCGCCTGCCTCACAGATGAGTTTTCCACTTGGACAGGAAGCTGATTCTCCTGCCACTTCCTGTGCAAAACACAAGCCTTCCACCTTCCACCCACCATGCCATTTATAGCATACACACTCCTACACCCACCTATTCAGTCCCTTCCAGCATTACATTCACACCCGCTCATACACATACCCATATGTGTGTAGAAGTTGTATCATGTTTTCTGTAATGTAGCCAGTGGAGAAGGACAATGGGGGGATTTGGTGAATAAATACAAGCTTGTCTCATTGCCTTTTCCTTCTCAGTGTTTCACTCCTGTCATGACTGCCTCTGTGGGTGAGTAGTAACTGTCTGGGAACAGGGGTCAGGCCCATAGTCAGATAACACATAGTGTGTTTATACTGCCTGGACAGGGGAGAGGGGACTAGGGGGAGTGTGTCTGTGCAGGACAGGGAAGGAGAATGGGGTGTGAAGGATGGAGGTGTGGAGGGTGGAGGTACAGGTTGGATGGATGCCAGGAGGTGGGTCAGCGGGTGGGTGGTGTGTGAGAAGCAGCACACATGCTAGGAGAGGAGAGGAGAGACGAGGGCTGCTAGAAGAGGGATGATGAATTCCTCCAGTCGGCCAGTCAGTCAGTCTATGGATTGCTTCCTGTTTTGGAGGGCCGTTGGAGGGCTGTAGCTCGCCAGGCTGCCGCTGGCCACACAGCCCAGTACAGCAGAGCACAGGGGCCAGGGCCCACAGGAAGCAGGCTCCCATCGTCCTCCCATCAGCTAATGGACAGGAATGTAGGTCCCCGGGGTCTGGGGGTGCAGGGGGGGGTGGGGGTTGTAGAGTTTGTGTTCCAGGGCCCTCTTGAGAGACAGAATTAGAGAGGCAGAAATAAACAGAGGAATCAGAGTGTGGTTGGTTGGTGGTAGTGAGGAGAGGGTCTGTTGTGTACTCCATTGAAAGGGCCCTGGGGCAATGACTGTATACCTCCAGTCCTGCACCAAGGCCATGGAGAGGGATCTGTCTAGACTCAGTGCTATGGAGGAATGCTGTCTTAAAACATTATAGTACATGCACTGTGATTTGCACTAGAAAAGACAGATCATACAGTGACAATTTTGAACTTCAGTCACTTAAACACACATCCCAATTTCTCTATGGCGCACACGAACACATGACATATGAAGTGCTATCCTCTTCCACAAAGCCAGGACAAGGAACTAGCTAAGCGCAGGGAGGGATCTGATACATCCAGGATGCAGAGTGAGAGTAATTAGGTTGTAAGTGTGTTAGCTAGCTAGCGTATGAGCAGGAGAGAGGTAATATACGCCGGACCTGCCCTCTAACCCAGGGGTGAAAGTTCTCCGTCACAGCAACGGATTTCCATAATATGGATGTTCCATGAGTAAAAACACATTAAATATATATTATAATTTTTACAGGGGGATAATTCATATTTTTGGGTAAAAAAAAACACTCCCAGCCAAAGTTGAACGTTTAAAACTAGATAGAAATGACATCTAAATTATAATGGACCTACTGAATATACTGTATGTTCAAATAACTGCCCTTTTTCTGGCCCGCAAATCAATTTTCACCAACAAATCAGTCATCAAACATTCCGTGCGGCCCTCCGTTGAATTTCAAAACGTTTTCCCACCGATCTGAGATCGACCAAGCCCCTCCCCCCCATGGCACAACTCCAGCCCCCCAGCCTCTAAAGGAGGACAAGGGGATGAAAGGGGAGAGAGGGTACTAGGAACTGCTGTAGTGACAAGAGAGAGTTCTGGACAAGCTCAGGTTAGCGTGATAGGACCTAGCTGGAGCTGTATCTTTGGGCCTGTACAGCCTGTGGAGGTAAATGCTGTACAGTGATATCCAGGGTATATCTGACTGCACTCAGGTTGAATATCCCAGTTTGTCTCAAGCTGCTCGCTCCCTCTTCATCATGTCAGATAGACTGGAGGACAGACAGACAGACCGACAGGGCCTCTCTCTCTCTGTGATGGATGAAAGAATGCTTCTGAGAGATGATTTCATAGGGTTCAATTAGCCAGTTGGAAGAAATGAGAGGGTGTACATTTGATGAAGAAAACATGGCATGTTGAAAAGAAATGTCACAAAATTGCTAAAAAAGGGAATTGGGAAAGAATTAGGCTTTTTTCCGTCTTTGTTCAAATTTCTCTCTGACAACATTCCTCTCTTTGGAAAAAAAAGAGAAAGAAAAAAAACGTAGAAAACAACAGCTCGTTTTGCGGAGTTACTGAAAGCAGGGCGTGTGGATTTCTTTTGTTTCTTTTTATAATTTGTCCCGGAAAAGCCGACAATCGGCTGGCTGTAATGAGCGCCGTTATTAATCTCCTCAATGACAATACTAGGAAAGAGTGTGCTGTGTGTCGGCCTGGACAGACGGCATTTCCCCACAAACCACCACATTGACCTTCATTTTGCATTCCATGGGAGGTGTGTGTGATTTATAGTATGCATGCAAATTGTGTATGCAAGACTAGAAAAAAATAGTATGAGCATTTAAAGATGTTTATGTGTTTGTGTGTAATGGAGAGAGGTAGACAATAGCAGACAGACAGACAGAGAGAGAGAGAGACAGATAGACAGAGAGACAGACAGAGACTGGGAGAGACAAAGAGAGCTTTGACGGTCAGGTTACATAAACCACTAGGGACAGTCAGAACGCTGTGCTGTGCTCTGCTGTGCTGTGCTGTGCTGTGTGTCTGTTGTGTTCTGTGTCTGTTGTGTTTTGGGTCATGTGTTCTGGTTCATGGATGGATGCTGCTGAGTAGGCCTTTCATTTCCACAGTTAAGGAGAGAAGCGTCAAACATAACTTCACTCCCTTTCACTAGCCTGTCAGCTCCCAAATCAACTGTTTACTGTTTGTGCTCCCGTGGCTGAGGTTTATTTATGTAGTGGGGAGACGAGATGAGATGTTGCTCCAGAAGCCACAGGAGGGACGGGAGCCACCACAGACAGAGGTACACAGTCAGGCTCCCTCCCTCCGGCACAGAGTCCATCAGCCTACTACACTACAGCCATCCAAGCAACCAGGGTCTCCCCAGGGCCCCCAACATACAGGCCCCCACAACAGCCTCTGACTGACTGGTGTATGCACGTACGCACTAATCCCATTCAAAATCCTATTTTCCCTAACCCCTAACTCTAACCCCTAACCCTAACCCCAACCCTTTAACCCCTAACCATAACCCTAATTCTAACCCTAACACTAGTTGAAACCTTCTTGATATAGCCTTTTCCTCCTCGTCCCCAGTTGGTCCAATTTTAGTTGGTTTACACACACACACACACACACACACACACACACACACACACACACACACACACACACACACACACACACACACACACACACACACACACACACACACACACACACACACACACACTGTTCACTGCTATTCCCAGTGGCTCTGTGTGTCATTGTTCCCATCCCAGTAGATACCACCAACAGTCATGGTTGTGGTCTAGCCGTGGTCGGGGAATGTTGTTGTTGGCTTTACATGTTGAATCATTTACTTAGAAAATCGATTATACAAATATGCAGAAATTAAATTATCGTGAAAATGTGTATTTGAAGAAAACATAAGGAGAAACATTGGTAGAGTAAGGGTGAGAGGAAGATTAATATA
>CM042390.1:6735401-6745401 GCA_023634145.1 Thymallus thymallus | reverse complement strand
TATGAGGGGAAATTAATTTAATTAAGAGGGTTGGAAGCTGCAAAACATGCCCTAATGAGACAGCGGGTAGCTTGAAAGGAGCTCTCAGCCGAGGTCTTTTTTTCTTAAGGCCCGTCACCACCTTTGAAGAGGGCTTAAGAGAAAATACACACGTGATTTCAGAGATAGAGGATGTGTGTGTGTTGGTGTGCAGGGTTGGGGAGTAACTGATTATATGTAATCAGTAATCAGATACATGTAATCTGATTACAAAAAAACTGTAACTGTAATCAGATTACGGAAACTTTGAAAAACGACATGTAACCTTTATTTAACTAAGCAAGTCAGTTAAGAACAAATTCTTGTTTACAATGACGTCCTACACCGGCCAAACCCGGACGACGCTGGGCCAATTGTGCGCCGCCCTATGGGACTCCCGTCACGTTCGGCTGTGATACAGCCTGGATTCAAACCAGGGTGTCTCTAGCACTGAGATGCAGTGCATTAGACCGCTGCGCCACTCGGGAGCCCATGATGACACCTTTCTGTTTTCTCAATGACATTCAAATCAACATTGAAAAAAGGTGAAAGTTTAAGTTTGTTCCAGCTGAGCGAGTCAAAGACCACTATGATGACACGCCTAATGCGTTTTGTCTTCTTTTAATGCCTCTTCGTGCATAAATTGTTGTTCTAGTTCATTTTAGTTCGTTTTTTTCGTCTCTTTTCTTTAGTTTTTTTGCTACAGTTGAACTATAATAGAAAAAAAATAAGAAATTTCCCCCTCTGGGATCAATAAAGTACCTATCTATCTATCTATCTATCTATCTATCTATCTATCTATCTATCTATCTATCTATCTATCTATCTATCTATCTATCTATCTATCTATCTATCTATCTATCTATCTATCTATCTATCTATCTATCTATCTATCTATCTATCTATCTATCTATCTATCTATCTATCTATCTATCTATCTATCTATCTATCTATCTATCTATCTATCTATCTATCTATCTTAAGGGGAAAGTAATCCAAAAGTTACATTACTGATTAACATTTTGGACAGGTAACTAGTAACTGTAACAGATTACATTTAGAAAGTAACCCACCCATCCCTGCGTGTGTTAGTGTGTGTACAGGGAGCTGACATTTCTGGGCGTACATATTATCTTTCCTCTCTTCATCTGGCGCTCCAGTGTATTAGCAGACTGTATTGTCCTTTAGTTTTGGCCTGCACAATCCACCTTTTGTGTGTGTCCGTGTCCGTGTGTCTGTGTGTGTGTGTCGTGGCTCTCCTCCCTATGTCTATTAGATGGTGAGCTTTGGCCTAATCTAATAAAGTGCTCTCTGCCAGTCGTGTCTCACAATGAGCCGGGGGTGCTGCTGGTGCGAAGGAAGCGTAGAAAATCAATAGCGGTTTATAATTTACAATGGTAGAACCTCAGGACTCTTTATGACCATCCATCCACAGTGCTTAATATTGCATGAGGATGCACACGTATGGATGGAGGGGGGGAGGGAGGATGGAGGGATGGATGGAGGGGGGGGGGGGGGGGGGGGGGTAGCGTCCGGGGAGGTAACAGGAGGGGAGCGGGGGGGTGGGGGGGGGGGGGTCTTTTTACAACCTCACCCATCTCACCCTGAAAACAATACGTGATCAGAGTGCAATCAGCACTCTCTCTTCTCTCTCCCTCTATCTTTTCTTGGATTGGGTATTGAGTAGGAACGTCAGCCTGGGTAACAGCAGCAGCAGGATCAGTGCTCCTCCTACCCTGCAGTCATCTGATTATTTATGCTCATAGATTCATTCTGTTTGAATTGGAGTGCGGAGGTTTGTACCCCGTCCATCCTCAGACGTTTAAATAGCCATGGGGAGCTGCCCCCCCCCCCCCCCCACCCAGTCGTCTCCATACATCATTAGAGGGAGAGAGGGCGCGAGGGGTCACCGTTCTCTCAGCTCACTCCTCGCTACCCCGCCAGAATGCTATAAGGTGTTGACACTGCGTGGCTCTTTGATTGAGCTCATCTCATATTTGTTTTGTTGTTGTATTTTTTTCCCCTCTCCGTTCTCTCTCTCCCTCCTCCAGTATGTGTGTGTGTGTGTGTGTGTGTGTGTGTGTGTGTGTGTGTGTGTGTGTGTGTGTGTGTGTGTGTGTGCTCGCACTGTTGAATTATTTACCGCTTGTTATTTGCGGCAGCCTGGAGGACCCAGCTGGCCCAGCGTCCTCTCTGCTTGCAGAGCAGGGGAGCCTGGGAGGTGTAGCGCTGTTTAATTAGCCACTAGAAGAGCCGCTACACCTCTTCTCACTGTTCCCTCCCTCCGATCCACCATTCTGCTAGCGATCACTGCCTAGTGCCTAGCCTCCTAGCCCTCACAGACACACACATTATACTAGCTACCACAGATACTAGCTACCACTACTGTTTTTTTCAATGCTTCATTATTACATTTGAAAGAAATAACAGATAAATGTAATTACTACTTGGCTACAAGCTAGTTGCTTTGTTCCTATAATGATCTTTGCAAATATTAAGCAATAATGATCATACCCAGATGAAGAATTATCCTTATACATGGCATGCGTTATTTAATGTTTTGTTTATCAATTTAAAGTTCAAGATTTATTTTCTCCTCCTTCTCTTTAAATTGGTGTACTGTACTCTTCAATGCCCGGTGCAGTGTATCATTGATAAACTGTTTATAGATAACACACAGCTAATACCATCATAGATACCGCTAATAAGAAAACTAACACACTCTGACGCTGTGTGTGTGAGTGTGTGTTGCTCTGTGTGTTGCTGTTGGTGTCAGTGGCCCATTCTGGTCCTCAGTCTGACAGGTGTGTATTGATCACGGCCCCAGGTGTCAGTAGAGTGTGGCCCCCTGGCCCTCAGGCAGGCCTGTACAGAGAGAGGGCCACTCCAGAGCTGCTCCTAACCCTGCTGCCTGCCAGCCACGTCCAAACGGGAGGGCCTGCTGAAGGAAAATCAATCCTGTCACACACACAGGAGGCAGGATGCAGGAGGGCGGCCAGCAACAAACTCCAACTGCTCCCTCTCTTTCTCCCCCTCTCTCTTTATGTTTCCTCCTCTCTCTTTCTGTCTCCCCTCTCTCTTTTTCTCTCTCCCCCTCTCTCTTTCTGTCTCTGTCCTCTCTCTTTCTCTCTCCCCCTCTCTCTTTCTGTCTGTCTCTGTCCCTCTCTCTTTCTGTCTCTGTCTCTCTCTTTTTCTCTCTCCCCCTCTCTATTGCACCAAACACTCACACACAAAAACTATCTTTCTCTCTGTGCCTCCTCCCCCTCATTCCCCCTATCCTCTGATCTCCAGGGAGAGAGTAGATGCAGCTGCTCACCATGATTGCTCAAACCTGGACACTTTTAATATGTGGGAATTAAAAACAACAAAAACCATTGCGGTCCCTGAAGTGTGCCATAAGGTGACGGCAGAAGAGGCAACAAGAACAGTGATAAATGTGAGGCTGTCCCTCTAATCCTTCCATTTTGTTTTGTTGTTGTTTGGTGTGTTTTTGTCTGGAGCTGAACGAGGCCTCCCATTGGTTGAGAGTGCGGATCCCTCTGTAATTTCCCTAGCCTCAGGTGACAAGTGTCGCCATGGTGACTACCAGCCCTGACAGAGAAAAAAACCCAATTAGTGGAAAAGCTGTTGATTGGTTTGAGGCGGTAATTAACACAGGTGATGTTAATTAGTTCCCAAGAAACCAGTTATGGATCTGCTGGATGTGGATGTGTGAGAGAGTGAGTCAGTGTGCATGTGTGTGTGTGTGTATGTGTGCGTGTGTGTGTGTACTAGTATGAGTATACGTGTGGGAGAGAGTTCTGTAAAAAAAAAAATGACAATAATTACTGGCTGATACTTTATTGCTTGTGAAAGTTGTGGAAGAATTTAATATGCATGAGTTGGTCCCTTGTGAGCTGTGCAAGAGTTTGTAGCAGAAATAATTGAGTGTGTCTGATTGGGGAAAGGAGGACAACCTGAGAGAGGTGTTCCTCCTGTCAATATGCTACAGGCGGAGAGAGGAGAGAAAAAGAGAGGAGAAGAGAGGAGGGGAGTTACTGTAGTATAAGAACCTGGCCAGGATTAGTGGAGTTCTAATGTGTTTGTTTACAGGAGAAGTGTTTTAACACAAGCCTGTGATACTGAACCTCCTGCATTTAGATCTCTCTCTCTCTCTCTCTCTCTCTCTCTCTCTCTCTCTCTCTCTCTCTCTCTCTCTCTCTCTCTCTCTCCTCTCTCTCTCTCTCTCTCTCTCTCTCTCTCTCTCTCTCTCGCTCTCTCTCTCTCTCTCTCTCTCCCATTCTCTCTCTCTCTCTCTCTCTCTCTCTCTCTCACTCTCTCTCACTCTCACTCTACCTTTTTTCTCTCTATTCCCAACTCACACTCTGACAGTGGGACGTGGCCTTATCAAGAGTGAGTTTGTAATGATGTATTTCCCTCCCTCCCCTCCCTCCCTCCCTCCCTCCCTCCCCCTCCCTCCCTCCCTCCCTCCCTCCCTCCCTCCCTCCCTCCCTCCCTCTTACTATGCAGTCGTCAGCCAGCCAGCCTAACCTTTGTGTCCGTGTCTTTTGAGCGGTGATTTGGCATACTCTCCTGTGTCACATCCATCTCCTGCACTGGGAGCCTGCCTCTTTGTCTCTGACAGCAACACACACACAAACACACACACACTTGCACGCATACACACACACACACACACACACATTTGAACACACACGCATAAACGTGCACACACATGCACACTCACTCTCTCCGATCCTTCTCCCTCCCTTTCATATGGTCCCCTCTGAACTCCCATCATTCGTTTTTACGAGGTAGCAGTGTGTGGGTCCAGGGGTGGGATTGGCCACTGCTGGTGGTGGAGGGCATAAAGCTGTCAGAGAGGAGGGGGTGTGGTGAGGGGCTGTGACTCATGGCTGGTATACTGATGGTGGGCCCAGTGTTGAGAGAGAGAGAGAAAGAGAGAGAGAAGGCTTTCAACATCCCTCTGCCTACTGCCCGGTCATTACTCCAACCTTCTGGTTAGTAGACACAGTCACTTCATTAGCCTGAGGAGGCTGTGGGAGTGTGGTGTACTACTACTATGTTACTACTTGTGTTGTTATGTGTTAATAATATAAAGACCTGTAGCGCACATTCCAGGAGAAGAGACCATGATGGACGACATCATAACACTACTGACACTGAATGTAATGGCAGCAGTGTAAGACGCCCACGCTCAACACAACAACACCTTATCTCTGATGATCTCATACGTGGTTTATACTTATAGAATGGGGAAGTACTGTTTAATGCACAGAACATTGCCCCATATGCAAGATCTTTTTTTTTTTTATGTTGCTAGAGGTCTGTTTTGGAGTGTGTGATTAAAAAATAGTCTCCAAGTTTCCATGAAATCCTCAAATCAGTGCCAATCAACTGACACACAATTGTGAAATTGCGGAGGGTTTCTGCCAACTAGCCTAGTTCTGGAGCATCTCCAGTGTGTTCAGTATATCCACGGTTCAGACTATGTGTACTTATTTTGTTGTGAGTAGACTTATTTTGTTTGGTTAATTACCTGGTGGTTGTTGGGGTAAATGCGTGACAGTTGTCACTGTTATATGTGTGGAGGGCCACGGCGCCAGACAGCTCGCTAGCATGACGGCTTGTATGCTTGTAGATTTAATGGCTTTGCTATTGTTGGAGCAGAGAGTGACGGTTCCATCACAAAGCATCCCTCCCAGCCTCCTGTGGCGCCTCCCTTTCTCTCTCTGGTGAGGTGCCGCATCTTTGATCACTTCAGCTCAGCTAATTAAAAGGAATGATACGCTCTTGAAGGCGGTATTTTTAAGACTGAAGTATGACAGCGTCTCTCTTTCCTCTCTTCTGCTCTCCTCTGAAAGAGTTTTATTGGAAAAGAAAAGAAGCTTGTCATTTACAAAGAGTTCCAAAGAGTAACCTAGAACGTTGTTAGATAATGCGAGTGGAAAATGCACAGACAAGAAGAAATCTGCTCCAACAAATAAAAAAAGCTAGTCATTATTAGGAAGAAAAAGTAAGATGTTTTTCCCAGTGTTAGGTTCTGGTCGGCCCTGATGTTTCTACACCAATACTGTGTTAGGTTCTGGTTGGCCCTGGTACAGGGATGTGATGCTGTGTTTTCCTGGGCTGGTAAAGGAGTTGTGCTGCTATACTGTTTTTTCCTGGGGCTATGTCTGCCAGAGAGAAGAAGGCAGGAGAAAGAAGGCAACAGTGGTATCATGGGAGTTGGAGATGGTGGGTGCGGTAATGATGCCCGTGGCGGAGTGAGAAAGTGAGAGACCAAACCAATGCCCCACAGGTAACATCCCTTGTCAACAACACTAAGAGCAGAACAACAATAACAACCCGTCAGCTGCTCGCTGTGGAAACTAATCAAACTGCAAACAGCAATCAGGGAAATGGCAGCTGATGGCGGCACTCAATTACCTCAGTGCTGACTTCCTCCTCCTCTCTGAACCTGCTCATCTGGCCGGCCCTACTTACGACTCAAACGACTATACCACAGCCCTGGGGTGCGTCCCAACTGGCACCCTACCCCCTCACCCTACCCCCTTTATGTATGGAATTTATGTATGGAATAGGTTTGCCATTTTGGATGCACACCTAAGCTAAGGGCCAGCTCTGACTACACTACTCTACAGCTACACTATGCAGAGGGGCTCGTTTCTAGTGGCTGTCACATGTGATGTGCATGGTCCTTTCAAAGCACTTGAAGAGTAAACATTATGCAAACCGTTGTGCCAGATCACGTAGTCCTCGACAAGATGTGTTCCATGCATCTGTCTCCTCGGCTCCCTCATCTTTCTCGAACCAGTTCATTTATTTATGAGGCAGCAAACAGAAACATAGTATGTGGTGGCAGGAGGCCTGGCGTCCCTGTTTGATGCTGACGGAGAGGGAGGGAGAGGCACAGGCAGGCACTGTGTGTGTGTTTGGGAGGTGTGTGTGTGTGTGGCGTCGCATTCCCTGGATGAGTGTGTGTATGTGTGTGTGTGTGTGTGTGTGTGTGTGTATATATAAGTGTGTCAGGGAGCTTGTCTGTGCCTCAGCGAGCGGCAGGAGAGGTAACAGTGTTCACCCGCTCAGCGTTCATGTCACTGATACCTGTCACAAGGCTCTGGCGGCATCACAGGAGAGTTGAAACAAAGTGTTTTTTAGCTCCCCTTAAACACGCTGTCTGTCTGTCTGTCTGTCTGTCTGTCTGTCGGAAGAGAGGGGAGGGGAGAGGAAGCAGTTTTATTAAGATGGCAGATTGGGCCTGTCTGGTCGCTTATCATTCCTCACACACACACAGAAGAGAAATAATGGGGTGGAATGAGGAGTAAAGTGTGAAGACACCCCCTGCTTTCACAGTAGAAGGGAGTCAGACATCCAGGTTATTTTTACGCCTATTAGGAAAACTGTCACCAAACAGAACTGATGCGCCTGCTGCAGGGTGCAAACAGACTGTTACATAACATAACTAGGCTAGTTTGGTTCCTGGTAGTGGTGTGTGTGTGTGTTATGTGTGTATGTATGTATGTATGTACAGTGGGGAGAACAAGTATTTGATACACTGCCGATTTTGCAGGTTTTCCCACTTACAAAGCATGTAGAGGTCTGTAATTTTTATCATAGGTACACTTCAACTGTGAGAGACGGAATCTAAAACAAAAATCCAGAAGAATCACATTGTATGATTTTTAAATAATTAATTTGCATTTTATTGCATGACATAAGTATTTGATCACCTACCAACCAGTAAGAATTCCGGCTCTCACAGACCTGTTAGTTTTTCTTTAAGAAGCCCTCCTGTTCTCCCACTCATTACCTGTATTACTGCACCTGTTTGAACTCGTTACCTGTATAAAAGACCCCTGTCCACACACTCAATCAAACAGACTCCAACCTCTCCACAATGGCCAAGGACAGAGAGATGTGTAAGGACATCAGGGATAAAATTGTAGACCTGCACAAGGCTGGGATGGGCTACAGGACAATAGGCAAGCAGCTTGGTGAGAAGGCAACAACTGTTGGCAGCAATTATTAGAAAATGGAAGAAGTTCAAGATGATGGTCAATCTCCCTCGGTCTGGGCACCATGCAAGATCTCACCTCGTGGGGCATCAATGATCATGAGGAAGGTGAGGGATCAGCCCAGAACTACACGGCAGGACCTGGTCAATGACCTGAAGAGAGCTGGGACCACAGTCTCAAGAAACCCATTAGTAACACACTACGCCGTCATTGATTAAAATCCTGCAGCGCACGCAAGGTCCCCCTGCTCAAGCCAGCGCATGTCCAGGCCCGTCTGAAGTTTGCCAATGACCATCTGATGATCCAGAGGAGGAATGGAGAAGGTCATGTGGTCTGATGAGACAAAAATAGAGCTTTTTGGTCTAAACTCCACTCGCCGTGTTTGGAGGAAGAAGATGGATGAGTACAACCCCAAGAACACCATCCCGACCGTGAAGCATGGAGGTGGAAACATCATTCTTTGGGGATGCTTTTCTGCAAAGGGGGACAGGACGACTGCACCGTATTGAGGGGAGGATGGATGATGGATGGCCATGTATCGCGAGATCTTGGCCAACAACCTCCTCCCTCAGTAAGAGCATTGAAGATGGGTCGTGGCTGGGTCTTCCAGCATGACAACGACCCGAAACACACAGTCAGGGCAACTAAGGAGTGGCTCCGTAAGAAGCATCTCAAGGTCCTGGAGTGGCCTAGCCAGTCTCCAGACCTTGAACCCAATAGAAAATCTTTGGAGGGAGCTGAAAGTCCGTATTGCCCGAAACGTGAAGGATCTGTATGGAGGAGTGGGCCAAAATCCCTGCTGGCAGTGTATGCAAACCTGGTCAAGAACTAGAGGAAACGTATGATCTCTGTAATTGCAAACAAAGGTTTCTGTACCAAATATTAAGTTCTGCTTTTTCTGATGTATCAAATACTTATGTCATGCAATAAATGCAAATTAATTACTTAAAAATCATACAATGTGATTTTCTGGATTTTTGTTTTAGATTCCGTCACTCACAGTTGAAGAGTACCTATGATAAAATTACAGACTTCTACATGCTTCGAAAAGTGGGAAAACCTGCAAAATTGGCAGTGTATCAATACTTGTTCTCCCCACTGTATGTGTGTGTGTGTGTTGTGTGTGTGTGTGTGTGTGTGTGTACCATCCACCAGACCACAGTAAGTCTGACTGAGTGAGGGGTGGCACCGTGGCAGACAGTCAGTTGATGCCAATCTGAAGGAAACCGCCTCGCCCATCATAATCGCCTAGTTCTCCTTGTGCCGTTAAGATATAGTTCTCCTTTCATCTCCCCTGCCATCATAGGAACCCCAGACCGAGTTAAATCTCAATTAGTAAAAGACCTTGCTATATTAGAGTGCTCCTCCCTCATTAGATTCCACACATGGTCGCCAACTCAAATGGTTGAGAGTCACTCAGGATGTTTTTCCAACCAACAATAACAACGTGGGCCTGCCCACAGCACCGCCCTGCCCAGCCCAACAAGCTGCTGCATGCTCCAGTCATAATGAGAGCTGCCCTAATGAGCCCAGGAGCCATGGAGAGCTACACCACACAGTGAGAGATGGAGGAGAGGAAGGAAGGAGAAGGGGGAGAAAGAGAGAGAGAGAGAGAGAGAGAGGATAGGAGAGGAGAGGAGGGGAGAGAGAGAGAGAGAGAGAAAGAGAGAGAGAGAGAGAGAGAGAGAGAGAGAGAGAGAGAGAGAGAGAGAGAGAGAGAGAGAGAGAGAGAGAGAGGGAAGAGAGGGGTAATGAACGTAATTGACAGTAATTGAGTTATTCACCAGGGCATGAGGGGGCATCATAGGCAGCCCTGGTCACCATGGTAAACGGCTAATAAGGGACGGGAGGGGAAAGCAGGACAGGAAAGGATGCACCTTTCTGGGGACAGGATGGTCTTGTACTGTACACCCAGTAACCCTGTATGTCTCTGTTGAAGGTTAACCTTTATACAGCTTCTCTAA
>CM042390.1:6720034-6735201 GCA_023634145.1 Thymallus thymallus | reverse complement strand
CTTTTTCAGACGTAATTTGCTAATTAGCCGCTACATTGGTGCGGTGTATCTAGCTAATTATTGAAGAGCTACTTGTGACTGGAGTGTAAATGACACCATTATCAGGTCTAGCAGCACATTGGACCCAAACAACAGAAACAGTTCATAGTTCCAGGAGCAAAGTGGGGCTCTTCCTGTCATCACTGGTTTTAACCCTAGTTTTCTGTCAACAGGATATGTTGCCACTTGTGGATGTGGTTGACAGTGCTGTAATAACTGTCTACTGTAGAGTTTGGGCCAGGTTGGTTTTAGTAGTGTTCTTCTGTAGACTACTCTGTCACCTATGTGCTGCTCTCTCTGTCTCTGGTATGGGAACCCACTCGTTGTCTATGTGATCTAAGGCAGTGCTTTCCCCTGGCACAAATAAAGGACTATGGTGTGTGTGTGTGTTGTGTCTATGTTATCAGACAATGAGGTCACAATGTGATGTATTGGGCTGTTTTTTAGAAGTGTTTCTCACCCTGTGTGTGTGTGTGTGTGTGCGTGTGTGTGTGTGTGTGTGTATGTTTCATCCTGCTTGGTTTAAAATAATCCCTCCACCCCTCCCCCATAACATCGCCCCCTAGAGCCACTCCAGGTTCTATCCTGTAGGCTCTGCTGGGAGGCGATGAAGGAGTGTGTGCCTATATCGTAGCCACACTGTAACACACTCTAAGATGACTCAAATGAGAGAACATCGACAGTGTTCCCAGATTACATGTGTTTTATGTATTTAGCTCTGACGCTTAGCAGCGTTTCCACACTTCTCTCTATGTGTCACCCTGCAGCCGCATCCCTCCCTCTCCCATCTGTGTGTTCGCGCACACCTTTAGATGCATCAACACACATTAAAGGGAAATCATGTGTAAACAACACACGGCTTGACATTTAATGCATAATCAGCTAATCAAATCTTTGTCTCTCTCTCTCTTTGTTTCTCTTTCATGCTTTCTGATGATCTCAAACAGGTAAGAGAAGTTTTGTCTCATTCTTATTGTACTGTAGGATCTGTTTAGTAGGGGGTTGCACTCCAGTTAATATAAATAGGAGAGACGTGTACACTTTCTGTCACCATTCTGCTCTAGTATTGGTCTAAGTGCTCCTCCCCCATCCCCTCTTCCATCTATACAGGAAGTTTAGAATGATGAATATTCATGCTTGTGACTAATTAATGTAAGGGACCTCCACCCGTCATTAACAGGATTTAAAGGGGAACTAACCATTATTTCCACATTTGTGTGATCTGATACATGCAGTATCGTCCTATTCTTTTAGTGCTTTATTCAATCTGTGTCGCTGAGGTGTTACAGATTGCGTGATAGAAATGTAAAGGTAATTTCCCATTGAACCGACATACGCAGCATTTACCGTGAATGCTAATGCACGAACATTGCCTTTAAGTTTCAATTGTACTGTAACGCTGAACTTCTGCGATACGGATTGAATAGACCTCTTAGTCTGACAATCTGTGTTTTCTATTGGTCACTGGTTGTAACAATAATGTCCAATTGTTGTCAACCAAAAGCGTCAGTGATATTGTAGCATCGCAGGGATCAAGAATGATGTATTAGAATTAGCTCTGAAGTCCCACTGTGTAGCACCTTACCGACTTATTGACTTTCAGTTGAATCCTGTTGACAACACTGGACAGCAGTGAAAGCCATGCTATTCACCTCTCTCTCACACAGCAGTGAAACAAAAAGGCAACACTGTTGAATGAGGCTTGGATTGGAGTCTTCTATATAATTTTTTTATGAGTCCAGTCAAATTTCCGGGGAGAATTGGCTTAAGGACCCCTCCTTAGCACTGATTTACTGCAGGCCGAGTGGTGGCCACACCACAGTCACACCACATGGGCTGGGCTTTTAAATCAGCCAAGCTGTCTGTCTGTCTGTCCCCCTGCTTCATTAGCCTGCTGTGGGAGCCATCACTCTGTGTGCTGGTCAGCCTCCCCCCCACCCCCTGTTGCCGTCCCCCCCCGTCCCCGTAGCCGTCCCCGTCCCCATTACCTTTCTGCCTCCTCTACTTCTCTTTCTCCACTTCTCTCATCTCCTCCTTCTCCTCTCACCAGTCCAGCCCTCCTTTCTTCTCCTCTTCTCCTCCACTCCTCTTTTCTTCTTCTCCTCCTCTCCTTCTCTCCTCTTTTCTTCTTCTCCTTCTCCCCTCCTGTCCTTCTTTCCTCTCCTCCTCTACTCCTCTCCTCCTCTCATCTTTTCTTCTTCTCCTTCTCTCTTCCTCTCCTATTTTCTCCTCATCTCCTCCTCTCCTCCTCTCCTTTTTTCTTCTTCTCCTTCTCTCTTCTTCTCCTCCTCTCTTCCTCTCCTCCTCTCCTCTCCTCTTTTCTTCTTCCCCTTCTCCCCTCCTCTCCTCCTCTCCTCTTTTATTTTTCTCCCCTTCTTCCCTTCTCTCCTCCTCTCCTCTTTTCTTCTTCTTCTCTCCTCCTCTCCTCTTTTTTTCTTTTCCTTCTCACCTCCTCTCCTCCTCTCCTCTTTTCTTCTTCTCCTTCTCTCCTCCTCTCCTCTTCTCATCCTCTCCTCCTCTCCTCTTTTCTCCTTCTCCTTCTCCTCTCCTCTCCTCTCCTCTCCTCTCCTCTCCTCTCCTCTCCTCTCCTCTCCTCTCCTCTCCTCTCCTCTCCTCTCCTCTCCTCTCCTCTCCTCTCCTCTCCTCTCCTCTCCTCTCCTCTCCTCTCCTCTCCTCTCCTCTTTTCTTCTTCTCCCCTTCTCTCCTCCTCTCCTCTTTTCTTCTTCCCTTCTCTCCAGCCCGACTTGATCAGCGTCTCATCATCCTGTTAATCAAATTACTTATGAACCAAAATTGACAGTTTTCATTAATTATAAAGGATTATTCTAATTGCAATTCAAATTTATTCATTTAGAACAGACGGCATTCAGTAATATTTCAGGATATTTGCATATTAAATGGAGAGGGTCGCCCATTAAGTATGGTAATGTATGCATATTTCCTTATTTTTTACTTGTGGGCCATATGCAGCAGCAGCGCTTGGGCAGGTGAAAAATCTCAAATGCGTTTAATTTGTTTGACAAACATGGCGGGGGCCGCAACATGTCCTTTGGCACCCATCGCCTCCCTCCTCTCCCCTGTTCTCTCTCTCCTCTCCCTCTTTCCCTCCTCTCTTCTCCCTACTCTTCCTCTATCCCTGCAGAGGAGGAAAGGATCCCTGCCACGTTCACTGGCACACGCACACCAAGCTGATACAGGGACAGACCAGGGGGGATGGAGGGACGAGGGAGGAGGGTGGGGGGGGGCACATCAGACAGCTGTCCTATTTTTCTGGCCCTAGCTCACTCTATACATATTGCAGGTATTCCATTTCAAAGGGACCAGCGCTGTTCCGTTTAGGGCCTTTGTTACGATTTGGTGTTTGTTTTTCATGAAGAGCCGTGATCAAGTCATTAGCCAACAGGGCTGTGGTGAAATTAGACATTTGAAATCCCTTAAACCTCCTGTTGTGTTCGCAAATTCTCAAGGTCGTCCCTGGCAGAGGGAGCGGAGGGCTGAGAAAGAAGAGAAAATAGCACACAGCTCCCATTAAGCTCTAGCTAGATAGAACTCCCATGAGCTTGTTTGGTGGAACGCAGTGCACCTTTAAGACAGCGCCACTCAATGGAGGCTTTCTCTTAATCATCGTTTATTTCAATTTTACTGAGGCGACCAGCCATGTCTGTTTATTGTATACATTTAGAAATAGAACACAATAGTCCCCCAAAAATTGCTGTCCGTCTCTGTCTTGCTACTGATTTGCAGTCGGGCACAGTTCCAGACAGCCGTGATGAGGGGTCCTTTCCTGTTAGTTTTAATGATGTCTAAATGCAGTCCATAGCCCTGCATGAGTGATGACACAGGCCCTACCTGAGCCGTCCCTGGCATTCGCCTGTGACAGGTCCATTTTTCACGGCAGCGGAGGGAGGAGGAGGGCTTTCCTGGCTGGCAAGGGAGGTGGTGGGGGCTGCTGTGGAGGGGGTGGGGGGTGCTGGTAGAAGAGGGGGCTATCCCAGCATCTCTACATGCCTGACAATTAGCCCCTTCAGTGGGCCCAGTGACACAGTGGCACTCCCAGCCGCGATGCGCCCAGGGCTGTCACTGCTGCTCTCCCAGATTAATGAGCCAGGCTGTGGGTTCTGGGCTCTGGGTTGTAGAGCTGTGGGCACAGGACGAGAGTAAGGAAGGACGCTAGGTCTGAGTTCAGCTGCCACCTTTCCACCGCACACCTCCATTTATTACCCCTCAGTTCACCTAGCTAGTAGCTACCTCTCACTCACATATACACACACACATCCATCTTTCACGTTTTATACCCAGAATTATGTTTTCCCAATAGTGTTTATGCATGGATTTCTTGGGCCGATATCAGAGAGTTGATTGAAGTTGATAGCAAGAGGAACATCTCTCTGCAGTGTTTAGACCAAGGAGGTGCTGCGGTAGTGACATGTTAGTGAACCCCCCAGCAGGCTGCTACTGCTAATCTTTATACAGTACATTCCCCCTGCATCCTCCCTCCCCTGTGCCTACAACACAGTTCAACCCAGCCTCTCTCTCTCTCTGCCTAACCCCCAGTAGAATGTATCCATCCCTGCAAATTACAGAGACCAGAAAGAAATAGAAGGGATGATTTGAATTTGAATGATCCTAGGTCCCCAGATGAATCCTGGGAAAGCAGAGCAATTAGCCGAGCGCCTCTGGAAGAGAAGAGCTGGGGTGTTGGGGTCCCTCCCCCTTTAGAGGGCTGCATCTGGGGCTCCATCTCAGTGCCTGTGGGCTAGGGGGCCTGAACGGCCTGAGGTTACACAGTCAGAATCAGGGGCCTGGGGCCCAGCTATAAAGCTCTGCCTAGCTCGCAGAGGAGCGGAGAGTAGAGTGGGGAGTGTTGAGGGCAGAGTCCATTTGTTCTGAGAAATATTTAAAGACAGCATGAATTTACAGGACATGGCTAAGATTAGACAGAGCATGCATCAATGAATTTTTTATGGTGACGGGATGTTGTGACTAAATAAAAGATTGGACTTTAAATAGACATGAGCCGATATCGAGGTGCTTCAGCCACTCTCCTCCTCCTGCTGCTGCTGCCAAGGTCTGAGCCACCCTGCCTGCAGACATACCAACTAAACAGTGTTATATTTAAACAATAAGGCCTGAGTGAGTGTGGTATATGGCCAATATACCGCGGCTAAGGGCGGATTGACTGGATACAGCCCTTAGCCTTGGTATATTGGCAATATACAACAAACCCCCGAGCTGCCGTATTGCTATTATAAACTGGTTACCAACATAATTAGAGCAGTAAAAAAATGGTATACAGTCTGATACTATATACCATGGCTTTCAGCCAATCAGCATTCAGGGCTCGAACCAATACCTTTTTATCACTGTAAGGATTCAGTACTCCTGGCTGCCTAGTTCCAGATGTATCTACATTTCCCAGTCCCTTTTCCAGTTCCTTCCCAGATGTCCCAGTCCCCCAGGCCCCACCCCCTCCTCCGTACCACCATCGTCGTTCCACCCGCCCCGTCAGACTGCCAGACAGGGAGCTTGGACGGCCTGGCCTGTGTATTATTGATGTGTTTTGTGTGGCTGGCCCCCCCACCCCCTGGGGTCAGGCCGCTCGGCTGCTGGCACGAGACGAGGGGCCATAAATCTCCTTAAGGAGGCCGGGGGCGAGAAAGGGAAGGGGTCACCACGGAAACAAGCCAGGCCCGTCCAGGCTGAGGTGTCAGTGATGCATGGCTGCACCTCAACCCACCTTTCCTCACCGCCAGCCCAAGAACCCCAGCCCCAGCCCTAGCCCCAGAACCCCAGCCCCAGAACCCCAGCCCCAGAACCCCAGCCCCAGGACCCCAGCCAGGTAGAAACTCTACAGAGATGATATATATGGGATCCCCATATTTATTTTTTTGTTTATTTTTCACTAATCTTGCACTACAGTATCTCTATTTGCACATCATAATTTGCACACTTTTCATTCCTGTGTTAATAATGATAATTCTGTAATTTATGTCACCACTATAGTCTATTTATTGTTCTACCTCTTAACCTTACTGCATTTTTGCACTACATTTTGCACTCTGTATATAGATTTTTCTATTGTGTTTTTGACTGTTTGTTTAATGTGTAACTCTGTGTTGTTATTTGTCACACTGCTTTGCTTTGTCTTGGCCAGGTCGCAGTTGCAAATGAGAACTTGTTCTCAACTGACCTACCTGGTTAAATAAAGGTGAAAAAAAAAAAAAAAAAAAAAAATGAATAGAGAGGGAGAGATGGGGAGACAGACAGAAAGGGTCATGGGTAGAGGATGCATTATTGGTTTTAAGTGGATCTTTGATAAAATTGTTTAGACAATCGCAGTTCCAAAATATTTAAGTGAAGCCTCCATTACAAGAGAAATTGGCACACCCACACACACACACACAGACAGACACACATGCACATGCAAGTGCACGCGCGCACACACACACACACACCACGCACACACATGCCCCCTGTGTGACAGATCCCATGGCCACATGTGTTTAATGTGAGCCGGTCCTGTTTGCCCCAGGCAGGGTTAAAGTCCTGGGAACACGCAGCGATGACAGAGCTAGATCTAGGCAGCTCTCTCTCTCTCTCTCTCTCTCTCTCTCTCTCTCTCTCTCTCTATCCATCTCTCTCTCTCTCTCTCTTTCTTCCCCTCTCTCTCCCCTCTCGCTCTCGCTCTCTCCCTCTCTCTCTCTCTCTCTCTCTCTCTCTCTCTCTCCTCTCTCTCTCTCTGCTCTTTCTTGCTCTGCTTGCTCTCTCTCTTTCTCTCTCTCCTCTCTCTCTATCTCTCCTTCTCGCTCTGTGTGATTATTGCTTTTGCCCTGCACATTGTTTTACATAACGTGACATTTTCCCAGGCCTCTCGGCATAGTTTAACGTCTGACAAGTCCTCTCAATAACACTGTATCACCACTGTTCCTCTAAACCCTGTAGACAACTTAAACACTGTGTTTGCTTAGTGTGTATATATCCTAAACAGTGCAGACGTAGGATCTTAATATGAGCCAGTTTGCTACAGCAGGAAAATAATCCTGCAGTAACAAGAAATGTGAATTATTATGGATTATAATTCATGGACATTTTAGTAGGGGTTGATGCATCAAGTCTGATATTTTTTAAGTGGAAATTACAAACTTCAGAAGCCTTTTTAAACCTCAAATACACTACAGATTATATATTTCCTGCATTGCGGGAAAGTTCTCATGCAACAGGGTGATCAAATTAAGAGCATACATCTGTGATAGTATATTTTGCTTTGTTAAATGTTAATGTTAAACATAAACATGTAATTCTATGTGTTTGAAAGCATCACACACTGACAATATTCTTTAAATAGAATATCATCACATTCTCAGTATAATAGTATTTAAAAGCGTTAGTTGATTTACATGTTTGTTGTGTTTTGTAATGTCAGATGTCTCCTGAGAGAGTACTCTTTTTTGTTGATGATAATTTCCTGTATAGCAGGAAATGCAAACTTGTAGCGTATTCAAGGTTTAAAAATGCTTCTAAAGTTTTTAATTTTCACTTTAAAATTATTAAGATCCTACATCTGTAGTCTGTCTGTCGTGGTATATGGTATAGTATTGTGGTGTAGTGTAGTGGTGTATAGTGTAGTGTTGGGAGAGTCCCATCATGTAGACATATCTGTGCGTGGATGTAGCAGCCTGCAGGCTCGGTAATACTAGCCCACTTTGCCTCAGTGGCAGGTTCAGGTTACACACACACACACACACACACACACACACACACACACACACACACACACACACACACACACACACACACACACACACACACACACACACACACACACACACACACACACACAGGCCCAGGCAGCACTCGGTTCCTGAACCCCCTACTCGGACTCCCATCGCACCACAGGATTCCCCCAGGCCTGAGATCACTGCGGTAACCAGCAGGCCAAACTGTTTTATATCTGTTTAATAAAGTAGGGGACAAATGTACCCCCTACCCCAGCCTACCCCCTCCTCCTTACCCGCCTGCCCACCTCCTCCTCCCCCCCGCCTGCCCAGCTCCTCCTCCCCCCACCTGCCCCCTCCTCCCCAGCCTGCCCCCTCCTCCTCCCCGCCTGCCCTCCTTCCCCTGCCTGCCCACCTCCTACTCCCCCCGCATGCCCACCTCTTCACCTCCTCCTCCCTCGCCTGCCCCCTCCTCCTCCCCCGCCTGCCCCCACCTCCTCCTCCCCGCCTGCCCACCTCCTCCTCCCCGCCTGCCCACCTCCTCCTCCCCGCCTGCCCACCTCCTCCTCCCCTGCCTGCCCACCTCCTCCTCCCCTGCCTGCCCACCTCCTCCTCTCCTGCCTGCCCCCTCCTCCTCCCCCCTCAGCCCCGCTCAGGAGACGACTGCATTACACACTTCATAAAGTAAATTAGGATCACCACGCATTGTCTTTTGTTCAGGGAGATGAAACATGCTTGTTGGCCCATTTCTCAGCAAGATAAATATGACACCAGCCGTGACTTCCTCTGAAGTAACTAGTGTAAATAATAAAAGACTCAAAGGAATGGCTGCATTCTCCGCTGGAAGAAAAAAATAAAATGAGGAAGGAGGAATAGAGATCACTGACTGTGTTCTTAAAGAACTAATAGATCACATTCCACTGACCTCTTTACTGCTGTTATAATATAGAATATAGAACCCTTCTATAGTAGTACTGGACCACACTTTGGACTTCAGGTTCAAGTCCCACACACACACTTTTATACACTCACACTCGTATTTTGTAGTGCCTCACTGTCTCTGCAGAATCAGCAGACAGACCGACAGGTAATATACACTGAGTACACAAAGCATTAAGAACACCTGCTCTTTCCATGACATAGACTGACCAAACATTAACAACGCCTGCTCTTTCCATGACATAGACTGACCAAACATTAACAACGCCTGCTCTTTCCATGACATAGACTGACCAAACATTAACAATACCTGCTCTTTCCATGACATAGACTGACCAGGTGAATCCAGGTGAAAGCTAGGATCCCTTATTGATGTCACTTGTTAAATCCACTTAAATCAGTGTAGATGAAGGGGACGAGACAGGTTAACCTATACAGGATCGTGTCCCGCCCTCGGGACGGTTGAGCTAACTTGCGCTAATGTGATTAGCATGACGTTGTAAGTAACAAGAACATTTCCAGGACATAGACATATCTTATGTGGGCAGAAAGCTTACATTCTTGTTAATCTAACTGCACTGTCCAATTTACAGTAGCTATTACAGTGAAAGAATACCATGCTATTGTTTGAGGAGAGTGCACAGTTTTGTACTTGAAAATGTATCAATAAAACAATAGGTTTATTTCATTCACTCAGGACTGCATATTAGTATCCTGTCAGTAGTATATTTTTTCATTGCATTTAGTATATCGAATGTGCAATATGTGCATTTATCTGTAATTAAACACTGCACTAAGGACTGCATTTAAGGGAATTATTATTATTACCCTAAATTATATCATACGCACATTTAGCTATTTAAGTATCTCTTCCTGTCATTTACCTGTACAGCTAATTTAACTATGCAAATATTAATTTACCTGTACATTTAACCAGACTGTATATTAAGTAAACTATTATTACCCTCACTGCCATCGACCTGTATAGTATAGTTGACCATGCAAATATTTTTTATTTATTTATATCAACTTGCAATATTTGTATAATTTTTTCACCTAACACTCTGTAACAATGTATAGTGTACATATTCAGCCATTCACTCACACTATGCAATGCCTTTTTATAGTTTTTGCACTCCAGACTTCTTGTATTTTTTCTAACTATCTAGGGAGATTTGGGCAGACTTGATACAACATGTTGAACAGTAATGCAATGGTTCATTGGACATCTAAAACTTTGCACATACACTGCTGCCATCTAGTGGCTAAGATCTAAATTGCTTCTGGACTCCTAAGTCATAATATGTCCTTTATCTTACATTTCAAAGATGATGTGACAATTGTATTATCTTTTACCAGATCTAATGTGTTATATTCTCCTTCATTCATTTTCACACATTTCCACAAACTTCAAAGTGTTTCCTTTCAAATGGTATCAAGCATATGCATATCCTTGCTTCGGGTCCTGAGCTACAGTCAGTTAGATTTGGGTATGTCATTTTAGGTGAAAATTGAGATTGGGGGGTTGGGGGGAGGTTGCAACTCAATATTAGGAAGGTATTACTAATGTTTGGTATACTCAATGTACATGTATCGTATTGTGGCCAGGTCCTGCTCTGAGGAGGATGCAAAATATTCTCCTCCTCTCCCCTTCTTCTTCAGTCCCTCAGCCTCTCTCTCTGACATACAGGGCAGGAAGGAGGGATTTCCCTCCTCTTTTCCCCATTAGAGCCGCGGGCTAAACTACTTACAACATGGCTCAGATGAGCCCCCCACTCTAAACCCTCAGACAAGTCTTCATATCAAAGTGGCCGTCCTGCATTAGGACAGCTTTTACCACAGAGGCAGGGAGGCCATGTCGGATATGTATTGTCCCAGCCTCAGTGAGTACCACCCCCTACCATACCCCTCCCACCCCTCCTCCAGACAACCAGCCAGCCTGCAGGGAGATAAGCCCCACCCCCTAAACCCCCACCCCCTCCCAAATCTGCTCCTTTACTTCTCTTTCTCTCTCTCTCTCTTTTTTCAGTTAAGAAAATATAGTTGTAAATGTTCTTTAGGAAGTTTACACAGCAGTGTATTTTTCGGCTAACTAATTTAGATTTTTCATATCACTCTCCTAATGGTTTGTTGCTATGGGGCTTGTTTAGTGTTGGTTAATATTGTGTTTACTTGCAACAGAGGTGAGATCTAATTCCAATCTTGACTTAATGAAAGTAAGAGATTATAAGAGCATTACTCCATTTGGCCGCTTTCTGCTCTCGTAATTAGGCCCACAAATTTGAACTGCGGGGCTTTCGCATGATTAGCAGGAACTTTTGGTGAGTGTTACATTTCTCTCTCTGCGATCCAATTAAACCTTTCTCCCCCTCATACATTTGGGAAGTGTTATTTACTTAACCCCACAGCCTAGTAGAGTGAGACTGGGTCTATGTGCTGATACAATCCCATCCTGCCCCTGCTTTATCAGTCCTGGGTCCACACACACATACACACAAGGCAAGCGCACACACACACACACACACACACACACACACACACACACACACAAGCCAAGCACACACACACACACACATACACACACCCGCACTCACACATAACAGGCAGGCCGCATGTCTAGGCAGTAATTAGCTAAAAAGGTGATGGAGGAAGAGTGTGGATGGTATTAAGTGTGAAATAATGGGCGTTTTTCCCAGGATCCTACTAGATAATCAGCAGCTTCTCTCTGTCTATTATCTGCTAATTAAGCCTAGCCACGGTGGAGGGGAGAGAACAGAAACACTGATGGAGAGAACGGGTGGGGGGGGGGGGGGGGGAAACTGGCACAGATAGAGAGAGAGGGAGAGATAGGGAAATTGAGAGAGGGGAGGGAGAAAGAGAAAAGTGAGTGAGAGAAAAACTGACACAGATAGAGAGAGAAGGAGAGAGAATTAGAACAAAGAGTAAAACTGAGATGGAGGGAGAGACAAAGAAAGAAAGAAAGAAAGAAAGAGTGGTTGTTAGAGAGTGTACATTGGTAGTCTCCCCTTTCGACCTCTCTCTCTGCAGCAAGCAGCCCTAGTCAGAAGCCAGTGTAAACCTAGGCTCATAACTGGTAACTGCACTGAAAGTCTACTGTCTGTGTTACAACATGGAGGAGCAGAGAATCCTGTTCAACTTCAACAGTTTTATTTTCACTCTAGTTTAGTTGCTTCCTGGTCCCAAAGGATCTCTATGCATATGAATGGTGAAGCGATCATCAGGAAGGGCATAACCATGTGTGTAAATGTGAATTAGGTCAGCTGAAAAGGGTGTGTATGTTGGGGGGGGGGGGGGTGTTAGAGAGGCAGTGAACTTTTATTTATCTGTGTGGAAGAAAGGAAGAGACAGGTGGAAGGAAGTGAAGTAGTTCCCTCACTCCACTCTCACCCAGCTCTGATCAGATGAATTATTCCTGAGGAGCGCCCTGACAAAGGAAAAGCTTGCACACACACACACACACACACACACACACACACACACACACACACACACACACACACACACACACACACACACACACACACACACACACACACACACACACACACACACATGCCCACACACACCCACGCTACAGTACAAGGCATTTACTATTGTATCACACAATAGGAAGCATGCCTTATGGCGGTTAGTGAAAGTTTGTACTAATAGATTTAGCGTATCCTACTCCCTCACTCCCTCTTTATCGCTCCCACTAACCTCCCCCCCAAAAATTCAGGCCTCCCCTTCAATATAACAGACAGAGACAGGATAGAGAGAGAAAGGGAGTGAGAGTGAAACACCTAAATGGAGTGAAACTGCTGTAGTTTATCTGCCAGCCTGTAGGTCTCAGCTCCCTGTTGCCTTTCCACTGTTTAACCACTGAGGTTCACACTACCGTATAGGTGTGTGTGTGTCCGTGTGTGTGAGGTGATCTCTCACTCTCTCTCTTTCTCTCTCTCTGTGTGGTGGTGAGCCCAGGGCTAATGATCCCCCAGCCTGCTTGCCCCTGTGCGTCCCCCTTACTCAGCCTCAGCCTCCACTAGCCACCCCCCAAAATCAATCTCTCTCTCATCCATTATTCACATGTTTGCCTTCAGCCTGTAAAATATACACGAGAGGAGCCCTGCCCCCTCCCTCCCTCGCTCGCTCGCTCCCTTGCTCCCTCCTTCCTCTTTTCCTTTCCTCTCCATATCTATCTATCTATCTATCTATCTATCTATCTATCTATCTATCTATCTATCTATCTATCTATCTATCTATCTATCTATCTATCTATCTATCTATCTATCTATCTATCTATCTATCTATCTATCTATCTATCTATCTATCTATCTATCTATCTGTCTGTCTGTCTGTCTGTCTGTCTGTCTGTCTGTCTGTCTGTCTGTCTGTCTGTCTGTCTGTCTGTCTGTCTGTCTGTCTGTCTGTCTGTCTGTCTGTCTGTCTGTCTGTCTGTCTGTCTGTCTGTCTGTCTGTCTGTCTGTCTGTCTGTCTGTCTGTCTGTCTGTCTGTCTGTCTGTCTGTGGAGGATTCGGGGGAGGAGTGTGGAGTACATGGCCACTGTGTTACTGTACTGTAGTGTTGTGATGTGTTGAATCGCTACTATATGTTTACTGTTTCGGGAGCACTTGACTTCATTAGGAGTGATGTTTCTGTGTTGCGATATAGAATGGAAACTACAGAGTCTACAGAGACATTAGTATTCCCAGCACACACAATCACACTCACTCATGCACACACACACACACACACACACACACACACACACACACACACACACACACACACACACACACACACACACACACACACACACACACACACACACACACACAGGTAGGCAGATGTGTATTAAATACAGTAAAATAGACTGTGAGCCCAGAACTCTCCAAGACCAGCCATGCACCATACTGAAACTACTGAAACTAGAGCAGCGGCAATATATTTCACATCACAGCTAGAACATGCTACTTTCAACTTCAGCGTTGGAAAGGCAAACACATTAAATATTAAATACCACCTCTACTTCTACTACCACTAGTAGTACTAACATAACTAGTATTACCACAACTAGTGTTACTACCATAACTAGCACTAATAATAACAATGAGCATTAAATAATGCTGATAATAATAGGCAGCTAAGCCATCATCGTCATTATCATATCTCCTGAGGCCTGGGTTTGATTGACAGCCGCTGTTGTTAGCTCTCTCTCTGTGCTGTGGAGGAGCTTTCAATTACCAGGCTCAATATGAAGTGTGACTATGTAAAATAATGCTCCCTATGCTCTAAAGCCTTGTTTTGTATTGCAACTCTCCTTTACTCTCTCCCTCCCTCCTCCTTTCCTCCATCCCTTTATTCTTTTTCTCTCTCTTGCCCTCTCTCACTCTCTCACTCCTTCCCTCAACCTTTTCTCTTTCGTGCTCTCTCTCTCCCACAATTCTCTCTCCCTCTCTCTCTCTCTCTCTCTCTCTCTCTCTCTCTCTCCTCTCTCTCTCTCTCTCTCTCTCTCTCTCTCTCTCTCTCTCTCTCTCTCTCTCTCTCTCTCACGCTCCCTCTCTCTGTGTGTGGCTGTGTCTGCTTCATGCATACAGTACATGCATTCCTATTCGATCAATCCACTTGGCCATCAGTTGAGTGGCACAGAATACAGAATACAAAGCAAACTGCACACTTCAGTGGGCCACCGATCAATACCAGTTGCAGGAGCTGGTGCTCTGAATGACTATCATCATTACAGGCATTTCAACAATGTTGTATCAGTGTTTAAATGATATCAGTTACATCTGTCCAAAGATCTGAGTTGAGAGTGGAAGGAAAAATAAAGAAAAATTGTGTAAACAGGAAACAGGAAGTGAGTATTAATGACAGTGGAACAACAGACCACATGACTAGGTTAAAATGCTTTTGCTGCATTCACATACTAGTCAGAACTAGGAAACTCTGAAATGTCCAACTTGCTAACTGGTTGAAAGCTTCATGTGTATAACTACAAACCAATTAGCAAGTCGGAAATGTCAGAGTTTCCTCGGTAATAAAACATTGAATTAGGATTCATTGGAACATTTGGTTTCTTACTAAGATTCAGCTTTAGATTGTTTGTGCAACTCACAAACACGCAAATGTTATAAAGAGCAGGAGGAAATTGATATCTGCATAACAAACATGTGGGGGAAATGACACAGAGGGACATTTATTCCTGTTCTGTCGCTGGGTTATGTTTGGCACACAATCAGACCAGTCTCTCCAAAAAACTCAGTTGAGAAATTGAGCAGGAGAAGAAAAACAAGACGTTTAGAAGAGAGGTTAAGCAAAGAGCTTCTTCTCAGCTTGTCTCTCCTGAATGTCTGTTTAGCCAGCGTATCTCAAGGCAATTCTGAACCTGTCAGCAAAACCAGTCAAATACCCTGACTGCTGAGGATGTGTGAGAGAGGCAGAGAGAGAGATATAGAAAGAGAAAGAGAAAGAGGA
>CM042390.1:6715034-6717534 GCA_023634145.1 Thymallus thymallus | reverse complement strand
ATGGAGCACCATATGCAGAGAGATAAAATCTGAACTGCACAAATAATCTCTACTCTAATTGGATAATTATGGACTCACACTGCAAGAGCACACGTTAATAGTAAATAGCTGCTTTTTGTTTGAGTTGGTGGGTGTTTTATTGGGGGGCAGAGGTCTACATTGGGCCAGACTGTGTGTGTGTGTGTGTGTGTGTGTGTGTGTGTGTGTGTGTGTGTGTGTGTGTGTGTGTGTGTGTGTGTGTGTGTGTGTGTGTGTGTGTGTGTGTGTGTGTGTGTGTGTGTGTGTGTGTGTGTGTGTGAGAGAGAGCACATGGGTGAGGGCATGTGTGTGTGGGGCCAGAGTGAAGGGCATTTCCAGGGAGCCGGCTTGCTGCGCAGATGTGACCCCCTGACACAGGGGTCAGAGGTCAAAGTGTCCTAGGATTATATAAACCCCTCCTGCTCCCCTCCTTTCTCCCTGAGACCACACTGTCTGTCGACACACACACACACACACACACACACACACACACACACACACACACACACACACACACACACACACACACACACACACACACACACACACACACACACACACACACACACACACACACACACACACACACACACACACACACACACACACACACACACACACACACACACACACACAGCCTGTAGCAGACAGACACCTCATTCTAGTCCAGCACGTTACTGCTGTTCTCACAATCTCCACTTCTAGACTCATAGAGTATCTGGTAGAAAGCTTTCTGTGGTGAGAATCTAAATACCTGTGTGTAGTAGGATAAGAGCAGTCCAACACTCTTCCATCACTAGCCCTCCATACCCTTCTTCCATCTCTCTTCTCCTATCCTCTCCTCTCCTCTCTCTCTCTAGTTCCCCCTTTCCTCTCTTCCCTCTCTGTCTTTCTTCCCTCCACCTCTCTGTCCCTCCCTACATCCCCTCCTCTCTCTAAGTAGAGAGTCTATCTGGTGTCAGGGCAGCTCTTTGTGTGTAATCCTTTCAGAGGTGGATAAGGTCGTCCGTGCCGTTATGACTCTTAACTGAGACGTGGAGGAGCGGAGAGGAGAGAATGGTCTGTCTCTGACGCTGCACCCACCACTACCCCGTACCCCCAACCCCTCTCCATCCCCTACGGTCACCCAGCTACTCTGATAATTGCCTTGTTTAATTGGAGGGCCCTTAACGATGTGTGACAGCACTGGCCTATCAATTATGAAAGCATAAGGTGTGTGTCTGTGTTGGCCTGCCTGTGTGTAAGGGACACTGTGTGTAAGGGACGCTGTGTGCTTGTCTCCATTAGCCCTGGTCTGGTTGAACCCCTGTCTGGAGGGCTCTTCACCCCGGTAATGGAGCTTGTCAGGCCAAGGGATCAAACATGGAAACAGGACGCAGCCACACATTAGGGGAGAGGGGAGTAATGGGACAAGCTGGAGGTGTCCTTGCAACTGTGTCTGATTGTGTCAGTGTGTGTGTGTATGTGTGTGTGTGTGTGTGTGTGTGTGTGTGTGTGTGTGTGTGTGTGTGTGTGTACATGCGTGTGTCTGTGCGTGTGTGCACGCAAGCAATCGCACAAGTTTGTGTGTGTGAGCATTGTGTGTGTATGTGTATGTGTGTGTGGGTGTGTGCCATGGCAATAGCAGGCAGTATAAATCCAGTCTGGACGTGGCAGTTTGCTTTGGGGATTTAGAGGGTCTGAAAACGAATCTGTGGAGACACCCGTAAGGTTAAGCCTTAGCAGTTAGAGGAATGCCCTCACTTTCCCCCTTTCTCTCTCTCCCCCCTCTCTCTCTCTCTCTCTCTCTTTCTCTCTCTCTCACTCTCTCTCTGTCTGTCTATTTCTCTCTCACTCTTTCTCCCACTGACAGTTTTAGACAGCTGGGGGACTAGTGCAGAGGGAGAGAGGGAGAGAGGGAGAGAGGGAGAGAGGGAGAGAGGGAGAGAGGGAGAGAGGGAGAGAGGGAGAGAGGGAGAGAGGGAGAGGGAGTGACAGAGCGCAGGGAGGAGTGTAGCAGGAGGGAGAAGAGAGGAGAGGAGAGGAGGCTGGGGATTAGCAGGTTATTGACACTGTGGCAGAGCCTGAACCCTGTGGTATACACAAGACGATCTTATAGTTTCCCTTCAAAATTCGACGTACTACTTTTTTTTTTGCATTAACTCCACATGGTTACAGGGTTAAAACAGAAACAACTCAAAGGTTAACAGTTTAGGCATAAATTACTAGTGCTTAAGGTAACACTATGGTTTGGGGAAGCGATTGTTTCTCTTTACTTTATGCATTTATCGACGTTGTCAGGACCTTTTCAAATGTCTGAAATCGCTGTCTATTTGTAGTGACCAGCCTGGGTTTTACAATGTGTGGATAATGAAGGTAGAGGTGTGGGAGAGTAGATCTAGCTCAGAGCTGGTTGATTGAGAGACACAGCTGGTCTCTGGGCCTGGGGAGGGTCAGGGTGAGGTGACGACAGGCCCAACAACTCAATTACTGACTCCTCTCT
>CM042390.1:5425034-5500034 GCA_023634145.1 Thymallus thymallus | reverse complement strand
GGAATGCAATTTTTGAAAAGAATGGAGCTACTGTATACTGTATATACAGTACCAGATCACTGTGGAGCTATATACAGGGAGAACCAGTACCAGATCACTGTGGAGCTATATACAGGGAGAACCAGTACCAGATCACTGTGGAGCTATATACAGGGAGTACCAGTACCAGATCACTGTGGAGCTATATAGAGGGAGTACCAGTACCAGATCAATGTGGAGCTATGTACAGGGAGTACCAGTACCAGATCACTGTGGAGCTATATACAGGGAGTACCAGTACCAGATCACTGTGGAGCTATATACAGGGAGTACCAGTACCAGATCAATGTGGAGCTATATACAGGGAGTACCAGTACCAGATCAATGTGGAGCTATATACAGGGAGTACCAGTACCAGATCAATGTGGAGCTATATACAGGGAGTACCAGTACCAGATCAATGTGGAGCTATATACAGGGCGTACCAGTACCAGATCGCTGTGGAGCTATATACAGGGAGTACCAGTACCAGATCAATGTGGAGCTATATACAGGGAGTACCAGTACCAGATCACTGTGGAGCTATATACAGTGGTAGAGGTAGATATGTACATGAAGGCAGGGTAAAGTCACTAGGCATCAGGATAGAAGCAGCATATAATGAATGTGTGTGGGTTTGTAATGTATACAGTATGAATGTGTATGGGTTTGTGTGAGCGTGTATACAGTATGTATAGTCTTGTGAGTGTGCATAGAGTCAGTGCAAGATAGGGTCAGTGCAGATAGACTGGGTAACCATTTAATTAAAGGGATACTTCGGGATTTTGGTAATGAGGCCCTTTAACTACTTCCCCAGAGCCAATATGCTCTCGATGGTGCAGCTGTAGAACCTTTTGAGGGTCCGATGGCCCATTCAAAATATTTTCAGCCTCCTGAGTGGGAAGAGGCGCTGTCGTGCCCTCCTCACGACTGTTCAGGTGGGTGTGTTAAGTCTTTAGTGATGTGGACGCACCTTTGATTGTGGATGGGGTGTGCTCTCACCTCTTTCTCCTGTAGTCTACGATCAGCTCTTTAGTTTTACTGAAGTTGAGGGAGAGATTGTTGTCTTGGCAACACACTGCCAAGTCTCTGAACACCTCCCTATAGGCTGCCTCATCGCCGTCGGTGATCAGGCCTACCACCGTCGTCTTGTCAACAAACCTGATGGTGTTGGAGTCGTGCGTGGCCGTGCAGTCTTGGGTGAACAGGGAGTACAGGAGGTGACTAAGCACACAACCCTAAGGGGCCCCAGTGTTGAGGGTCAGTGTGGCTGAGGTGCTGTTGCCTACCCTCACCACCTAGGGCCGTCCCGTCAGGAAGTCCAGGATCCAGATGCAGAGGAAGGTGTTCAGTCCCAGGGCCCCCAGCTTGGTGATGAGCTTGAAGGCGACTATGGTGTTGTACGCTGAGCTGTAGTCTATGAACAGCATTCTCACAAAGTTATTTGTCCAGGTGGGACAGGGCAATGTGAAGTGCCATTGAGATTGCGTCATCTGTGGATCTGTTGTGTTTGTGTGTGAATTAGAGTGGGTCTAGGGTGTCTGGGATGATGGTGTTGATGTGTGTCATGACCAGCCTTTCAAAGCCTTTCATAGTTACAGATATGAGTGCTACAGGGCAATAGTCATTTAGGCAGGTTTCCTTGGAGTTCTTGGGAACAGGGACAATGGTGGTCAGTTTGAAACATGTTGGGATTACAGATTGGGACAATCTAATCCGGCGGCCTTGAGAATGCTGAAAGAATTTTACTCACATCGGCCACAGAGAGCGAGATCACACTGTCATCGTGAACAACAGGGTTTTCACGCAAGACTCAGTATTGTATTCCTTGAAGCGAGCATAAAAGGCATTCATCTCGTTTGGTAGTTCTGCATCACTGTTTGTTTATGGCCCCAAACAGTTTGTTGAGTGCCAAAGTGGTGTTGGCTTGTGGAGGGATGTATACAGCCGTGATAATTACAGATGAGAACTCTCTTGGTAGATAAAAGTGTCTGCAGTTTACCATGAGGTATTCTATATTAGGTGAGCAAAAACTCAAGATTTCCTTCACACTGGAAGCAGCTCACCAGTTGTTGTTTATGAAGAGGCACACCCCTCCCCCTACCGCTGCATGAAAAAAACCCACTGAGTTCTACATACATAGAGTCATCCAGCCACGTCTCTGCAAGGCATATAATAGTGTAGCTTTTCAAGTCTCTCTGGTAGGAGACTCTCGAACAAAGCTTGTCCATCTCATTCTCGAGTAACTGGACATTTTCATATAGAACGGAGGGGAGTGCAGTTCGATATTCCCTTCATCTCAATCTCACCAGGATGCCGCCACGTCTCCCGTGTCTACACCTGCAGCGTTTTGGTAGTCCATGAAACAAAGGAATGGGGGCCGGTATGAACAAGGGAACAGCTGAATCAAAGTTGAAGTCGGATTTGAAGTCGAAATCGAGGTCGATCTGATGTTTGGATGTGCTTGGCGGTCATATGTGGCAGCAGTATGAACTTTCTGTACAAAGAAAGTAAAGATAAACACAAAAAAAGTCACTAAATACAAAGTTGGGTTGGAACTCGAAAGATGACTCCCTTCTCCGTCAGCGCCATCAGCGCCATTCTATCACTTTTATTCACTTTCCTGTCACATCTTTAATAGGGGAGGGTGGGGTAAGTTGAGCCAAATGGGTAAGTTGAGCAACTCTTGTTTCTAGGAAACCATTGATACACAAAATGTTTAATTTTACCAAATATTTACGAAGAGGTCATCATTTTCATGGAGTCTGTGAAGGAAGAAACCACATGGAAAAAGTGGTTAGTAAGTTAGGTCCAAAAAACAGATTTTTACCAAATCAAATTAATGTATTATTGAATCTAAACCGAAGTAGATCATTTTAAGATTGTTCTGTACATCAGTTGTGTCACGTTCGGGTGTGTAGAGAGACCAAGGCGCAGCGTATCGATAGTTTGACATAAACTCGACAGGATGCGAACTATACAAAATAACAAATACAATGAAGGTATAACACACGTAGCACGAACACGGGACATACAACAACATAACATAACAATGAACCACCCCAAGGGAGTGGAACATAGACAATTAAGTAGGATCCCTAATTAGAGGTAATGCATAGCAGCTGCCTCTAATTAGGGATCCCACACACAACACCACACAGATGTAGAATTATAGATCTGCCAGACTCTGACCATAGAACTATAGAGAAGCAAAGCTTCTCTATGGCCAGAGCCTGACAAGTTGGGGTCTCTATAAGCTTCAATATGAGGTCATAAACCTAGCAGGGAAGTTCATCCTTGTAGCTGTGTAAGCTAATATAGTCAAAATGTTTGCCTTGGGGTAAATTGAGCCAATGGTTGAGCCAATGGCAAGTTGATCAAATGTAAGTGTTTTCTTCCCAGGCATAATGCAAGGCATTAACATTAGGATATGAGGTAACAACAGGGCCTGGTCTATGTTAAAAGTATTTGTTAGGTGTTAAGCCTGTGTTAAAAGTTGCTTGAAATTATTAAAAGACAAACAAGTGATTGTGATGGTGTTGAATTGTGTTTGGAAAATAAAGAAAGACATGGTTTTAAAAAGGTAATATTTAATTAAGTACAGAAATGGGTAGGTGGCTTAATTTACCCTGTCCCGGGGCTCAACTTAAGCCATATAAGCTATAACTGTAAGGTTTACACGTATTCTGATTATTTCCAGGGATACACAACATCGTGAACATATGTAGATATCTTTGTTAGAAAGAATACTATATTTAGCTTGACGGAGTTATGCTGAATGTAAAAAATTACTCAACTTACCTCTCTCTCCTACTGTGGATTGCTTTTACGTTTTCTCTCATATCGTCATGGAACCGGTCTATTCTAGGTGGGATACGTATGCAAGCGTAATGGCCACATCTATCTATGCCGTTGCCCACTCTCTTCCGCCCAACATTTCTGGGAAGCACGGCCGTCTTAGTCAAATTGAAGTCATTATCTCTTCCTCTTCCCCTTCCTGTCATTCTCAACATGAAAACCCCCGGGGCAAAAAATAGACCACTAATTTATAACAAACAAACAGTTAGGACTCTGGCCTATTTCTGATAAATGCCTCACATTCCAGATGTCAGACATCTTGGATGTTGTTGTTTTTTACGACAATGTCTTTAATGATGCACATGATACGGAAGGCCTCTTTCTCTAATCTTTCTTTCTTTCTTTCTTTCTTTCTTTCTTTCTTTCTTTCTTTCTTTCTGTTTTTAGGTTGCATCCTCTCCCGTGAAAGAGCAGGAGAGTTCCTATCATTTTTCGCTCCTTAACAGCAATATCCAAACAAATCAGCCTATGTACAGATTACCTCAATTACCTCAACTACCTTGTACCCCTGCACAATGACTCGGTACCGGTACCCCCTGTATACGGCCTCATTATTGTTATTTTATTGTGTTACTTTTTATACTCTTTCTTGAACTGCATTGTTGGTTAAGGGCTTGTAAGTAAGCATTTCACTGTGAGGTCTACACCTGTTTTATTTGGCGCATGTGACAAATAAAGTTTGATTTGATTTGATTTGAAGTGTGCCATTGTCTCAGTGCAGGGGTGGAGGAGGTGGGGGATAGTTGTTCTCAACAGGGCTTCCTGTGTTGTGCTGCATGTGACACACAGGCCTCCCACACCCATACTCTCCATGACCAGGTTGGAGCTTTCAGTTCTGAAGCACACTAGTGCAGCGCAGAATCCAAGTGAAAATCTTTAAGTGCTGTTCTAAACAGGGGCTTTAACGTCACTGCATGCACTCCATGTTTGATTTATAAGACAACTGGTTCAAGCACACTGTCCACATTGTTCTCATTTGTTCATGCAGCTAGGCAAGCCATAAAGGAAAAGGACGGAAACCATTTTTTCTCCTTGGTTATTTTCAGACTCTGGCCTGTTTTCAATTCCTCCCGCCCAAGCTTTTGTCTGTATAATTTTACTAAAAATGAAAACATAGTATTGCCCTTTCAAAATAGTTTCACTCAACACAAGGAGTTTGTCAGTTGCCAAATTTGATTGAAGTTGTTCTGACTGTCACAGATGTTCATAATGATAATTCTCTAAATGTATTTTATCATAGCAGACACAGAATAGATTGTATCATGAGTAATCGCCTTGCTCTGCCATGGAAATGTATGTGATGTCAACTGGCTTTCAGTCGGGTCTGAAATAGAGCTCCAGAATGTCTCCCAGTCAGATGAACAAGGTGTGCTGGAGGGGTTGTCAGATAAAACTGGCATTTTCACAGTTCTCTTTCAGTCGATTCATTGGCCATCTCACTATGATACACGCCCTTGTGCGTGTCATTGGTTGATTCAATCCCTCCTAATAGGCCAATCAGAGCTTTGTGGGTGTACGCCCCGTGTCTATATAGCAGCCCACAATGCTCTTCCCACTGGGTACAGACATCAATTCAACATATATTCCATGTTGGTTCCACGTCATTACATTTTTCTTTATTTTTACTATTTTCTACATTGTAGAATAATAGTGAAGACATCAAAACTATGAAATTACACATATGGAATCATGTAGTAACCAAAAAAGTTACTTCAACATATATTTTATTTTTGAGATTCTACCCACCTTTTGCCTTGATGACAGCTTTGCACACTGGCTTACTAGCCTTCCCTAGGTAATTCCATCCGCTTTTGTCCATCCGGTCGAACTGTTATCGACTAATGTACCGACCAAGGGGGAGAGAAAGCAGATCAAATCTAGTAAGCTTGCCTTGGCAATTGCGGCCATTATCTGATTCCCATCAATTCTATGCTACCTGCCTTGGAGTGGACCACACTTTGGCAGCTCTCGTTGACCCCGCTAGCTGTGCATAGGGTGGACCTTTCTGACAAATCCGGAAGTGAGGATGACGCGATGTCTCTTGGACCAGGCAATATCTCTCTGACCAGGAGATGGATCATGCCCTTGAGGAAGATTTATTCTCCTCTTCCCAGCCAAACTGAGGATGTAGGGCAGGAGGGTATGGTTTTACCTCCCCTTCTTTGAGGCAATCAGACCCACTGCCACCAGACTTGATATTCAGTATCTTATGCCTCCCCTGTCTTGCAAGAAGACTAAGATGGATGGAGTCTCCTCTCAGAGTAATTCCACATCAGCCTGACAACGTGCACCAGTCTTCCAAGACTGTGTTGTTGTTGGAGTCTTCCTGGGCAGAGACACTAAAGTCACCTTCTCCGGTGACTGGCTACACCCACTTGGATATGAGTGGCATGGAGTCATCGGGATGGTTCAGCCAGCCTCCTGTGGAGCCTTCTCTGGCTGAGCACCTCGACACTAAGGTTTTGAGCTCCTCTTTCTCTGACTCTAAGCTTGCTCATCCCAATGACCGCTTCACCACGACCATGTATGAGAGGATCTACCGATCTGCAGCTTAGGTGGGGTGCTCCGTTAACGCAGCTGCCCTCCTCTCCGTCTACATGGCCAAACAAGTAGTTCAACACAGTAGACCTCAAGGGTGCTTATTTCCACATCAGAGTTTATCCTGCACACTTCGAGGGCATACCATACAAATATCTTACATTACCATTCTGTCTGTCCCTGGCCCCATAGACATTCACAAAATGCCCTAGCCTCCCTACGGGAGAGAAGCTTAAGAGTCCTGACGTACATCGATGACTGGTTGATCTGTGCGGACAGTCGGGCTCAGCCCAGCTGTTGTTGCACTTCCTCTTACCAAACTAGCAGAAAACCTTTTTGGGATTGTCTCTTGACTTTGTAGCCTGTCAAGCAGCCCTCACTGTTTTCGCCACTGCCTCTCATTGTTTCGCCTGTCAACATCATTCACGAACTGGATGTGTGTAAGGATTCTTCGGCTCATGGCCTCCATGATTGTGGTAGTCCCGCTTGGCCTCCTCCTCACGAGAGACTTCCAGCATAAGGTGACCTCACTGCGCGTGCCTCTCTCTGCAAAGCGTCTATCGGCAGTGCTGGAGAGTCCCATCCCTCTTGATGCAGGGCGGCCCCACTGGGAGAGTCCTCACGCGCAAAGTAGTGATGACGGATGCATATCTTGTCCCCTGACTAATCCTAGATCAACGATATGTCCTAATGCCGAGTTATTTCCTAAAGTTATTCCCATGACTTATAGTACACTCTTTGAAAAAAGGTGCTACATAGAACCCAAAACAGTTCTTTGGCTGTCTTCATAGGAAAACCCTTTGAAGAACCCTATCTGGTTTCCATGTAGAATCCTTTCCACAGAGGCTTCTACATGGAAACCAAAATGGTTTTACCTGGAGACAAAAATTGTTCTCTTATGGGGAATCCTTTTTTCTAAGAGTGTAGTCAAGCAACTGATCTCTTTCCCTTCCACTCTTCACTGTTCTCTTACCCAGAGAAGTGACGCCTGGACATGTTGTGTCTGGTGTGCGCCTTACATGGACCAGACTAGGACGTTCCGGGGGGTGTAACCAACTGTTTGTTTGCTTTGCCAACCCTGCTCGGGGTAGGACTTTGTCCAAACAATGCCTCTCCCACTGTGTAGTGGAGGCTATTGCCAAGGCCTACAGTTGTCAGGGATTGCAGTCTCCCCTGGGTGTCTGGGTGCATTCCACTAGAAGAATTGCTACTTCATGAGCACTGTTCAGGGTTATCTCCATCTCTGAGATTTGTGGAGCGGCTCGTTGGGCTTTCCCTCAGACCTTTGTGAGTTTCTATCGCCTGGACGTCACTGCACCCTCCCTTAGGGGGGGGGGGGGGGGGGGGGGGGGCACAACCACAAAGCTCTGATTGGCATGTTAGACGTGATTGAATAAGAGGGCGTGTCTCATAGTAAGATGTCTACCTCATCTCCTTCAGAGAACCAGAGATACATACCATAACCCAAAGTTATTTTCTCTGCTTAAGTTCACTAAGCGAAGTTGTGCAGCAGTTTCAGCCAGAGGCAGGCTCTGGGAGAGGGGTTTTATTTGCTGTCTCCTTGCAGGGCCTCTGAGGAGCCATCAGGGGAGCAGCGCAGTTTCCGGTCTGGAAGTGGACTGAGACGGGCTGGCCCTCCTGGACAGACGGAGAGCTGGAGATAGATCTGCGTGCACGTGAGGTTGATGAGACGCCATTATCACATGGATAGGGGCTCAATGTTCATCAACAAGAGGAGAACAGGACCACGCTAGAATAGAAAAGAACAACAGCTTTTGGCAGACAGTCAGACAGGCAGGAACATAGGTACAGGCTCTCCTAGCAATCCACACAGCTGCTATTGAGTGAATTATCTAGGTTTGCTGTTCATAATATACGTACTGATTGCCCTCAGAATTTCTTTATGGTTGGAAATTAGCTTGATAGCCTTCAGTTCAGTCTAGTTTTAAAAAACATTACCCAGTGTAGGAGAGAACGCAGACACATATCTATATCCAATGTCTCATTTACTTTTCCAGTGAGAATGAGTAATCTTTCAAATCTAACCTTTACAAAAAGCGTGTCTCTCTCATGTTCCATTCTTGTAACATTTACATTGATATCTAAGGTGACTCACACTGGGTGAAATAGAAAGGACTTTTCAGGTCAATGTTAATCCACTCTTCTGAAAACCATCCATCAGGTAGGGGATGTACCAGCGTGTACCAAACAGAGGGCCCACATTGGCAGACATAGAAGTCATGTGACTGGCCCTCGATCAGACCACAGACTTCAGATGAGACACAGATGCTCATTGTACAGGGATGATGGGTTGGGCACACCCTACCCGTTAGAACATCTGTGCAGTTGGAAAAGCGTCTGATACTCAAACAGTCTAACATTGAGAAAGGTCACACTGTGCGTCTTCACCAGTCAGTGTGTGTCTACAGTGTGCCCAGAGCAGAGTCAAAACACTGTGGTGGTGGTCTGTGGTGCTGCTGTGTACGGGTATAGAGGGAGTTGTGGGCTACACTGTAACCCGGTTTTAGTTACATTCCTTCCCTCTGTCTCCTGTAATCATAATTCCGCTGCTATGGTACCTCCCTTCGTTCGGAGGTCGATACTCTAGGGCTTCCTCTGCAGAGCGGAACGCGGCAGGAGAGTGGCAGTTTACAGCCCCCCCCCCCCCCCCCCCCCCACCTACCCTCCAACACAACCCCCCTCCCACCTCGCACCCCCACTGTGCCCCAGAGCACACAGTGTACAGTTACTCACATCCCCAGGAAGTGGAGGCATGACATCACCCTTATCATCTACTAACTCACCGCCCCTCTGGGCTGAGAGGGGAAGACTGAAAATAACAGAGACTATGTACAGATTCAGTGAGCATAGCCTTGCAATTGAGAAAGGCCGCCTTAGGCAGACCTGGCTTTCAAGAGAAGACAGGCTATGTGCACACTTTCAACAAAATGAGGTGGAAACTGAGCTGCACTTCCTAACCTCCTGACAAATGTATGACCATATTAGAGTCACATATTTCTCTCAGATTACACAGATCCACGAAGAATTCGAAAATCAATCCAATTTTGATAAACTCCCATATCTACTGGGTGAAATACCACAGTGTGCATCACAGCAGCAAGATGTGTGACCTGTTGCCACAAGAAAAGGGCAACCAGTGAAGAACAAACACTATTGTAAATACAACCCATATTTATGTTTATTTATTTTCCCTTTTATACTTTAACCATTTGCACATTGTTACAACACTGTATATAGACATAATATGACATTTGAAATGTCTTTATTCTTTTGGAACTTCTGTGAGTGTAATGTTTACTGTTAATTTTATTGTTTATTTCACTTTTGTTTATTATCTACTTCACTTGCTTTGCCAATGTTAACATATGTTTCCCATGACAATAAAGCCCCTTGAATTGAATTGAATTGAGAGAGAGAGAGAGAGAGAGAGAGAGAGAGAGAGAGAGAGAGAGAGCGAGAGAGAGAGAGAGAGAGAGAGAGAATGTAAAAAGTAAGGTGGGATGTGTGATTACTTTGTGTTAATACCACAGAATGTACATTAAACAGGTTTGACACAGTAATAAAAACACAATTACAGTCTTTATGACCTGATTTACAGCCATTTGCCATGCAGCAAAACAAATATCAGTGTAGTATCTCCTCTGTCATATCCCCCTCACCAACCACGTTTACATCCACAAATTTAATGCGATTAAAGTCATACCGTATATAAACAAATCACAACAGCGTTGATGGAAATAGGACGTTTCTGTACAGAAATCCCAACAGATCATTTGTTTGTTCGACATGGTGGGATCTTTTTCTGTCTGTAAAATGAACTATGCGAGAAATGGTGGTGGAAACCCCTTTACGTGCAAATATTGATATACATATTGAAGTAAAATTGGAGTCACATGATGATATGGTGTGTGGTCCTCCCATGACAACTCAGGAAACCATGCAGTTTATTAGGCCACAGGGTGGTGAAGGTGCACGATGATGAACTTGATGCTCCTTTCCAATAAATATTGAGGGTCTTATTCTGGTGACATGATGATTGATGCTTGATTGCCGTTTGACAAATAAAAATATTCTCACTCTTCATGTATAATGTGAATGTCTACTAACCAAAAGGTTGCGTGTTCGAATCTCAAGATGGACAACTTCATCATTTTAGCTAATTAGCAACTTTGCAACTACTTACTACTTTTTAGCTACTTTGCCACTACTTAGCATGATAGCTAACTCTTCCCCTAACCTTAAGTAAAATAAAATAAAATGTATTTATAAAGCCATTTTTACATCTACAGAAACCCAGCCTAAAATCCCAATCAGCAAGCAATTCAGATGTAGAAGCAGATGTAACCCTTTAACCTAACTCCTAACCCTAACCTTAACCCTAACCTTAAGCCATAACCCTAGCCCCTAGCCTAGTTAAAGTTAGCCACCCAGCTAACGTTAGCATTAGTCACCTAGCTAACGTTAGCCACAACAAATTGGAATTCATAACATATCATTAGTTTTGCAAATTCGTAACATTGTATGAATTTCAATTTGTAATATATCGTACGAATTGCAATTCATAAGATATCATAGGAATTGCAATTCGTAACATATCATACGAAATGTACAAATCTGTAGAGCAATAGAAACACATCGAACTTTAGATTTTTATTCGGTACATGAAAACGTAAAGCTGCAATATTACAATTTTTGTGCGACCCTACCAAATTCACCTAGACGTGTGTTATAGATCTGTCACATCCTTGAAAGCAAGTCTAAGAATCAGTAGATCTGTTCTATGTACTCTATTTCTATGCTTCCAGTTCTTACGCTTAGTTTTTGCGTCTTTTACTTTCGGTTTTGTACACCAGCGTCAAACTGAAAATACAATATTTTAGTTATGGAAAATATATTTTACAGTGGTTTAGATGGTAAAATGAATCTCTACACTATACTTGCTTGTTTTGTCACTTAAACTGAAATTAGGCAAACTATTAGAATTCTAGCAACCAGTAAATGGCAGAGCGATTTCTGCATAGTGCATCTATAAGCAAAAAAATAAATGGTGTGTGCAGTACGTTATCACGCACAGATTTTTATCTGCAACAAGTCTGTTTGGTGGGAAAATGTGCATATTTTCTTCATGCAGATATTTTTTTTTTCAGATAAAAATCTGTGGCCAAATGAATGGAAACCTAGCTACTGTTAAGATATAAAATTCGCCACATTTCAATCATCACCTAATATGGCTTGTGTTGCAATGGGTACCACTCAAAACTACCCCCCTCCTCTGTTAGCTGGGAGTAATAACCATAGTATGTATGCTATGTGAAAATAAAAAGTTAACTTGCATATTTCACCTACACATGACCCACAAATGAGCCCTGCGTGTGCTGATTGTCAATGTGTATAGGACCTGACCGCATAGCAGTATTTAAGTTTGATTGTTGACATGGAGCTATCGTTTCAGAGAGATCCTTTCAGAACTCAGACAGTTACCAGTGCTGTTGTGCAGAGAGAGAGACAGACGGAGAACAAAACGAGGAAGAAAGAGGGAGAGAGAGACAGAGAGAGAGAGAGAGAGAGAGAGAGAGAGAGAGAGAGAGAAAGAGAGAGAGAGAGAGAGAGAGAGAGAGAGAGAGAGAATCTGGTTCACACATGTCTTGTATTATCCCTCTGGTCTGGTGTGTCCAGCTGAAGCTGAGTATTATCAGTTTCCTCAGTACTGAGAACTGGAGGTTGGACTGGAGCGCTGTGCTGTGCTAAGCTGTGCTGTGGGTCTCCCAGCTGGGCCAATGGCTCAGCCAAAATGAGCAAGAGCTTAATTTACTGTCCATGGGCCCTAATCACTCACAGATACCTTACAGAGCCTTACAGACCGTAAGAGAGGAGCACGACACAGGGAAAGGCCAGAACAACCATGGCTGGGCTGTATTACTAATGTTGTCCTTCACATTACTACGAAGCTATTTATTCTGTTTGTGTGCGTGAGCATGAAGTGTCTGGTTTTGTGCACACCTACTGGATGACAGCACGTGGCGTCTTAGGCTACAGATGATTAATACGTAGCTCTAGTCTATTTTATCATTAAACTCGGGGCCCTGGGTCTGAACCCCACCCTGTGCAACTGGGTCCTGGACTTCCTGACGGGCCACCCCCAGGTGCTGAAGGTAGGCTACAACACTTCCACTAAGCTGATAATCAACACAGGCGCCCCACAAGAGTGAGTACTCAGTCCCCTCCTGTACTCCCTGTTCACCAATGACTGTGTGGCCAGTCTCCAACTCAATCATCAAGTTTACAGACGACACAGGAGTTACCAACAATGACAAGACAGCATACAGGGAGGAGGTGAAGGCCCTGGTGGATTGGTGCCAGGAAAAGAACCTCTCCCTACAACGTCAACAAAACGAAGGAGCTGATCGTGGACATCATGTGTAGTGCGGTCACCACACTACAATATATTTTCCATAACTAAAATATTGTATTTTCAGTTTGACGCTGGTGTACAAAACCGAAAGTAAAAGACGCAAAAACTAAGCGTAAGAACTGGAAGCATAGAAATAGAGTACATAGAACAGATCTACTGATTCTTAGACTTGCTTTCAAGGATGTGACAGATCTATAACACACGTCTAGGTGAATTTGGTAGGGTCGCACAAAAATTGTAATATTGCAGCTTTATGTTTTCATGTACCGAATAAAAATCTAAAGTTCGATGTGTTTCTATTGCTGATCGTGGACATCAGGAGACAGCAGAGGGAGCACGCTCCCATCCATATCAACGAGGCCGGAGTGGAGAAGGTGAAAAGCTTCAAGTAACTCGGCGTGCATATCACTGACAATCTGAAATGGTCCACCCAGACAGACAGTGTGGTGAAAAAGGCACAACAGTGCCTCTTCAACCTTAGGAGGCTGAAGAAATTTGTCTTGGCCCATAAGACCCTCACAAACTTTTACAGATTGAGAGGATCCTGTCGGGTTGTATCACCACCTGGTACGGCATCTGCACCGTCCACAACCGCAGGGCTCTCCAGAGTGTGGTGCGGTCAGCCCAACACATAACAGGGGCACACTGTGTGCCCTCCAGGACATCTACAGCACCCTGTGTCACAGGGAGGCCAAGAAGATCATCAAGGATTTCATCCACACGAGCCACGGCCTGTTCACCCCACTACCATCTAGAAGGCGAAGTCAGTACAGGTGCATCAAAGCTGGAACCAAGAGACTGAAAAACATCTTCTTACTCAAGGCATCACACTTTTAAATAGTCACAACTAGCCGGCCCCCACCCACTACCCTGGCCTGAACTTTATTTACCGTCTCTAGACGGTCTCTAGACGGCTACCACCCGGTTACTCTACCATGCTACCAGCACTACCAGCACTGTATGTACACAGATGCTGCTGACCTACTGTATGTACATAGTCATGGAACACTGGTCACTTTAATAATGTAACACTGGTGACTTTAATAATATTTACATACTGTTTTATCCACTTCAAAATGCATATACTGTATTCTAGTCAAGGCCTATTCTATTTAACTATTGCTGTACATATAGTACTCTTCAGATATACTACATATTCTGTCTATATACTGTCCATGTTGTCCATACATCTCATCATACACTACCATTCAAAAGTTTGGGGTCACTTAGAAAGTTCCTTGTTTTGAAAGAAAAGCAAATCTTTTGTCCATTAAAATAACATCAGATTGATTTTCTATGGAATATCTACATAGGCTTACAGAGGCCCATTATCAGCAACCATCACTCCTGTGTTCCAATGGCACATTGTGTTAGCTAATCCAAGTTTATCATTTTACAATTATAATTGGCTAATTGATCATTAGAAAACCCTTTTGGAATTATGTTAGCACAGCTGAAAACTGTTGTGCTGATTAAAGAAGCAATAAAACTGGCCTTCTTTAGACTAGTTGAGTGTCTGGAGCATCAGCATTTGAGGGTTCGATTACAGGATCAAAATGGCCAGAAACAAAGAACTTTCTTCTGAAACTCGTCAGTCTATTCTTGTTATGAAGGCTATTCCATGCGAGAAATTACCAACGCTGTGTACTACTCCCTTCACAGAACAGTGCAAACTGGCTCTAACCAGAATATAAATAGGAGTGGGAGGCCCTAGCGCACAACTGAGCAAGAGGACAAGTACATTAGAGTGTCTAGTTTGAGAAACAGACGCCTCACAAGTCCTCAACTGGCAGCTTCATTAAATAGTACCCGCAAAACACCAGTTTCAAAATCAACAGTGAAGAGGCGACTCCGGGATGCTGGCCTTCTAGGCAGAGTTGTAAAGAAAAAGCCATATCTCAGACTGGCCAATAAAAAGAAAAGATTAAGATGGGCAAAAGAACACAGACACTGGACAGAAGAAGATATGGCTTTATAATGAAGGTCTGTGGAGATCTTTAAAATTGATTGTGCTAGATGCTTGTTGTATATATATACAAAATATCGGACATTGAATTCCCATTTGAACTTTGTTGTGCTTTGAAATGGTTGAAAGTGCAGTGATAACACATTTAGATGACAACTAAACCAAGTATTCAAAATATTAAGAAAACTTTCTCTTTCCATGACATAGACTGACCGAATGAATCCAATTAAAAGCTATGATCCCTTATTGATGTCACTTGTTACATCCACTTCAATCAGTGCAGATGAAGGGGAGGAGACAGGTTAAAGAATGATTTTTAAGAATTGAGACGATTGAGACATGGATTGTGTATGTGTGCCATTCAGGGGGTGAATGGGCAAGACAAATGGTTTAAGTGCCTTTGAACGTGGTATGGTAGTTTGTGCCAGGCACACCGGTTTGTGTCAAGAACTGTAACGCTGCAGGGTTTTTCACACTCAACCGTTTTCCGTGTGTATCAAGAATGATCCACCACCTAAAGGACATTCAACCGACTAGACACAACTGTGGGAAGCATTGGAGTCAACATGGGCCAGCATCCCTGTGGAACGCTTTTGACACCTTGTAGAGTCCATGTCCAGACAAATTGAGGCTGTTCAGTCGGGGTCTCAACTTACTGATGAGAGTTAAAATAGTAGAATACACAAGGTTGAAGTTCGAAATGTGGTTGTGCGTCAGTAGTTCAGGTGTCCAAAATGGTTCTTTGGCTGTCCTCATAGGAGAACCCTTTTTGGTTCCAGTTACATGGAACTCAAAAGGGTTCTACCTGGAACCAAAATGGGTTCTTCAAATGGTTTTCCTATGGGGACATCCGAATAACCCTTTTAGGCTCTAGATAGCACCTTTTTTTTCTAAGAGTGTAGTTTTGTAAGTCACTGACAGTCACTGAATTAGCCATGTCATTTAACAATTGTTAGATTGGTAAGTTAGTTTAGCCAGTTAGCCATCTAAACTGGCCAAACACCGACCGGACCTCCAGGGGGCCCGCGTTGATTTTGTAAGTCACTCTCACTCAGATATCATTAACATGGCATAAGTCATGGCAAAAAGTGCAGAATTACCTTTAAACTGCAAAATAAATCCTCCACCCATGGCAAAAAGGGTAACATTGCAGGAATTGTTTTTTTAAACTGCCCCCAAAAATTCAAGGCCCCTGGGGTGAATAAAGTCTGAAATCTCAGTTATCAACGTTTCTAGCAAATAAGACCAACATTTCCATGTTGAGATTACGTGGTGTGCCCAGTGGGATGTGGTTTTAAACCTCTCTCTCTCTCATGCTTCCTCTCTTTCCAGATCTTCCTCATCCCCCGCTCATCAGGTTATAGAAAGAGGAGGTTATATTTTGGTCTTCATGTATCAACATGCTGGCTGCTGTTTTTGGTGCTTACTTCCTGGTTGGTCAGCAGCAGGAATGTGCAACACAGGAACTAGAAGCCATGGAGCTGATGCTCAGCACTGGGATGGATAGAGCGACAGGGTGGGAGTACACACATTCCTCTCCGCCTCAATATGTGCCTCGTTATCATATAAATGGAGCAGAGGGAGGGGGAAAGGAGATCCATTATTTTGGCTTCTGCCTAGACCTTTTGTGAGCAGCTCAGCCCTTGAATGGGAGCGATCAACCAACCATAACAATCCATAATGGTTTTTCTGCTTCATCCACAAGTCTAGAAGCGTGCCTCCGGTCGGGGCTCCCCCCCGCCCGGCCCCCCCAGTGCTGCCCTGCCACCCTGGCTGTGAGTGGAGTGCAGTCAGCGGAGACGGAGGGCCATGGCTATGAATGAGACAGCGGAAGACCCCATGAAAGGAGAGGACGCAGCCACCGAGACAGGGGCCTCCAAACAGCCTGCCTGATCACGCAAGAACAAGGGCGCCGAGCAGGGGCCTTATGCCAGATGACTACTCAGAGGAAATATGCTCCTGCCTGTCTGTTTCATGTTTATATTATGTATGTAGTTCTTATGTGCCTTGCTGTTATGTATTATATAAGTATTATATGTTAGCCATATCAGTGTAATTTTTTTACCATATTGAGAAATCAGGCCATCCTGGTCAAACGCTGCTGGTCACCGAGATAGAGTGTAGGAAACTGGCAGATTGAGTGTGCATTCCATGGTAATTTGTGCCAATTCAAGTGGCTTTCCTTGCTTCACTGTAGGTTTGTCTGTGAATTAAAGACCCTTATATACAAGGGGGAGTGTTTTGGTCAGAGTGCTCGCTTTAAGTGCCTCAAGCTTACCATTCTGCTAACAACTCCCACGGGATTATCATACATTTTTGGGGAAGGGGGAAATCAAGTAGCCGTGATCATTTTACAGGGCAAGGGGAAGCGGCCCAGAGAAGGAAAGGAACCAGCCAGACAAATTACTAAATGAGAGAGCAAAGTGGATGGCCCATATACCAATTAGACCTGTCACTCCCATTCAACAGCAGGTAAGAGAGACAACGGAGAGAGAGAGAGAGAGAGAGAGAGAGAGAGAGAGAGAGCGAGAGAGTGAGAGAGAGAGAGAGCGAGAGAGAGAGAGAAAGAGAGAGAGAGAGAGCGTGGACCAGCTTTTATGTTCATAGATGCTGAGAGAGAAACCGAGCACCAGGTTGCCCCCTCTCCCTCTCCCCCCTCTGCCTGAAAAAACAACACAATGAGGCTAATCGCTCAGAATCCACAGGGAATCAACTCAAGTGAGCTTTTCTCCTGCTCGGCAACTCAGTAAAAATACAGTTGGGCCCTGGGAGTGTGGACAGAGCTCTAAGTGAGATGTTGGAGAGATCTTGTCTGAGAGATCGGTTTTCAATGCAAACAGATATAATAAACGTCTGGTGAAAATCTAATAGAAGTGATGGTTTCCTATTACTCAGGAAAGAAGGAAATCCAGAAAGGATATCTGAGGTGATTTCTGTCTGTGTAAATGTCTCAGTCCCAGTAAGAATAACTCCCATAGTGTTCCGCTTCCATTAGCAGGGCTCGACCTTCAAAACATCTTATTTTTAAATAACCAAATCTCAGGACAAATCTCAAAACTACTGCTCTGTATAATTGTTTTCTCTTTGTCTTTCTTTTGTACGTAATTCATTTACATTTAGGAAAATTATTTTGGGGCTTTGGTCGTGGAAGGACCTGGTATTCTGTAGAGGAATGCTGCTCTTGAAAAGTAGTTATGACTTAATGAGAATTCCACTTGCAGCAGGAAGGAAGGGCTTAGAAAGTGTGTCCCTCAGCGATTTGGGTGAATGTTAATCACAATGTCTTTCGCACACACGGAAGGGTCCAGTCTGGCCCTGCTCTGCTCTGCTCTGGGCTGCACAAGCACACGAACAGACGCATGCAGGGAGAGAGAGTGAGGGAGGGAGGGAGCTTAGAGCTGATTGGTTTCAGATGATCTACAATCACACAAGGTTGAGTTAAAGGAGAAAGGACTCTAGGAGTCTTAATATTCCTGTAATTTCCTGATAGCCAGAGTCCACGGTATCAACTCTAAACTAACATATGGATTTGGTTTTCTGGTGCTGTTCCACTGAGGGATACATGAGTTCTCCAGACTTGTATGTGACCGCTTACTTGCAATGAGTTCCTCCCTCTCTCCCTCCATCTCTCTCTTCCTCCCTCTGTCTCTTCCTCCTTTCCTCTCTCTCCCTCCCTCTCTCCCTCCCTCCTAGTCTCTGACGTGAAGGACACCAGGCCTCCGGAGATCTTGTCCCAGTGGAAGAAATGCTTTCTTTTCCTTTTTTTTTTCCATAACATATTATTTATATCTGACAGGCCTCCTTGAGACAAATGGCTGCCATATGGAGAAAGGAAAAACGCTCTGTCCCTTCTTTTTTTCCTCGAGTGTTTCAGCTTTTGAAATTTTCATCACTTTTTTTGATTCAATCGTTTTTTTCTCCTGAGGATTTAGCTCTGGCTTCTTAGAGGGCATATGTGAGAAGTGTGCAGCTTCATCATGTTAAAGGACATATACTGGAGTGCAGTCACTAATACCATCTAGTCTAAACCATGAGCTCTCTGGCACCAGCTAGACTGCCTATGGGATGCAAGTCATACATAACAAGTCTATACTGTACCAGCATGGAATACATCTTTGAGGCTTGTTAATTTCAACAAATTGCAATGTGATCTATAAAGAGCAACTATTAAAGTGTAATCAGTCAAAACACTAGTATGGATGGTTTTTTTCTAAGCAGGACATATTTACAAGGGAATCTTATTTCCTATATTATATTCTCTATACAATCCTACAAAAAAAGGTGATATCTAGAACCTAAAAGGGCTCCCCATAGGAAAGCCCGTTGAAGAACCCTTTTTGGTTCCAGGTAGAACCCTGTTGTGCCAGTAACCTGAAAGGTTGCTGGTTTGAATCCCCAAGCTGGCAAGGTGGAAAAATATGCCATTGAGCAAGGCAGTTAACCCCTAACAACAACTGGTGATGTGGATGTCGGTTAAGGCAGTCCCCCGCACTTCTCTGATTCAGAGGGGTTGGGTTAAATGCAGAAGACCTACTTTGGATGAATGCATTCAGTTGTGCAACTGACTAGGTACCCCCTTTCCCTATAACCTTTACCACAAAGAGATCTACCTGGAACCAAAAATAGTTATCCTATGGGGACAGTCGAAGAACCCTTTTTTCTAAGAGTGTAGATTTCCTAGATCTCATCATATTGTCTTCCTATAATGGGATCTTAGATAGATAGATGAATAGATGAATAGATGAATAGATAGATAGATAGATAGATAGATAGATAGATAGATAGATAGATAGATAGATAGATAGATAGATAGATAGATAGATAGATAGATAGATAGATAGGTAGGTAGGTAGGTAGGTAGGTAGGTAGGTAGGTAGGTAGGTAGGTAGGTAGGTAGGTAGGTAGGTAGGTAGGTAGGTAGGTAGGTAGGTAGGTAGGTAGGTAGGTAGGTAGGTAGGTAGGTAGGTAGGTAGGTAGGTAGGTAGGTAGGTAGGTAGGTAGGTAGGTAGGTAGGTAGGTAGGTAGGTAGGTAGGTAGGTAGGTAGGTAGGTAGGTAGGTAGGTAGGTAGGTAGGTAGGTAGGTAGGTAGGTAGGTAGGTAGGTAGGTAGGTAAAAAACAGGGCAGGTGCAAAATGCCAGAACGAAAATACACAAAAGACAGATACACTAAACATGATACATAGAGCGGCAGTATGAAAAAGTATCAAAATACAAGAAGTCTGGAGTGCAAAAAAGCTATAAAAAGTAATTGCATAGTATGGGTAGATGGCTGAATATGTACACTATACATTGGTGGATGGGTCGTGGTTAACTATACTATACAGGGGCCTCCTGAGTGGTGCAGTGGTCTAAGGCACTGCATCGCAGTGCAAGCTGCATTACTACAGGCTTGGTGGGTTGTGTTTCGGAGGACGCACGGCTCTCGACCTTCGCCTCTCCCGAGTCCATACGGGAGTTGTAGCGATGGGACAAGACTGTAACTACCAATTGGGGAGAAAATTGAGATTTTTTTTTATAAAAAATAATATATACTATACTATACATGGTTAAATTAACTGTACAGGTAAATATACAGTTGATATGATATAACAACTGTACTTGAATATGTATATACAGACCTGAATGAATAAATACGTCCTGAGTGAATGAGTGATTACAGACCAGAGTTACTCACGGATGGATGCATAATTGATAAACTAGGTCCTAACACCCCAACAGTTCCTGGATACTAGTAACGTTTGCTAATTTAAATAGCTAGCTAGCTAGAGTTAATGTCAGTTACTTTTACCTTACATTCATTAGGGAATGTTAGAAGACTATTCAGGTGTTTGGGGAATAACCTAACCTATAACATAATTTTGAGAAATACACTTTTTCTTTCAAGTGTGCTGCACGAACCATCGACTGTCTGCCTCAAGAAACCAGGCATAGGCCTACATTTTATTGACATCTTAGCTAGTCTAGGTAGCCAACGTTAGCCCTGCTTGTCAGATAGATAGATAGATAGATAGATAGATAGATAGATAGATAGATAGATAGATAGATAGATAGATAGATAGATAGATAGATAGATAGATAGATAGATAGATAGATAGATAGATAGATAGATAGATAGATAGATAGATAGATAGATAGATAGATAGATAGATAGATAGATAGATAGATAGATAGATAGATAGATAGATAGACACAGACAGACAGACATACAGACATACAGACAGACAGACAGACAGACAGACAGACAGACAGACAGACAGACAGACAGACAGACAGACAGACAGACAGACAGACAGACAGACAGACAGACAGACAGACAGACAGACAGACCGACAGACAGACAGATAGATAGATAGATAGATAGATAGATAGATACTTTATTGATCCTATTGATTTCTTCTTTTTTTTTTAATTTATTTGCTGCCATTCTACATCAGTCATGTTAAATTCATCCCCCTGCACATAACACAGGAAGGATACCCTGACGTGTTACTACTGTGAAATGGATGTTTATTGAGCGGCTGTGTCACATATCTCCTCCCAGCAACTGGGTTAAACGTCTTCACCTTATCGCAATATAGTGGAGTGATAGACAGGCCAACTCAAAGTGACATAACATGCCTTTCCTCCGGAGGGAGAAGTGACCAGTGTTTTCCCAGTGCAGCATCCATCCTACGTTCTTCAAAGTTATTTCTCCCTCCCAGTATGAAATGCCGCTCATGTCCCGGCCCTGAGGGAACAGCTGCTGGGGTAGCTATTCCCCCGTGGGCCTCTCCCTCCCTCCCTGAATCTTTCTTCCTTCCTTCCTCCATCTCTCCTCTAATAGCTCCCTTGTTCCTGCTGGACAAAACTGGCCCTTTGTGGCTGCTCTCAGAGCAACATTAAAAACAGGAATAGAGAAATTGTAAACAGGAGGCTTTTGGCCTAGAGACCAAGGCATACACGAGGCCTCTGAGGCCTACTTCATGCTAAGCAGAGAAACAGACCCTTGTTGCTAAGGGGATTAAGGGTTGAGGGATTTCATTCTGAGGCACTGCGAGCGAAGGAAGGCATTCACCCAGTCTGAAGTGGAGTCTTTGTAAAGCAGTGGAGGCTGCTGAGGGGAGGACAGCTCATAATAATGGCTGGTAAAGAAATACCTGCATTATATATCTCCGAGCAGAAATCATACCTTCCTATATATACAGCGGAGGGGGTGACATGGTATTGTTTCAAACTGAACATGGACTCAGTAACACCCAGGCCAAAACATTGGGATGCACGGCCATCGATAAGTTCAAAATGGCACCCTATTTAATTATAGTGCACTGCTTTTGACCAAGACCAATGGGCCCTGTTCAAAGGTTGCGCACTACATAGTGAATAGGGACACAGCACTTGGATAAGGCCGTGGCTATCATCTACAGCAGTGGTTACCAAACTGTGGTCTCCTCCCAGCAAAATAATAAATATATACAGTACCAGTCAAAGGTTTGGACACACTTACTCATTCAAGGGTTTTTCTTTATTTTTACTATTTTCTACATATGAATTCATGTACTGGAATGCTTTTCCAACAGTCTTACTTTCTTAAGGAGTTCCCACATATGCTGAGCACTTGCTGGCGGCTTTTCCATCACTCTGCGGTCCCAAACCATCTCAACTGGGTTGAAGTCAGGTGATTGTAGAGGCCAGGTCATCTGATAAAGCACTCCATCACTCTCCTTCTTGGTCAAATAGCCCTTACACAGCCTGGAGGTGTGTTGAGTCATTGTCTTATGTGTCTGTTACTTGAACTGTATGAAACATTTATTTGGGCTGCAATATCTGAGGCAGTTAACTCTAATGAACTTATCCTCTGCGGCAGAGGTAACTCTGGGTCTTCCTTTCCTGTGGTGGTCTTCATGATTGCCAGTTTAATCATAGCGCTTGATGGTTTTTGCGACTGACCTTCATGTCTTAAAGTAATGATGGACTGTCGTTTCTCTTTGCTCATTTGAGCTGTTCTTGCCATAATATAGACTTGGTCTTTTACCAAATAGGGTTATCTTCTGTATACCACCCCTACCTTGTCACAACACAACTGATTGGCTCAAACGTATTAAGAAAGAAAGAAATTCCATAAATTAACTTTTAAGAAGGCACACCTGTTAATTGAAATGCATTCCAGGTGACTACCTCATGAAGCTGGTTGAGAAAATGCCAAGAGTGTGCAAAGCTGTCATTAAGGCAAAGGGTGGCTACTTTGAAGAATTTCAAATATAAAATATATTTAGATTTGTTACTACATGATTCCATGTGTTATTTCATAGTTTTGAAGTCTCACTATTATTCTACAATGTAGAAAATAGTAAAAAATAAAGAAAAACCCTTGAATGAAGTGTGATGAAAACCTTTGACTAGTACTGCAAATATTTTAAGAAACTCCGGCTTTTAACTTACTCTTGAAAGCTATAATAGTAGAATGCACAAGGTGCAATTTAGAAATTGGGTAGTACATTATGGGTTTTCCTCGTCTTGTCAGTCATTGCATACCTTAGAGAGCTATTTATAACTTGTCAGAAATGTCCAGATCAACTAGCCCATGTCAGTTAAATGTTTTTAGTTTTTTAGGCCATAGATTTTGTTGTAATGTTTGGGTCACTCAAATATCACATGAACACACATAAGACATGGCAAAATGTGTAGAATTGCAGGAAATGTACTTTAAATCTGAAACATTTTCACTGTACTCGATGACAACATTTGTTGAATTGCAGAAAATAAGCTTTAAACACGTAACATTTCTTCTCCTCCAATAAGAGGGGTGTGAAAAATATGTACTTGTGACCATAGATAAAAAACATAGAAAAAAGACACTACTGTGCAGCCATCTTCATCGACCTGGCCAAGGCTTCGACTCTGTCAATCACCGCATTCTTATCGGCAGACTCAACAGTCTTGGTTCCTCAAATGACTGCCTCGCTTGGTTCACCAACTACTACTACTACTACTAAATAATGTGACTAAACTGAATAAAAAGAAGAAGAAACGACAAGAAACAAAAATAATTGACATAAATAATGATAGTAAAAAGCTTTGAAATTTTGGGAAAAAAGGCAAACTCAGCTCAATCATTCATTGAATCAGATGATTCATCACAAAAACAAAAATTAATTGGCAAGATTAGCTAACTTAGGCATGACAAGGCAGCAATAAACGCTGACACTAGACATCTAAGTATATCTGAACAAATTATGAAAGATAAGAATTGTAATTTTGAATTCCATAAAAGGAGTGCAGAAGAGGTGGAAAATCAACAATGACAAGCCATCTGGGTCTGACAACTTGGATGGAAAGTTACTGAGAATAATACCGGACGATATTGCCACTCCTATTTGCCATATCTTCAATTTAAGCCTACTAGAAAGTGTGTGCCCTCAGGCTTGGAGGGAAGCAAAAGTCATTCCGTAACCTAAGAATAGGAAAGCCCCCTTTACTGGCTCAAATAGCTGACCAATCAGCCTATTACTAACCCTAAGTAAAGTTTGGGAAAAAATGTGTTTGACCAGATACAATGCTATTTTACAGTTAACAAATTGACAACAGACTTTCAGCACTTTATAGACAAGGACATTCAACAAGCACAGCACTTACATAAGTGCCTGATGATTGGCTGAGAGAAATGTATGATAAAAAGATTGTGATAGATAGATAGATAGATAGATAGATAGATAGATAGATAGATAGATAGATAGATAGATAGATAGATAGATAGATAGATAGATAGATAGATAGATAGATAGATAGATAGATAGATAGATAGATAGATAGGTGGGTGGGTGGGTGGGTGGGTGGGTGGTAGGTAGGTAGGTAGGTAGGTAGGTAGGTAGGTAGGTAGGTAGGTAGGTAGGTAGGTAGGTAGATAGATAGATAGATAGATAGATAGATAGATAGATAGATAGATAGATAGATAGATAGATAGATAGATAGATAGATAGCAGCTACGAAAAAACACAGGGCAGGTGCAAAATGCCAGAACCAAAATGATGACACACCTACTGTGTTTGATGGATCGCGGGAAAAGAGCAGGAATAGGGTTTTGTAGGCTACAGTCCTCCAATGGTGCGACTGCTGTCGGCATCCAAAGATTATCCAATTTGAATAAATGCTTCGAGGTAAGGATGACTGCGATAAGGATATCACGTATTATTGGTCTACATAGCGCATTGATGTGAATCACACCGCTGCTCTCTCATTTAGCTATTTGCGCCTTATGTGTATGTGTATTTGAAGCCAATAATGGTTGACTTCAAGAAGTTTAAGCTGCCCATCAATAATTGGTTTTGAAAACCAGTGGACAGCCAGTGAAAAATGTGCTCTTGCAACAGCTGCATAGCGCGGATCCAAGCCTATGGAATAAATGTAGGGCTTTTATTGCTCAAACTTTTGATAGACTTAAAGGGGCAATCTGTAGCTGCTACATCCATTTTGGGACGAATACATTATATATACAGTTCCAGTCAAAAGTTTGGAGTTCAAGGGTTTTTCTTTATTTTTACAATTTTCTACACTGTAGAATAATAGTGAAGACATCAAAACTATGAAATAACACATAAGAGATCATGTAGTAACCAGAAAAGTGTTAAAACAAATCAAAATATATGTAATATTTTAGATTCTTCAAAGTAGCCACCCTTTGCCTTGATGACAGCTTTGCACACTCTTGGCAATATTTTAAACAACAGAGTAGGGCTGGCTAATAAGTCCTTAGTTTTGGGGTCATGCTCAGGTAAAACGATTTAGCTAATCTATACTTCCATATTTCCAAGTCCTTTTCTTGAAGATCAATGGGTATGATATTTATTGGAATGACTGGAATTCTGATAGACTTAGTTTTTTAATGTAAAGATATAATTGAATCGTATTATTATATGTAGTAGAAAGCGATGGGTTAGAAGAAGCCTACATAACCAACCCATAAAGTAAAATGTAACATCCTTATATGGCCGGCTATGTTAACTTCAACATTGATATCCTGAAATAGATGTCATTCAACTGGTAATATGATTTTTGTCTTCTTCTAATGTCTCTTAAGGGGAAAGTAATCTAAAAGTAACGGAATGTAATCAGATTACATTAGTGAGTTTGGTTAATCCAAAAGTTACATTTCTGATTACAATTTTGGACAGGCAACTTGTAACTGTAACAGATTACATTAAGAAAGTAACCTACCCAACCCTGGTTACTACGCCAGTTGCTATACTTTTGCACTTTTCAAAAGTTCTGCCAGCCAGTTGTCTCTTCTCTCCCTGATTCTTCCAGCGGTGCTGAGCAACTCTGGACAACAGCACTTTAGGAATCCAATTTTTTGTCAAGATGGAGAGGGATCATGTTAAAAGAGAATGCTTGAAATAAAAGCAATGACTAGTCTCATAGCTATACATAGATCTGAGCCTTATAGAAAGGGTGGTCCTGTTCGCACACTCTGTGTTGTTGGAATCTTTGGACATTAGATAATGTCTTGAGGGCCTGCTTTGTTGTCTGGGGTGTTGTTGTTAAACATCTGCACTAGTATCTCTGCTGCATTCTTCTCCTTTCCGTATATAGAATGAAAGGATATGGCCCCCGTCTGATTCTTAATTAGCCTGCCATTAAGATATATAATAGGAGAGAGAGCGCAGGAGTTCACTACACAGCCTGCTGCAGACAGAGACCCTGCAAGGCCTGATGCCTTATCATTGACAACAAGGATCATTATTGTTCCTATTTTACAATGTATGTTAATACTTTTGGACAGATGAAGGAAGCACACACGTTTTCTTCTAGTTTTAACTGATCTAGTCTTATACGGTAAATCATGACTGATATTTCCTTTCTACTATCTACGGTGCTTTGCACATGACCATAAGGTGTGTGCTACGTTCGTAAAATCGGTATGGTAGATGTGTAGGGCCGAATGACAACCTCATGTTGGAGATTTACTACAGAGGGGAACACAAAGTGTGGCAGGTTAGGCTAGGCCTTTCATGAGAGATATCAAATTCCCTTTGAGGGTCCCCCTCCTTCTCTCCACATCTCTCTCTCTCTCTCTCTCTCTCTCTCTCCCTGTATGATTCCATCCACTCGCGCTCACTGCTTTGAACTCCCAACTGCTCTTTGATGGAAAGTCATAAAAAGCCCTTTTATTCAGGCCCAGCCTATTTGATGGGGTTGTCACTTTGTACAGTGCTATGAACCTTCCTTCCCATGCAGGGAGAGACAGGCCTGTGTGTCTGGCAGACCAGACAGGCCAATGGGTTCAGAGTGGGACCAACCAACCAGGCCCAGGCCCCAGAGGCACAGCCAGCCAAACCCAGGAACTGACAGCCCATCCTGGGTTAGAGACAGCAGACAGCGCCGCCCTCCACCAGCACACATGCTTACCATTGGACCCTGTGTTGTGGTCGCTCACTGTAAATTATACCTCATCTGTCTCTCATCACCTGCTTTCTATTCATTTTAATCATGGCTTCGGTTTTCTACTCTTCTTTGTTATCTTTTCTCGCTCCAGACTGGGTTGGAGTAATACTTTTTTCTTGAACGAATGCACTTGTTGACATTTCTGGAACAGAATGATCAAGAGATGTATTATTCACATTCTTCTCACATCTAGTGATGGGTCTAGTGATGCTCTTGTTGAACAGTTATTTTTGGTGAACTTCGGGAACCGAATCACATCAGTGAAAGAGTGGTAAATTCAATTGATAGGTTTGATTTGGAAAGGCACACACCTATCTATATAAAGGTCCCACACTTAACAGTGCATGTCAGAGCAAAAACCAAACCATGAGTTCAAAGGAATTGTCCGTAGAGCTCCGAGACAGGATTCTGTCGGGGCACAGATATGGGGAAGGGTACCAAAAAATGTCTGCATCATTGAAGGTCCCCAAGAACACAGTGGCCTCCATCATTTTTTAATGGAAGAAGTTTGGAACCACCAAGACTCTTACTAGACCTGGCCGCCCGGCCAAACTGAGCAATCGGAGGAGAATAGCCTTGGTATGGGAGGTGACCAAGAACCTGATGGTCACTCTTACAGAGCACTAGAGTTCCTCTGTGGAGATAGGAGAACCTTCCAGAAGGACAACCATCTCTGCAGCACTCCACCATTCAGGCCTTTATGGTAGAGTGGTCAGATGGAAGCCACTCCTCAGTAAAATGCACATGACAGCCCGCTTGGAGTTTTCCTAAAGGCACCTAAAGACTCTCAGACCATGAGAAACAAGATTCTCTGGTCTGATGAAACTAAAATTTAACTCTTTGGCCTGAATGCCAAGCATCACATCTGGAGGAAACCTGACACCATCCCATGTTGAAACATGGTGGTTCCAGCATCATGAGGTGGGGATGTTTTTCAGCAGACTAGTCAGGATTGAGGGAAAGATGAACGGAGCAAAGTACAGAGAGATCATTGATGAAAACCTGATCCAGAGCACTAAGGACAACAACCCTAAGCACACAGCTAAGACAACGCAGGAGTGGCTTTGCGACAAGTCTCTGAATGTCCTTGAGTGGCCCAGCCAGAGCCCGGACTTGAATCAGATCGAACATCTCTGGAGACACCTGAAAATAGCTGAGCAGCGACGCTCCCCATTCAACCTGACAGAGCTTGAGAGGATCTACTGAGAAGAATGGGAGAAACTCCCCAAATACAGGTGTGACAAGCTTGTAGCGTCATACCCAAGAATAATCGCACCTGTCCCATTCAGCCCAGGAAGTGTCCCATGTCACACTGTCCCCTGTCCCATTCAGCCCAGGAAGTGTCACATGTAGCTCTGTCCCCTGTCCCATTCAGCCCAGGAAGTGTCCCATGTCGCACTGTCCCCTGTCCATTCAGCCCAGGAATTGTCCCATGTCGCACTGTCCCCTGGCCCATCATAGGGCCTGCTATGTGCTCTTCATCTGGCCAGTCCAGGCATGGGCCCATGGGCAGGCCTGCCGAGAGAGGGCCATTACCTGCTGTCATTAACTTGTTCCCAAGCTCCTGTTCTGTTCTGTTCACCTGAGCTGCACCGGAAAGGCAGGAAATGAATGACAAAAAGAAAGACTCTTGGAAAGACGTGCCGGAGGACTGTATTACACCAGGATTTGGTTCAAACAAGGTCCTTTTAAGATCCTTTGTTATTCAAGACAAATTTTCAACAATGGTTGGAGTGGACAAACTCCTCTCAGTTGGACCCGTTGGTTTCCGATGGCGTAATGTGTGAGAGAGAGAGAAAGAGAGAGAGAGAGAGAGAGAGAGAGAGAGAGAGAGAGAGAGAGAGAGAGAGAGAGAGAGAGAGAGAGAGAGAGAGAGAGAGAGAGAGAGAGAGAGAGAGAGAGAGAGAGAGAGAGAGAGAGAGAGAGAGAGAGAGAGAGAGAGAGAGAGAGAGAGAGAGAGTCAACCTGAGCTCCCTGAGTGTCAGTTTCCGACTAGATTTGGCTGAAACAAACCTGGCCTCTAAAAAGAAAAGTATCAATGTTTAAAAGATTCATTTTCACTGCTGACAATCCCATTACTTTCATGTTCAGACAGTTACACTCAGGAGCTATCAGGACTCCAAGTGTATGCTAAACAGATGCACTACTGGCACATACAGTAATTTCTCTGTTAAACCAGTTTGATAAGCAACCTGTTTTCTGCTGGGTGGTTGGATTTCCTTTCCTTGCTGCTTTGTCTATGTCTTCTCCATATGAAGGCTGTGAAGATTCGTCTGTCTCGCACTCACATTCTGAAAACATCCTGAGATAGCCATCTCACCCTGATGGCCACAATGTTATCTGTGTATTTCTAGACCAGGGGAAATTACCAGTTTAGTTAGTTGTGACTAAGGAGTGGAGAGCATTGACTTAAAGCAAAACACAAGAAAGGATATTTTCAACTCACTTTAGTTCCTGGTGCATGGGGTTCATTCACTAAGCCTGTTTCTCATTTAATAATATTTCATTAAACACAGATTAAAAAATGTATATACATATATTTTTTATTTAACCTTTATTTAACTTGGCAAGTCAGTTAAGAACAAAGTCTTATTTACAATGACGGCCTACACTGGCCAAACTCCAACGACGCTGGGCCAATTGTGCGCCGCCCTATGGGACTCCCAATCACAGCCGGTTGTGATACAGTCTGGATTCTAACCAGGTTGTCTGTATTGACACCTCTAGCACTGAGATGCAGTGCCTTAGACCGCTGCGACACTTGGGAGCCCTTATTAGCACAGCAAGCGGTACCGGAGCACCAAGTCTAGGTCCAAAAGGCTTCTTAACATTTCTTACCCCCAAGCCATAAGACTCCTGAATAGCTAATCAAAGGGCCACCAAACCCCTTTTTTACGCTGCTGCTACTCTCTGTTTATTATCTATGTATAGTCACTTTAACTCTACCTACATGTACATATTACCTCAATTACCCTGACTAACCTGTGTGACTCTGTACTGGTACTTCCTGTATATAGCCTCCTCACATTGACTCTGTACTGGTACTTCCTGTATAAAGCCTCGTTATTGTTATTTTACTGCTGCTGTTTAATTATTTGTTACTTTTATTGTATTTAAACATTGTTGGTTAAGGGCTTGTAAGTAAGCATTTCACTGTAAGGTAGACACCTGTTGTATTCGGCGCACGTGACAAATACATTTTGATTAGATTTTTTATTTGATTTGAAAAGATGCCTCAAAACAAACCTGAGATGACAGTACAGAGGTACAAAACATAACATCACATCTAATCCCTTTTCCATGAAAAAAAAAACATTATGAGTTACTGATGGGTGGCAGTGAAGGCAGACAGGGAAGAATGGGGCTAGGTGAGGGTGTGACACTTTAAGCAGGGCTAGGCTGCATGTTGTTTCAGGTGGCCAAACTCACAGGCCCCCAGCTGGCCGCAGGAAGTGGCCCTGGAGGCAATATCGGCAGCTCATTAGCTCAGATCAAAGGGGCCACTTCACCCTGGGTACACCAGCTCCCACACATTGCCCTTTTTTTTAATTGAACCTTTATTAACTAGGCAAGTCAGTTAAGAACAAATTCTTATTTACAATGACGGCCTACACCGGCCAAACTCGGCCAATTGGCAAGGCCAATTATGCTCCGCCCAATGGGACTCCCAATCACGCCGGTTGTGATACAGTCTGAATTCGAACTAGGTTGTCTGTAGTGACGCCTCTAGCACTGAGATGCAGTGCCTTAGACCACTGAACCAGGTTGTCTGTAGTGATGCCTCTAGCACTGAAATGCAGTGTCTTAGACCACTGTGCCACTTGGGAGCCCTTAACCTTGCTCACCAACAGCCCATCTGATTGATATGCAGACAATGGGGTTTCAATTAACTACATAGGAGTGATAAGGTCGGAGTTGAGACTGATGGGGTTGGTGACAGCCATCTCACCAACCCCAAGATGATACAGAACAGAACACATTTTAACAAAATAACTCTGAGTCAGTCAACCCATTCTTCATCTTATATTTCAACCTCTACAGCTCTCTATTACCATTTAAAAACACATGATGCATTTGTATTTAACATGAATCAACCACAGATGAAGAGAGAGCAGCCCGTCACATCCGAGGTTGGAGCACCTCCCTACCTCACCCTCCTCATACCTGCTGCTTCACAGGAAGTGGGCTAGCTGCTGATGTTGAAGTGTACTCTTCCCAGCCTGAGCTTTTTTATTTAGCTATTAGGCTGTTAACAAAGGCACTCAGGGAATGGGTAGTGCTGATGCTCTGTACACGAGCCAGGCCTGTGCTGCTGAATCAGGTCTTAAATATAGCCTAGCCCCTCCGCTGGTGGTGGTGGTGACTCTATGATGCTGTAACTGCTGTGGGGCTTAATGAAGGTCAGCACGTCTCATGTCTCCACGACTGACTGACTGACTGCTGAGGTACACACTAAACTGCCACTTCCTCTCCTCTGACTGCCTGCCTCCCACCCACACCCCGGTCAAGCTGTAGCTTCACCTCACCCCTCCCCCTCTTCCCTTCCTCGGTGAGGCACAGGGTACTATAATCACACCTACTGTACCAAGGCTAACATGAAAGCGTGATGACAATGGGGATGAGTCATTTGATGGACAAACACTGGAGCTCAGAGACCTTTTGCCTTGATATAGTCATCCAACAGGATTGATGTGATCCAGGCTGTATCACAACCGGCCGTGATTGGGAGTCCCATAGGGCGGCGCACAATTTGCCTAGCGTCTTCCGAATTTAGCCGGTGTAGGCCGTCATTGTAAATAAGAATTTGTTCTCAACTGACTTGCCTAGTTAAATAAAGGTTAAATTAAAAAAAGTATAACAATTTTATTTTTTAAGTGAATGAGGTTTTGGGAAGGACGTCTTAGTTGAATGCACTGACTGCAAATCACTCTGGATAAGAGTGTTTGCTAATTGACTAAAATGGAACTGTAAAAGTACTTTTCTATTCTCTGAATTCTTTATTACTGAGGTGTCACAAGGGACCTAGTGGATCTACATCATGATCAGCGTAAGCGTCGTAACTGCTGACAGAAAGCCCATGACTACACACCAGAAATGTTCACAAGTCTTTGAGGTAGAGTCCAAGTCAAGTCTCAAGCCTTTCAGGGCCAAGTCTAAGTCAAGTCTCAAGTCTTTTGGGGCCAAGTCTAAGTCAAGTCTCAAGTCTCTTTTGGCAATGGGTTTCTGCCTGCTGTGGGTTCAGGGCCGGCCCGTGGCATAGGCGGAATAGGCAAATGCTAGGGGCACCGTCCGTCCATAGGGGCGTCCAAATGAGTGAAGGTTTGTATTTATTTGTATTTTTGTATTTTTTTTAATGCTATTAATTTGAAATATTACAAAAAAGCAAAAGCCCCCATAACAACATATCTACATAGCTTATTAGGCCATATTTTCTGTGTTGCCCGCAGCGTCACCCCGGCCCGGTGCATCAATCGCCCCCGCCTCCCTTACCTGATTGTGGGGGATGGGCGAGTTCAGTTATCTGAAGTGGTGAGTGACACTGAACGTGAAACATGATAAATTAGCATCAGTAGCCTACTTCAAACGATGTCAAAAAGACCAAAGCCCTCTGGTGCCCAGGGAAGAAAAAGAGGAAGAGAAGAGGAGGAAAAACGGGATAAGGACAGAGGTAATGTGATGTGATGAATTAATAGTTCACATCTAATTGCATAGTAGTTACCGTTGGAGCAGAGTTACTACTAGTAGGCTGGACATAAGAACGAGTCAAAATTCACCCAAGGCTGAAAAACATCAATAGAACGTTGGCTAAGCTGGAACACTAGTGCGAGCCCATAGCAAATGAATGGAATCGAACGTTCTCAGAGCAAATAAAAAATATGCCTAAATGGCACAAAAAAATGTATCCATTTTTATTTGACCACTACAATCTGTTCGTCGGCCGAAACTGGAAAAAAACTACTTGTGTAGAAAGTAAACATCCGCACCTCGATGGTGTCAACTGTGCTTATGTCTGCGTAATGAGAAAGTAGGGAAGAAATGAAAACTTCTGACTATTTTTTGTCTAGTGATCGATGACAACTGAGCTCGCTGCCCAGACTTACATAATTACAAAGACTAGATTCTCCTGATTAAAATGGTTCCCGACTTGAAAAAATCAAAATATACACATTGTGAGATATTTGGCGAAATATACAGACATAGCTATATTTCCCTAAAGGAAACAATGGGACGACCTCAGAGTTCCATGAGTAATTTTTTGTTGTTGTTTAAATTTTAACTACAAACAACGTGGACAGGTCTCATTGCCAACAATAGTGAAGCAGGCATTGTGACGTAGAACAATAAACTGGGAACAGAATGTTTGGAAGGCGAGTTGGTGCCACGGTGCTCAATAAAACTAGTAGGAGCTGGCAGGGTGAAAAATGCCCTAAAATAAGGCCTGTTTTTTCGTGATTACTTCAAAACTACGGCAAGCAGCTGGGAAATATGGTCATATTATGAAACTGGGCTCCACGGCGGATGCAATGAACTAGTTTTCATCAGAAAAAAGCATTGTAAAAAATGTAATGTGTCCAGCCTACTACTAGCTATAGATAGATAGATAGATAGATAGATAGATAGATAGATAGATAGATAGATAGATAGATAGATAGATAGATAGATAGATAGATAGATAGGTAGGTAGGTAGGTAGGTAGGTAGGTAGGTAGGTAGGTAGGTAGGTAGGTAGGTAGGTAGGTAGGTAGGTAGGTAGGTAGGTAGGTAGGTAGGTAGGTAGGTAGGTAGGTAGGTAGGTAGGTAGGTAGGTAGGTAGGTAGGTAGGTAGGTAGGTAGGTAGGTAGGTAGGTAGGTAGGTAGGTAGGTAGGTAGGTAGGTAGGTAGGTAGGTAGGTAGGTAGGTAGGTAGGTAGGTAGGTAGGTAGGTAGGTAGGTAGGTAGGTAGGTAGGTAGGTAGGTAAAAAACAGGGCAGGTGCAAAATGCCAGAACGAAAATACACAAAAGACAGATACACTAAACATGATACATAGAGCGGCAGTATGAAAAAGTATCAAAATACAAGAAGTCTGGAGTGCAAAAAAGCTATAAAACGTCATTGCATAGTATGGGTGGATGGCTGAATATGTACACTATACATTGGTGGATGGGTCGTGGTTAACTATACTATACAGGGGCCTCCTGAGTGGTGCAGTGGTCTAAGGCACTGCATCGCAGTGCAAGCTGCATTACTACAGGCTTGGTGGGTTGTGTTTCGGAGGACGCACGGCTCTCGACCTTCGCCTCTCCCGAGTCTGTACGGGAGTTGTAGCGATGGGACAAGACTGTAACTACCAATTGGAGAGAAAATTGAGATTTTTTTTTATAACAAATAATATATACTATACTATACATGGTTAAATTAACTGTACAGGTAAATATACAGTTGATATGATATAACAACTGTACTTGAATATGTATATACAGACCTGAATGAATAAATACGTCCTGAGTGAATGAGTGATTACAGACCAGAGTTACTCACGGATGGATGCATAATTGATAAACTAGGTCCTAACACCCCAACAGTTCCTGGATACTAGTAACGTTTGCTAATTTAAATAGCTAGCTAGCTAGAGTTAATGTCAGTTACTTTTACCTTACATTCATTAGGGAATGTTAGAAGACTATTCAGGTGTTTGGGGAATAACCTAACCTATAACATAATTTTGAGAAATACACTTTTTCTTTCAAGTGTGCTGCACGAACCATCGACTGTCTGCCTCAAGAAACCAGGCATAGACCTACATTTTATTGACATCTTAGCTAGTCTAGGTAGCCAACGTTAGCCCTGCTTGTCAATTCAAATTATTTTTCCATCCCCTTTTGTAATTAATAGTTGTAAGCCTTTGCATTTTCATTATTGATTAGTCTTATATGTATTATAGCAAACAGCATGCTAGAGAAGTGCTCATTGAATACATGTTTTGTGCAGGAATGCTAGGTGTAATTACTCTTGCTATTTGTGTTTAGGCTATAATGTGTCTTAGGTGCTATTATTGTATAGTTTCACCATCAGCAGCTTTTTTATTAATATAATGTAACACCCAATGGTCACATATACTCCTCTTCTCTCTTCAGATGCACTTTAGAAATACTTCAATCCCACCCCTGCAAATCCTGGGCCACCTGCAGACACCTTCTCTAACTCAGCACAGCCCAGCGATGCAGCACCAAGCGCTCCTGTCCCCTCTACCTCAGCACAGCCCAGCGATGCAGCACCAAGCGCTCCTGTCCCCTCTACCTCAGCACAGCCCAGCGATGCAGCATCAGGCATCTACAAAAAGGCTGCACCAATTGACCCTACTGACTGGACATCTGTTTTAACTGATAAGGTAAGAACAGAGTTTGTTCTCAGAGGACCGTATCAAATTAAAAACAGTTTAATGTTTCCGAAACAAAAAGACAGGAGAAGGGACTATTTCAATAGAGTCTTAGTCAATGGAGAAAAAATCAAAAGAAGCTGGCTAATGTATTAAAAAAAGATAGTTTGTACTGCTTCTGCTGCTAAACGTTTTCTCAGAGGGATTTCAAATTGAATAGAGAAGGAGTAAGGGATTGGAAAAATGCAAGCCACTTGCTCAAGGCCCATGAGGATAGCCAGGAGCACAATACACACATGGCAACATGGAAGGTATTGGAGATACGTCTTGCAAAGGGGCTAACAATACATAAGCAATAGATGGCATTCGCTGAGACTGAGAGAAACAGGTGGCGTGAAGTTCTTACCAGATTGGTGGCAATTATTCAGTCCTTAGCTGAAAGAAACATGGCTTTAAGGGGATCCACAGACACATTAAACAAACCAGACAATGGCAATTTTCTCTTTTCTCAAAGAGGTGGAGCTTATGGCCAAATTTGATCCAGTAATGAAGCAGCATGTTGGTAGGGTGGAAAGTTGAGCTGGCAGTCACACACATTACCTGGGCAAAATAATCCAAAATGAACTGATGGACTCCATCAGCACAAAAATACTGGAAAAAAGAGTGGAAGAGATCAAAACCTCAAAGTATTTCTCCATTATTTTAGATTGCACCCCTGATCTGAGTCATAATGAACAGCTCTCTGTCATTGTCAGGATTGTGTTACTGGAAGACATACCACAAATTAAAGAACATTTCATGGGCTTTCTTGTGGTAGAGGAGTAAGTGTGTCATCTCTCATCCTCAAAAGGCTGGAGGAGCTGAACATCCCTTTGAGGACTGCAGACGACAGTCCTATGACAACGGCGGAAACATGAAGGGAAAGAATAAAGGTGTTCAGGCTCGGCTGCTTCAACAGAACTCAAGAGCCCTTTTTGTCCCATGTGGTGCCCACACTTTAAATCTGGTGGTAGCTGATGCTGCTAAGAGCTCACCAGATGCCATTGGCTACTTTGGATATTTGGAGAAAATATTCAAACTCTTCTCAGCCTCCACCCATAGATGGGATATCCTCCTGAAACATGTCAAAACCACCCTGAAATCATGGTCAGAGACAAGGTGGGAAATCAGGATAAACAGCATTCAGGCAGTAAGGTACCAGGCTGGGCAAGTCAGAGGCTCTTCTGGAGGTGAGGGAAACTACTGCAGACCCTGTGGTGAAAGTTGAAGCCCAGTCTTTGGCTGAGGAGATTGGATCCTACCTCTTCTCTATTTGCACAGTCATATGGTATGGCATCCTCAACAAGATCCAGCATGTGAGTAAACTGATGCAGTCACCCTCTATGCAGCTAGATGTGGCTGTCGACTTGCTGAAGAAAACCAGAGATGCCCTTACCTGCTACAGAAACACTGGATTTTCTGATACACAGACAACTGCAAAGGAAATGTGCGAGGATATGAACATAGAGGCTGTACTCAAACAAAAGTGGTTGAGAACCACAAAAAGGCATTTTAGTTATGAGGCTCCAGATGAGCCTATTGGTGATGCACTTTGAAAAATGGAAACCACATTTTTTGATTTGGTAGTGGATACAGCCCTCTCTTCACTTGATGAGAGATTTCAGAGCCTGGGAGAGGTGAATGACACATTTGGAGTGCTCCTCAACTTCCCCAACATGTCAAAAGAAGAGTTGCTAGAGCACTGTCAAAGACTGAGCACTGCTCTACGCCATGACGGACAGCCAGAAATGCAAAACTTTCCACATTTGCCATCAAAAAACATGACAAACATGGAACTCTTGACCTTCCTGCACGAGAAGAAGCTGACAGAAATGTACCTCAATATGTGGGTAGCTCTGAGAATCACTGCCACTCTTTCTGTTACAGTGGCTGCTGCTGAAAGGAGCTTCTCTAAGCTCAAACTGATTAAAACCTACCTGAGATCTACTACGGTGCAAGAACGTCTCAGTGGACTTTCCATCATTTGTATGAATCATGTGGTCTCACAACAGCTGTCTTATGATGATATCATAGATGACTTTGCTGCAAGAAAGGCAAGGCGAGTAAGGCTGTAGAACAATGCTATATTATGTATATTGCACTGAGGTTTCTGTAATATAGTTCGTTTTTTGTCCAATACTCTTATTTATAATTTGTTTTATGTCACTTGTTTGCTGCAAGAAAGGCAAGGCAAGTAAGGCTGTAAAAAGGTCCCTGTAATATAGTTTTTTCGTGCAATACTCTTATTTATATTGTATTTATAATTCATTTTATGTCACTTTAATACTGTTTTTATCTTGTGGGGGGTTTTTGATTCTAAAAGAAAGAAAATCTCAAAGACATAAAGCTATGCAGTTTCTGTGTGAGGGCCACCAGCTGAAAACTTGCCTAGGGCACCAAATTGGTCAGGGCCATAAACCTTATAAATTATTTGAAGTAAATTATTTCCTAAATTCCTTTTTTCGACAATTTCATACATTTAAAGTAAGTTGCCAAACGCTGTCATAATTATATAATTTACAGCATATTATTTAAATATGACATGATTTCACATACTATGATAAACGGTTGCTAACTTTTGCTTGTCTTAACAAGCTTAACTTAAGATACATTTAAGATAAACATAGCTTAACTTTTGCTTGCGTTTTAATGTCCTGATCTATATAACAATAGCATACACAATGTCCGCTCAATCAAATAAGGACAAAGTGAAAATATGAGTAACCACTATCCTCTCATTCATAAAGACACGTGCTTGTCTGCATATTTTTTGCCGAACGCAGATGTTCTAGAACGCTTTGAGCCTTCTGTATTAAACTACTTTCTCTGTGTTACAATGCCTCCTGTTCCATGTTATCTGACAGAATGCACGACAAAAACGTATCCCAGTACTGACTTGCATTGTTCACGAGTCTCTTATCTAGAGTCCAAGTCTCAAGTCAATTGATCACGAGTCTAAGTCAAGTCGCAAGTCATTTTGCGACTTAAGTGCGACTCGAGTCCGAGTCTCAGACTCGAGTTTCCATCTCTGCTACACACACCCCCACACAAATTTGACTAAGAGTTGACATAACGTCTAGCAAACGTTAATAAGTCAGCTTTTCAAAATGTCTTAAAGGTAAGCATTGAATGCCATCCTGCTTGTCCTGACTAATAAAACAAACAAAATCATAATTGCATTAAGTCCGTGACCCAGGAGACTAAGGGTGATTCCACTTTCATCCTCTTCATTTTCTCATCCAGTAGCAGGGGCTGAATGGTGTTGAAGGCACTGGAGAAGTCAAAAAACATAACCCTCACAGTGCAACCTGCGTTGTCCAGCCTCCTGTGCTGTGAATGTAGGACAGCCGTGCTGCCCTGATTTGGGTGCCCATTTTACACAGCCTGATGACTGTTTGATATGATGTATAATTCCAGCCATGTAATTGCTGCCTGGTCTGGGCTGCTAGGCTGGGCCAGCCCATTGTTGGACTTGAGTCTATCCAGCGCCACAAGACGCAAAGTGGAGAGCACCACTTTGGGCTGAGCAACACATAGAGGATAAATATAAACCACACACACACACAGACAACAGGCTTTACTAGACAACCACAGGCGAGTACAGCCCTCACACAAACCAAGCTGTCTGTAGCAATAAAAACAGTCTAGATGTGCATGCCGTACAGTGAGAGCATCCACCATGTCCATGAAGGCTCCGATGTAGGGCAGAACATAGCTCATAGGTCTCTATTCCTCTCTCAGTGGGATGTGCCACTATGAATCATGAGTCCCTTTGGAGAGGTGAGAGAGGGGACCCCTGTGCCAGGGTTTCTTTTTGTTGTGGATGAGGGGGTACTGGGGTGGGATCTCATGGATGATATGTGCAGGGAGAAATGCGTGGAATGCCCAGAATGTGAGTGGCGCAAAGGGTGCCTCACCACTTCCTTAGCAGCAGTTCACGCTTCAGCGTTGGTTGGTCCTCCGGGGTCCTGGTCACCTTCCACCAGGGGCTCGGCTTTCACCTCTGTTACTGCTGGGGTTGAGGGATGCTGCCTCCAGTCTTCCCACGTCGCCCCCCAGCTCACCAAAGGCCCACATTCCCCACATACGTTGTCCATAACAGCCCCTCTTCCTGTGGGCTATGTCCATTACCGCAGAGGCCCTACAAAAAAATCAATCTCACATGAGACACTTACAATTATGATAGCTACACACACAGAGACAGGAAGGCAGGACACATCCACTTGTGTGTACAAACACACACACACACACACACACACACACACATACATAGTCCACTCCCTTCCTACTTCTCACCACAGATCTTTCTCAATTCTAAAGCACACAAACACACCTAAAAACCCTGTTTCTGCAAAAATATTTGAGGAGTTAAAATTACCTGGCTCCATGTTTGAGATATAACTTACTGCAAGGAACTTAATGCGGAATGCATGATTACTCATGTTGTCATTGGGTCAGAACTGGAACACCCTATCATTGTTTATTATTTAAAATAGTTTATTCTGTACAACAGAACGGAGGTACCAAGAGGATGTGGGGGTGACCATGAAGAAGATCACACTGACAAAGAAATCTGCAATTCAACAGGCACCCATTCCTGCAAGCTACACAGAGATAGATAGGTAACACTTTATTTGGATAGTTCATCTGTATAAGCTCTACAGACTATCAGTAACTTTAACCCTTATTCTGAGCCTAAACTTAACCCTAGCACTAACCTTAAACCTTACCCTAAACATTACTGTAAACCTAACCCTAACCGTAACTTTAGAATGCAGTTGCTTATCAACTGAAAATCCGGACTATTCAAATCTGGACCAGGCAGGAAGAGATTTCCATAGCCATGTGTGATAGTGACCACTGCTACCCAAAGACACAATTTGAGCTGTGAACGACCCTCATTTCCCAAGTGCCAATCCTAGTTCCAATGTGTGGTCATTAGCACTGAATAGAAAGGATTGCAGAAAGGGCAGGATATGTATCTATGTGTATTCACGCCTTACAGAAACGGTAACTACTGCTCTATAACATAATAATTTATTCACATGAACTGATATAAAGTAGCACATCTCACAAAATGTTGAACATAAGTGATTGCCCAAATGCTGCATGGTCTCAGATTAATGAAAGAAATTCAAACCATTGCCTACTTATTTTCCTTTGACTAAGCCCTCACTAACAATTACAATTTGGCAGTTAAAATGAAGGTTATGTTATCATGGAAATCTGTGCTAATGTAGTGGACTATTAACCTTTGAAACGGCATTACAGGCACAAGCTGGAAGCTGCTGCCCGTGGGGGAAGGGCAGACAGTGGGACGTTAAAAAGGAAATTCACACTCATTTCCTTCTTGTGGTTTCGGTACAAATAAACAACATCCTGTTCTTTTGTGAATCTTGTCTGCCCTCATGCTGTTTGCGTTTCACAGTTTGGCGTCATAAACTGGCCTTTTACTTCGCAAGGACACGACTCAAACTGCAACTGTACTAAATGGAGACAGCAAAATGACCTTATTCGTAAATGTAAATAAACAGAAACGCAAGAGCTAGGCTAAGCAACAGCAATCTAAAATAATTTCGTTGTCCGACCTTTGAATTGTGATCCACAACATGTAGGCCTACTGAAGCGAGTCGTATAATACGCTATGGTAGCCGATTTGCCACAATCTAGGTTGAGCAAACATATACAGGAATTTAGTTTGGGGCCAAGCTTTGATCTAACAAAGCTCTCGTGCATAGAATTGTATTCACAGTTTACACAGCTCTCCATATGGTAATGTGGGTGTGTTTTCTGGAGTTAAATGTCTTGTTAAATGTCTAGTTTCGATTGATATTTGGTTGAGTCGTCAACTAACGTGAATTCAACCAAAAATGTCACCCTGTCATTGTATTTAGGTTAAAATGTGGGTGAACTTCATCATATTAATTGTTTTGTTTGAAACGACTACATCAAATATGTATTTTCCTAATGTTATTATTTCCCATTAGACAATTCAAAATGGTCTCAATGGCCCTGACATGAGGTTAAATATTCGTAAATCAGCATTCCTTTTCAAGTCGAAGGCCCATTGGGAAACATGAATGAGTGAATGCATACATAAATAAGAAGCATGGTGTGAGGCTCATAGCTGCCTCATTCATGTAATCCTCTCTGACATTGCCCTTGTGACGAAAAGCTCCCAATTCTTCCATTCATGAAATCTTGGTATCACGCTTGCGCAATGAAATTCGGAGTCCTCCCATTCATAAAAATGTAACCCCTGCATTTGAGCTCTGAGTCGTTCTGCCCTCCCATTCACCAAAAAATCTGTCAATGCATCTGCGCAGTATGTTCTTCACCCTCCCATTCATAAAAACCCATTTCCCCATGTAGTTGCAACATCGTATCAAAAAGCCCGTGTCCTGACCGCAGTACGCATCGAGTGGATAGTGTTAAATAATTTTTTCGCCTTGGCCATTTTCTTTACTTGGGAGTAATATCTTTGGAATATACATGCAGTCGTCAAGCTCAACAGAGAAATGCGCTGCTAGTCTGGAAAAGTAAGTTATTCTCTCGAATGTATGACGTTTTCGACAGGCTAGGCGGGTTTGGGTAACCCATCACATTTTGGTTGAACACATTAGAATACTGTTGTGTTTACTTCAGTTGTGTGGGTGCGCTGAAAAAAAAGCATGCTCTTTGCAACAAGCTGTTCCCGTATTTACACTTCGTGTCAATATTTAACCATGGATCCTACAAGGTTGTGGGCGAAAGATGAATAATCATACAAGCGGCTGAAATAAGACGAGCCTCAACGCAGCTTTCTTTATTTTATTTTTTACTTCGTTCATTATTATAGGCTGGGTTGTAAACCGTTTATACACATCTAAGAAATGTTGTTGTGGTTAAAAGCAAACAGTCTAACGTATTAGTTACGGACTGCTCACCATTCGCATTATCGAGGATCTTTTGCGCGACGCTTCTCTGCAGCGTTTGAGCTGGCACATCATGTGCATATGTCAGGTGGTTTTGTCATCTATTCCTTTCAATAACTCAACGTTTTAAAAGAAACCGTTTGTCCAATAAAATGAAGCAGTGGTCGGGTCTAAACTGCCACCCTCCTTTCATAAACCAATAGCGACTTGCGCGTAAAAAAAACCAGCCTATGTTCTGTACGCGATTTAGCTATTGTGAATTACTTGTCGAATGAAATGCTATCATCGTGTCTCGATCAATATTTATTTAATCTGATGTTAGTTATTTCATATTTCTATATTTCATATTTCTAACGACTCTGGTGCCGCGTCGCCTCAGATTGTAATCACTCAATTCACCCGCATTGAGGGGAGGGGGACACTTGTACCTTCTGTGGATTCACTAGGGTCCTGAACATTTGATCAGGAGCATTTGTCCCCCAGCCAGCAATGTCGCAACAGGTTTGTTCTTCATAAGCTGGTTTTGGCAGATATGACATTACAATCACAATTAGCCTATATTCAGGTTCTGTGATTATTTCCCTGGCAAAGTATTTTACAATCATATCTTTATTTCAAATAAATTATCTATTGAGATATGTATTGATCAGCACTATAGGAAGTATTATAAAGTTGATAGAATTGCCCTATACATGTTATTTTCTCTACATAGCTTACTCCGCCGTTCTCGATATAAGGCTATAGGTCGGTTTTCAAACAACTCTTTAATTACTTCATACTTAATGTATTTCTACTTCCTTATGTCTACCACAGTAGGCCTATAACTTACCACACTACATTGTAATGGCTACGATAGAGTAACTACTGAGTAGCAACTGTTATGTCCTGCAGGCCTATTGCGTAGTTAAATAGGTGTAGTTGTTGTCTAGCCTACTTCCTCCTTCAAGATTTCTTCTTTTTTAAGAGTGATGATGGGGCATACTGGCTCGTAGTCATATGGAACTATATCTCCTTTGGCGCATGCAGACTAATCTCCAAACACTAGCGTCTGCTATTTGTCAAGATCAGATGGATACATTTGTTATTTGTTATACTACCATGAATAATTGTTAGTTAAGCCAACCCAAGGTTTTTTTTTAACTACACGCATTGTCTAGCCCCGTCGTATAGCCTAGGCCTACTTCATGCTATCAGTACTTTAAGAATAACTTACATCCTTGAAGGAAAAATTAACACCAAATGCCATGTCTTCTCACCAATCATCTTTTAAAAAAGCAGTATCTATTTCATGAATATATGACTGGTCCTTTGGTGAATGTATTTTTATCACTTAAAGTCATGTGTTAGTCTCAATCTGGTCTATGGGGCCCCTTTTGGTCTCAATCTAATTTGGCCTAGGCTGTAATTATTTTAGCATGCAAGTCTTCCAATTAATGTTGGCCTTCTGGTATTTTTTTCTCATGAGAAAGTGTGGAATGTGAATTGAGTAAATTACATATTAGTGTTGATTGTATTGTATTTGAAATAGTGTGCTAGTGAATATTAGTTATTAACCGATATAGGACGTTCTCTGAATGTAACTTTCATCAGTACCAGCTACTGCAATGAGTCATTGTTGAGAATCTAGATTTTATGCTGACTCATGTTTTGTACAACCACCGTCTGAGAGCCTAGTGTTAGATATGGGTTTGTGTAAGTAAGCTCCCGAGTGGCGCAGCGGTCTAAGGCGTCACTACAGACCCTGGTTCGATCCTGGGCTGTATCACAACTGTCCATGATCGGGAGTCCCAAAGGAAGGCGCACAATTGTCTGGGTTAGGGGAGGGTTTGCCCGGGGTAGGCTGTCATTGTAAAATAAGAATTTGTTCTTAACTGACTTGCCTAGTTAAATAAATAAATATATATATATAGGGTAGCCATTCCAGGAGTCTGACTGTCATTTCTATGTTTCTGCAGGACTGCTAGATGTTGAGCTCTCTGTCTGCTGTATGAGGGACACAACTGCACAGATGGAGTCGAGGGTTCCCCACCACATCCCCACATCAAGGGTTCCCCACCACATCCCCGGAGTGTCTTCCTCCACTATATCCCAGCCGTTGCTGGACAGTAGTGTCCCCTATGGAAGGCTACAGCACCCGCTCACCATCTTCCCTATAGACCAGATGAAGTCCTCTCACATGGAGAACGACTATATTGACAGTCCGGCTGTGATCTCCCAGCAACCCCCCAGCCAGAAGGTTGCCAAAAGGGGGCCCCACGAGCCACTGCTAGGGGCCCCCCAGCTGGCGCGCTGCGACCCCAACGACGGCACCACGCACCCCTGGATCTCCTTCAGCGGGCGGCCCAGCTCCATCAGCAGTAGCAGCAGCACCTCGTCAGACCAGAGGTTGCTGGACCACGCAGCCCCTACCCCCATGGTGGACCACAGCTCCACAGTAGTCACCTCCAGGACCCCCTGTTGCGAGCCCAAGGTGCTCACCTCCAAGCCTCTGGACCTAAAGGCTGCTGCCCAGGGGGCCATGGCGGCAGGCAAGAAGCACATGCTGCTGTGTGAGACATGTGGGAAATGCCGCTGTACAGAGTGCACCCTGCCCCGGACCCTGCCTTCCTGCTGGGTGTGCAACCAGGAGTGCCTGTGCTCGGTGCAGAGCCTAGTGGACTCGGCCACCTGCATGTGCCTGGTCAAGGGCATTTTCTACCATTGCACCGAGGATGAGGACGATGAGGGCTCTTGCGCCGACCGCCCGTGCTCCTGCCACCAATCTAACTGCTGCGCACGCTGGTCCTTCATGGCGGCCATGTCCGTAGTGCTGCCCTGTATGGTGTGCTACCTGCCCGCCATGGGCTGTGTCAAACTGTCGCAGAAGTGCTACGATAAAACCAGCCGCCCGGGCTGCCGCTGCAAGAACTCCCAGCAGGCCTGTAAGAGTTTGGAGGCCAAGGCTGGAGGGCAGGAAAAACAGGCCTCATGATACTAACTGGCTGTTGCGGACCAATCCCCCCCACCTGCTGGAGGACTTCCTAAAAACGATGGTACTTACAGAAGGGTTCACACCTGTCCTTCTCAGTTCTAGGGATGTTATGCCACACAAGTCAAAATAGGTCTGTCTGCTAGATCTGTTGGCCTAGACAACTGCTTGCCTCAGAACCCATCCTTATAAGTGTAACAGACTGGTGGATTTTGTTTTATAAAAAGGCTGAAGGCACAAGTCATACTCCCTCTATACTGCTCTGAATTTCAAGCTTCATCATAGCTAGCTTCTCCACAACAAATTGGACCCTAGTTGTTGTTCCCCTAACATAAAGATATATGTTTGACAAAATAAGCCTGTTCCAAAGCAGTTTCCCTCTATTTTTTTTTGCTAACTGTTGATTTCCCTTTTTGGTAGTTTTAGGATACTCCAAGTGGAACTACCACCCACACTCCCCTATATATAAACATTCCTTAGGTTTCAGTCACAAACAAGCTTTCCTGTTGCTAGCTTGATGTGGAGATTTTTAGGTCTAGGTGACAAAGTGAGAGTTAGTCCTGTGGCTTTGGAGCGATAGTCTGTTTTTTCTATTCTTGTTTGTGTACTCGTCCGATATGTAAGGTCATACCACAAGTGAGTGAAAAACTGTGTTTAGGATTGCCTGACTTGATCACTTTCCATTTCCTTGAGGTGAAATGTAATAGGGATTTTAACCTAACTTTTACCAATCACTTCAGAAAAATCGCATGTCATGCCCTGCATGATGTAACTTAGTGCTTAACCCCAGTGCTAGATGTGGATGTGTTGTAGAAAAACCTCCTCAGGGATTGTTCCTCGTCAGTAGAGTTTGGTCTAGCACGTAAAAACTGCCTGAAAACCCAGTTGACTTCACTTTGCACAAGAGGCAAAGAACCGTTTAAAAAGGGCAATTGTGAATTATTTAGGAAAATAACATTTCAGGAAGAGGGAGAAGATGGTGAAGTTGTAGCGTATCTAGCCAGCCTTAGTTATATCCAATCTGCCACTTGCACAACCTTTTTAGATGAAGCAAACCTCTGATGATGGACTAAAGCACAGTATAAAGGCTTAATGTTTTTTGCAGTACTCTATGAACTACTTCTAGTCTGTATTGTATACCCCACTACTCAAAAAAGCATTTTGTCTTCTGTTAGAAATATTCTTTATTTTCTATTTTTGTGGCTTGCATGGCGTTCCAAGGACTTTGCCAAAAGGAGTTTAGTATAGCTTGTTTAGCTGTCTAAGGGATCATATTTATTATGTACTTGCCAAATGGTCGGAAGGCAATTGCTCTTAAAGGTACGGTGCCATTTTTGCAGTTTGCTTCAGATTGGCATATTTCTGTCATGTTGGTTCCAACGTCCCCTTCTAACATTAGGACCTGTCACCTTCTAAGTTTTGTACTTGTCTTGTTGCACAAAACAGAAAACATACAGGAAAAAACACTGTTCTTAGTCTTGAATGTATAAGGCAATATTACTTTCAAATGTTTGCAATTCAATTCACGGAAAGGTGCCAAAATGGGGAATGATGTTGTGGCTGGCAAAGCCAGGGAAAAATTGCAAATGTGTTAACAATATGTTATAGAAATAGACCTATGCAGGTGACATGCTGTTGTAAATAGTTTCAAGACACGTGTTCGTTAGAAGAGTTTTAAATGTCCTCGAAAAATTGCATGGTACATTATAACTACAATTCCGTACAAAATATATAGAGATATGTAGATATATATTTTGGTGGTAAAGTTGAGGTTGAGGGGAAGAGGGAGGGGGGTGACAGATCTTTCTATCATAAGCACTTGACTTAGAAAAGTGTGCCCTGCAATAAAAATACCTCTGTTTATGCTATTCATGCCTCATTAGCAGGAGAGAGGCGAAGCTAATTCCCAGTCCCTCAGTGCCCCTGAAACTGTGGACTCATTGAATCCACTGAAGGAATACAATTTCGGCCTATCCAGATCAACCCATTTCATCCTGTTTGTGCTCAGTGTCGCAACTTTTTTTCCCCTCCCCAAGTTGTCAGACAAAACCCTGGCCTTGATTGACAAATACAGCTGCTGTGCATAAATTGTCAAAAACACCAATAGGGGAAGATAACTTTCTCAAGCTACATTCCATTCCATCTTGTTTAATAGTGGTTCTCTTTTGCTTCTCTGCCTTTTTGTCTCTGTCGGTCTTTCACTGTGGCTAGGGTAAAATCCTTAGCTCCAAACTGCTTTAGTTTTGTGTTTATGCCATGTTTGCTGGCCTGTTAAGGTATTGAATGATTACCAACCATGACAACTCAATGATGAAACCTTTTCTTTTTTTTTTTTCTGTTAGAATGCTGTGTCTTAAACTAAATGTTGTGGTACGCTGTGGCCAATAGAATTTTCTTCAACTCAATCAAAATAACCTTCCAAACTGCTGGCTTCTGCTATTCAATTTCTTTGCCTTTGCCATGTCAATGTTGATTTGAAAAAGAGATCACATATAACATTTTCCCTTTATAGATATATTTATTTTGAAGTTCTATTTTATATAGTATTTATTTAAATGTCAACTTTTGTTTGTGAAGAAAGCTTATGTTGAAACGGAATGTACATTGACATTGGAAATATATAATGTTAAATATAAACAACTTGTGGTGTCCTTTTTGTCTCTTGTTACTGACATTAATCTACTTGAATCGTACACAAATCATTCACAAACTGAACTCTTAGACAGACAGGAACCGTATCAGTAAATACTCTGGCTTTCTGCCATGTATTTTCAAGATGCGCATGGTTGGAGGAAGATGGTTATGTTTTAAAGCTACAAAGGAGTTCTGTTTCCATAGTTAGACTTGGTTTGTAATTTTGTTGATCTGGAGCTGGAGAGTTATGGTTGAAAGTTGCAAAATAAAAACGGAGGCCAGAAACTCTTAATCACGTTAAATCCGAACATTTAGTGGTTTTCACTGTTTCATTTGAATGCTTCCACTTTCTTAGTTGAAATGGTATTATTCTCATATAAAACAGCGGTAAGCCGCACTCTAATTCAGGCCAAAAAAAGCAGCTTGACCATAACTTTTTCTGAAAGAAAATATTACATGTTACAGATAATAATTCTGATATTTCCTTCCTCCCTCAGACAGAAACATGCCCTGATCAAATGTGGATAACAACCTTGACCAATCAAAGTCAAAGATAGTGTCATGGTTGTGTGTAACTGTAAGTAGGAAAGACCCTGTCAAGCAAATCCTTTCCTCTATTTGGGAAAAAACAGCAACATGAGAGGCTATTATCCTTCCGAGTTGTGCGTGCGAACAACACTGACTGCTTGCATAATTAAGGGGTGGTATTTTATGTCTAGATGTGAAACATTCCTTTTCTCCAAACAAGCACACCACCGTACGTGGCTGGAATAACTCCTTCCCCCCCTCCACTTCGCCCCACCCCCTTCCCCTGGGCCCACCTTTGCCGACCCCCAACCCCCCCCCCCCCCCGGCGAGTCGAGTCATGGCCCTGTTCCCTGAGTGTTACCTGTGAGCATCTGGGGGAGATGAGTGAAGAGCTGAGTTGACTTCCCCTCCTGGCTGAGCTGGGGCTTCCGCTGCAGCCTGTGGCGCTGGAGCCTGTCTGTTAGAGCAGGTGAGATCTGAGACAAACCTGCCTGTTTACCTGCCTGCCTGTCATCTCCCCACCCTGCGTTATGCTCCCTTCCTCTTTCCCTCCCACATACCACCACCACATCATCAGCTCAGACATTTTAAATAGCAGCAAGTAAAGTGAACAAACCCCCCGTCTCATACAGGAGGGAGAAACGGTAATGCTGGTAGGGGCAGTATTATTATCTTAGCTAACCCCAGTGTTTCTTGGCTGAGCTGTTAGGAAGTGTGCTGCTTAATTCTTAAGGTCCGTGCACAATGTTAAAAATAAGGTCGTCACACCCCTTCACATAGCATATTCTCACCCTGCAGGTTAGAACGGCTGTGCTTTCTTGCTGATAGCTCCCATGTGCAGCACTTCCTAAATCCCATTATGATCAAAGCTGTGAAAATACCTGTAAAAGGGGGGTTACATGACAAAAAAAAAGTAATGAAATTATGGCCGACATAATCGAAAACAGTACCAGTTCCTAAAAACAGTACCAGTTCCTATAGCTTTTATTCTGGTTTGTCCTTACTCTGATAGTATAATTCTCATACACTTTATTTGTCACAGAAGGGTTCACACCTGTCCTTCTCAGTTCTAGGGATGTTATGTCAAAATAGGTCTGTCTGCTAGATCTGTTGGCCTAGACAACTGCTTGCATCAGAACCCATCCTTATAAGTGTAACAGACTGGTGGATTTTGTTTTATAAAATGGCTGAAGGCACAAGTCATACTCCCTCTGTACTGCTCTGAATGTGCCAAATACAATGGGTGTAGACTTTATCTTGAAATGCTTGCTTACGAGCCCTTCCCAATGATGCAGAGTTAAGAAATATGAAATAAAATAAAAATATTAACACGAGAGCAATAAAATACACAAGAATGAAGCTATATACAGGGAGTACCAAAACCAGATCAGTGTGCAGGGGAACGAGGTATTTGAGGTAGATACAGTGCATTCAGAAAGTATTCAGACCCCTCGACTTTTCTGACATTTTTATACATTACCGCCTTATTCTAAAATGCATTAAATATTAGTTTTTTCTTATCAATCTACACATAATACCCCATAATGACAAAGTAAAAACTGGTTTTAGAAAATGTAGCAAATGTATTAAAAATAAAAAACAGAAACAACTTATTTACATAAGTATTCAGACACTTTGCTATGAGACTCGAAATTGAGCTCAGGTGCATCCTGTTTTCACTGATGATCCTTGAGATGTTTCTACAACTTGATTGGAGTCCACCGGTGGCAAATTCAATTGATTAGACATGATTTGGAAAGGCACACACCTGCTCCCACAGTTGACAGTGCATGTCAGAGCAAAAACCAAGCCATGAGTTTGAAGGAATTGTCCATAGAGCTCCGAGACAGGATTCTGTCGGGGCACAGCTATGGGCAAGTGTACCAAAAAATTTCTGCAGCATTGAAGGTCCCCAAGAACACAGCAGCCTCCATCATTCTTAAATGGAAGAAGTTTGGAACCACCAAGACTCTTCCTAGAGCTGGCTGCCAGGCCAAACTGAGCAATTGGGGGAGAAGGGCCTTGGTCAGGGAGGTGACCAAGAACCCGATGGTCACTCTCACAGAGCTCCAGAGTTCCTCTGTGGAGATGGGAGAACCTTCCAGAAGGACAAACATCTATGCAGCTCTCCAAAAATCCGGCCTTTATGGTAGAGTGGCCAGACAGAAGCCACTCCTCATTAAAAGGCACATGACAGCCCGCTTGGAGTTTGCCAAAGGACACCTAAAGGACTCTCAGACCATGAGAAACAAGATTCTCTGGTCTGATTAAACTAAGATTTAACTTTTGGGCCTGAATGCCAAGCGTCATGTCTGGAGAAAACCTGGCACCATCCCTACAGTGAAGCATGGGGGTGGCAGCATCATGCTGTGAGGATGTTTTTCAGGATCAGGAGACTAGTCAGGATTGAGGGGAAGATGACCGGAGCAAAGTACAGAGAGATCCTTGATGAAATCCTGCTCCAGAGCGCTCAGGACCTCAGACTGGGGCGAAGGTTCACCTTCCAACAGGACAACAATCCCAAGTACACAGCCAAGACAATTCAGGAGTGGCTTTGAATGTCCTTGAGTGGCCCAGCGAGAGCCCAGACTTTTACCCAAACTAACATCTCTGGAGAGACCTGAAAAAACAGTGCAGCGACGCTACAGCACTGTTTGTCAGACCAGGAGACATCAGTATACTCATGAAAACGTCTGTAGCTGTAGTGTACGAACGGTTTGCCTACTAACTATCATGACCCTCTATGGAAAGATGAGACTCTCACAAACACGATGGTGTTCTTTGTTTTGCTCTACCCCCACAAGTGTCACAGGAACCATCTGAAAATAACCCATTCAAATGAATGGAAGTATGGAGGTAGTTTTGTGCCAAGTAAAGAAAGGGGTTAAAACAATATTAAAAAAACTAAAATATTTGATGAGCTTTCTCATATCTCCTAGATATAGGAGAGAATCTTTAAAACATTGAATCATTCCTTATGATACATTTTTCGAATGCCTTTTTGCCATTTATGAAAGTGTTATTCAATGCATTTCTATATTTTATCAACTTGTTTTTAAACATTAGTTTTTATACTAACAGTGGTCCTAAAATATCAAATAAATATCAAATGGCTTAATGATCCATGGTATGACCATCTTAAAACAATTCCATATGTTAGCTTAGTAGAACCCCCCCCCCCCCCCCCCCCTCTTCTTCCTGCACCACCTGATGTAGAGGTCCTGGATGGCAGGGAGCATGGCCACAGTGATGTACTGAGCTGTCGGCACCACCCTCAGTGGCGCTCTGCGGTCGAGGGCGGTGTATTTGCCACACCAAGTGGTGAAGCAGCCAGTCAAGATGCTCTCATACTACATGTACAGTGGGGAGAACAAGTATTTGATACAATGCTGACTTTGCAGGTTTTCCTACTTACAAAGCATGTAGAGGTACACTTCAACTGTGAGAGACGGAATCTAAAACAAAAATCCAGAAAATCACAATCACATCTCCACTCATTACCTGTATTAACTGCACCTGTTTGAACTCGTTACCTGTATAAAAGACACCTGTCCACACACTCAATAAAACAGACTCCAACCTCTCCACAATGGCCAAGGCCAGAGAGCTGTGTAAGGACATCAGGGATAAAATTGTAGACCTGCACAAGGCTGGGATGGGCTACAGGACAATAGGCAAGCAGCTTGGTGAGAAGGCAACAACTGTTGGCGCAATTATTAGAAAATGGAAGAAGTTCAAGATGACGGTCAATCTCCCTCGGTCTGGGGCACCATGCAAGATCTCACCTCGTGGGGCATCAATGATCATGAGGAAGGTGAGGGATCAGCCCAGAACTACACGGCAGGACCTGGTCAATGACCTGAAGAGAGCTGGGACCACAGTCTCAAAGAAAACCATTAGTAACACACTACGCCGTCATGGATTAAAATCCTGCAGCGCACGCAAGGTCCCCCTGCTCAAGCCATTGCATGTCCAGGCCCGTCTGAAGTTTGCCAATGACCATCTGGATGATCCAGAGGAGGAATGGGAGAAGGTCATGTGGTCTGATGAGACAAAAATAGAGCTTTTTTGGTCTAAACTCCACTCGCCGTGTTTGGAGGAAGAAGAAGGATGAGTACAACCCCAATAACACCATCCAACCGTGAAGCATGGAGTTTGAAACATTATTCTTTGGGGATGCTTTTCTGCAAAAGGGACAGAACGACTGCACCGTATTGAGGGGAGGATGGATGGGGCCATGTATCGCGAGATCTTGGCCAACAACCTCCTTCCCTCATTAAGAGCATTGAAGATGGGTCGTGGCTGGGTCTTCCAGCATGACAACGACCCGAAACACACAGCCAGGGCAACTAAGGAGTGGCTCCGTAAGAAGCATCTCAAGGTCCTGGAGTGGCCTAGCCAGTCTCCAGACCTGAACACAATAGAAAATCTTTGGAGGGAGCTGAAAGTCCGTATTGCCCAGCGACAGCCCCGAAACCTGAAGGATCTGTATGGAGGAGTGGGCCAAAATCCCTGCTGCAGTGTGTGCAAACCTGGTTAAGAACTACAGGAAACGTATGATCTCTGTAATTGCAAACAAATGTTTCTGTACCAAATATTAAGTTCTGCTTTTCTGTTGTATCAAATACTTATGTCATGCAATAAAATGCCAATTAATTACTTTAAAATCATACAATGTGATTTTCTGGATTTTTGTTTTAGATTCCGTCTCTCACAGTTGAAGAGTACCTATGATCAAAATTACAGACTTCTACATGCTTTGTAAGTAGGAAAACCTGCAAAATCGGCAGTGTATCAAATACTTGTTCTCCCCACTGTATATACTCTCAGTATAGTATACAGGCATGGCTCAGTATTATTATTATCAAATACATCAACAATGGTATGATTGTCCTTGTAATTATCTGTAATCTTGTTTTTCGTGTTACGAGTGTATAATGTTTTCTTTGACTCACTGCTATGCTGTAGTGCCTGCTGGCGATAGCAAAGCCCTTCTTTCAACAGAAGTGTGTCACCAGCCCTCCACCTATAGAGGACTTTGTTCTGTGCAGGCCACCTGTGACCTACTGTAAGGCCACACCTTTCTGGAAGTCACAGAGAGAGAAAGCCACAGTCACAGCAGACATACAGTTCGACTGTCAAAACAGATGCCTATCACTTGCTGTTTTCTTTGCTTGGTGTTTCTCATGTTCAGCAGCCATTTTGTGCAGCCAGTCAGTCCGTGCTGTGACTGGAACAGACCTGTCTGCACATTTCCCAAGTAAACTCATCCATGTTGATTTGGTTCAAGTAAATGTCCCCTTGCAGTTTGGATGACATATTGCAAAAGTCCTTTCCACATCTGGTGTAGTACTCACTCCCCTCTCTCTCTCTCTCTCTCTCTCTCTCTCTCTCTCTCTCTCTCCCACTCTCTACTAGTAGTGAATACAAATGACATGCACTAGAGAGAAAGAGTCAAACAAAAGCCTCTAAATGATTTGTGAGGTCAGGGAATTGGAGGAGAGATCATTCTGGGTTTTCCTACGGGACATGTGCAGGTCTGCAGGAATGCACGCTCAGATGGGAGAAAATGGCAAGTGCACGCTGTTTGGAAATGTAACTTTGACATTTAGACCTGGAGATTGTGAAAGCCACCCTGCACCATTCTTTCACTGGTATTCAGAGCCCAATGAACCAAGTGTGACATGAAGACTTCAGCGTAAGAGAAACACTCACATCAACACTGTAAGCGGGAGAGAGAACATAGGGGAGCGAGTTGGGAAGAGAAAAGGAAGGGAAAGTGGGGGGTGGGGCGTTGGGTGGTCGGGGTGGGTGGGTGCTGGAAGGAGATGAGAACGGGAGATGGAATTGAGAGTTGGCCAAAGGTTTCAGAGTGCACCAGCCAGACTCCTTCATTATCCGAACTCCATGGCATCTGACCAAGCAGCAACTTGAAACAAAGAGCTACTGTCTTGCATCATTTCCCCTTTCCCGAGGCTGGTCAGGCCAGCACTTCTTATCACCGTTTATTGCCGCCCTGTATCAGAAATTCCACTCTGCTAACACCCATTCCAAATGGATTTGCACTGCTCAAAACACAGACAGTTGTAAAACGCCTAGCACTGGTGTCTTGCAAGAGCATTTCTCCTTAGAAATATGTCCTCTTGTTCCCATTCAATGATTTCTTCCATTCACTACTTTGTGCAGAAGGAAAACATTATACCAAGAAAGCTAACCGTTTCAGTCAATGTTTGTGTGCAAAGACATGCAGCATATTCATACACAAAGCCTATAAACTGGTGGATCAAAGTCGTAGCTCAGTATACTCAGTATTTTTTTCATCTTTTTAAACGGCTCAAGGAATAGTAACAAAAGTGAATTGAGGTGAATGTTAGGGGGGCAGGAATCTTAATGAGGCCCACCACAATTATAAGTATTTAGACCGTATAGTTTGACACTTTAGTACCTGATACTGATCAACTGTTGTATATGTCATGTGGATGAATCTTTCACACACACACACACACACACACACACACACACTTGTACACTCATTCAGATACTCCAAACAAACACACACACACACAATACTCCGGCCTATGCTCTCTCTGTGCTGGGTGAATAACAGCTCTTCCATAGAGCGCAGCAGTCCCCCGAGGCGCCAGAGGGGCCAGAGCCAACCAAACTTGGCTTCCGACCCCACAGCGCTGACACGCCCACTTGGATTTAGCTGCAGTGCATTCTTGGTGAGCGCATTGTCAAAGCCCAACACTTCCTCTGGAGCTCAGCCAAAACAACCGCAATAACATTTCATAAATGTATCTCTCACAGAGAACACTGTTGCAAAACATCTCCATGTCCCCTCTCTTCTCCTCCCCTCTCTACTCTCCTCTCCTCTCTCTCCCACACCCAGTCCAACTCTCACTGACTTATTCTTCTTATGTTGTTCCCAGGTATTGTTAGTTCCATTATGTGTACAAACTGGAAGACATTTTTGCAAATTTATTGAACATTCAATACAGAAATATCTCATTTCCATAAGTACTTTGTAGAAGTACCTTTGGCAGCGATTATAGCTGTGAGTCTTTCTGGGTAATTATTATTTATTTCATGTGATTAGTGATTCATTTACGTCTGCCCCTCGTTTTAAGGTCAACCGTGTTACTTGAACTGATCTCTCGTTTTAATATGGTGAAATGATTCCTTTTAAAATATTTTTTCTAAAGAAACATTGAACATGTAATCATAGTGTAAAAGCAGGTGAGCTGGTTCTACTCTTTTTGGCAATTTCGGGTGTTTTGTAGGTGAAAACTGAGCGGGTCGAGCACAACACGTGAAACCTGTTAGCCATAGATCTTTTGTGAAGCTTGCATTCAATTGCCACTCCCTGTTGCACAAAACATAGGGGATTTATGGCTGATTTATCCGTTACGGTCAACCCTGTTACTTTATTTGGCATTTAATAGGCACTTACTATTGTATTTGTTTTTATCTAACTCTTGAGATGGGAAAATTTGTTTTTTATGAAGTGGAACATGTGCTCTTTATGATAGAATGTACAATTAGGCTAAATCCAACGTTTTTTTTAAAGTTACACTTCTTAAGTGGCACCGAATTGGTGGAATGACCCACCTGCAAATGGGATTTTCAAGTGATAGTTTTTCACATGTGAAACTGCATATCGGATATTCACATGTGAACATCTTTCACAATTTGAAACTGCAATTCACATTTGAGGTGAAACCATGTTATTCTCCTAACGTGAAAAGGTGGTGTTAACATTCTAAATGTAATACATGTGAAATTTAAGCTCAACATGTGAAAACTTCAAATTTCACATTATTTTTTGTAAGGGATACAAAGAGCCCTATGGGCCCTGGTCAAAAGTAGTGCACTATAAAGTGAACAAGGTGCCATTTAGGGTGCAGTAACTAGAAACATGAGGACAAATCTTCCTGAAGTCTTATAACATAAAATGTTGAAAAATACCCCCAGCGCTGTTAAAGTATGGGAGTGACCATGGCTCAGAGAGAGTGAGAGAGTGAGAGAGCGAGAGAGCAAGAGAGCGAGAGAGAGAGAGAGAGAGAGAGAAAGATGGTGGTTGGTTTCCAGAGAACACAGAGAGGTTTGTAAATCCAGGATGTGAGGAGGGTAGGGTAGGTGGTGTATGTTGCTTATGAGTGAGCGGTGGCCTGGTCTGGAGCTGGCCGGAGGGCGGCTGGCAGCATGCTTCCCTGGCCCGGGCTGCTGCTCCTGCGGCTCCTAGTGTAGGATGTGGTGGGTCACAGTGAAATGCTTACGAGACACATCCTTCAGCGCCCGCCCTGTCGTCGAGGAGCATCGGATATTGGATCAGTGTGTTAATCTCCCCCTTACCCTTTCTCACGTTCTCTTTTCTCTCTCTCTCCTTCCCTCCAATCAGCCCTCCCCTGATCCATCTTAACCCATCCTCCGCTCTTTCTCTCCCTCTCCCTCTCTCTCTCTCTCTCTATCTCTAACTCTTCAAGAAACCCACACTCCGTATCCCCATCCCTCCCTCCTCCCCTTCTTCTTGTCCTCTCCTAGTATTAGGGTGAGAGGGAGGAGAGGGTGATCAGTTTAATAAAGTCCAGTTCATGTGCTTGAGGACTTCCTTTCTTTGTGAGAGAGAGATGATCAATAATGCTCTTCACGTCTGACGATCAGAGCGTCTCTCTCTCTCTCTCTCCTCTATTCTGTATCATACTCTCTCCATCTTTCCCATGGGAGAGGGGGGCAAGCTGGGAGAGAGGGGGCTCTCATCTATCCACCCGCACAGCTCTTTCCTGCCCCCAGGGGGCTACACACAGGAGCTCCCCACAGAGAGAGGAGAGTGGGGAAGACAGCACCTGCTAGGCGACGGTGCCCCAGACAAAGGTACCTCTGTCCAGGCCTCACAATGGTGGCCAGGGCCCTTTCCCCCTGCCTGCCTGTTCTGGCAGCCCCACAGCAAGCCATCCTTACAGTCCACATGTATACTCCCCTCCACAGCCCCTGCACAATGACTGACTGTTGTTCCCAGGGTCCCTCATATTTGGCCTGAAATCCTTCCTTTATAGCATAGAAAAGGCTGATCTCTGATGAAGACTGTCGTTTGAATGGTTGGTGGTGACTCCACACAGTTTGTCCAATAGGATGGCGCCCTGGGCCGGTGTGAGGGAGAGCTGATGGTCTTACTGACTGGCAGAGAGTGTGGAGTCGCAGCACTGACCTCTATATCTCTCTGTCTCTGGCCCTCTGGCCTTTGTTTCGATTCAAAGATGCCACTGGGCGGAAGCAGCCCAGGGAATTTATTTCTGGCCACTGGGTCTAGTTTTGAAGTTGTGGTGAAACTACTTCTTCTTGAGCAGCGCCTCCTAATAATGCATGAATTTCCACTCAGCCCGAGGTCTGCCTCTCACTGGAGTTCATGTTTAAGGTTTCATAACCCCCCTCGCACCTCATTCAGGCACACACAAACACACACACACACACGGATAGCCTGCACAAATATTTAGACAGGATGTTTTTTTTTCAACGGGCAAAAGGAGGCAGGTCGCAGGTTAACCGGATCAAGCTGAAAAACATTTTGAGCAGGACAAACAGCACTGGCCAAATGCACATACATACATACATACATACATACATACATACATACATACATACATACATACATACATACATACATACATACATACATACATACATACATACATACATACATACATACATACATTCAGACATACATAGACATACATACAGACATACATACTGTACATACATATATACATGCATACTGTACATACATATATACATGCATACTGTACATACATATATACATACATACTGTACATACATATATACATACATAATGCACATACATATACATATATGCATACATCCTGTACATACATATATATACATATATGCATACATCCTGTACATACATATATATGCATACAAACTGTACATACATACATATATACATACTGTACATACATATATACATACATACTGTACATACATATATACATACATACTGTCCATACATATATACATGCATACTGTACATACATATATACATACATACATACTGTACATACATATATACATGTATACTGTACATACATACATACATACATACATACATACATACATACATACATACATACATACATACATACATACATACATACATACATACATACATTCAGACATACATAGACATACATACAGACATACATACTGTACATACATATATACATGCATACTGTACATACATATATACATGCATACTGTACATACATATATACATACATACTGTACATACATATATACATACATAATGCACATACATATACATATATGCATACATCCTGTACATACATATATATACATATATGCATACATCCTGTACATACATATATATGCATACAAACTGTACATACATACATATATACATACTGTACATACATATATACATACATACTGTACATACATATATACATACATACTGTCCATACATATATACATGCATACTGTACATACATATATACATACATACATACTGTACATACATATATACATGTATACTGTACATACATACATACATACATACATACATACATACATACATACATACATACTGTACATACATATATACATGTATACTGTACATACATACATACATACACACATACATACATACATACATACATACATACATACATACATACATACATACATACTGTACATACATACATACATACATACATACATACATACATACATACATACATACATACATACATACAGACATACATACAGACATACATACTGTACATACATATATACATGCATACTGTACATACATATATACATGCATACTGTACATACATATATACATACATACTGTACATACATATATACATACATAATGCACATACATATACATATATGCATACATCCTGTACATACATATATATACATATATGCATACATCCTGTACATACATATATATGCATACAAACTGTACATACATATATACATACATACTGTACATACATATATACATACATACTGTACATACATATATACATACATACTGTCCATACATATATACATGCATACTGTACATACATATATACATACATACTGTACATACATATATACATGCATACTGTACATACATACTGTACATACATATATACATGTATACTGTACATACATACATACATACATACATACATACATACATACATACATACATACATACATACATACATACATACATACAGATCAGGCCTACCACTGTTGTGTCGTCGGCAAACTTAATTTTTTTATTTTATTTTTTATTTCACCTTTATTTAACCAGGTAGGTCAGTTGAGAACAAGTTCTCATTTGCAACTGCGACCTGGCCAAGACATAGTTTGAGTCGTGCTTGGCCATGCAGTTATGGGTGAACAGGGAGTACCGGAGGGGACTGAGCACGCACCCCTTAGGGGCCCCCGTGTTGAGGATCAGCGTGGCAGATGTGTTGTTACCTATCCTTACCACCTGTGGGCATACATACTGTACATACATATATACATACATAATGCACATACATATACATATATGCATACATCCTGTACATACATATATATACATATATGCATACATCCTGTACATACATATATATGCATACAAACTGTACATACATACATATATACATACTGTACATACATATATACATACATACTGTACATACATATATACATACATACTGTCCATACATATATACATGCATACTGTACATACATATATACATACATACATACTGTACATACATATATACATGTATACTGTACATACATACATACATACATACATACATACATACATACATACATACTGTACATACATATATACATGTATACTGTACATACATACATACATACATACATACACACATACATACATACATACATACATACATACATACATACATACATACATACATACATACATACATACATACATACATACTGTACATACATACATACATACATACATACATACATACATACATACATACATACATACATACATACATACATACATACATACATACATACATACAGACATACATACAGACATACATACTGTACATACATATATACATGCATACTGTACATACATATATACATGCATACTGTACATACATATATACATACATACTGTACATACATATATACATACATAATGCACATACATATACATATATGCATACATCCTGTACATACATATATATACATATATGCATACATCCTGTACATACATATATATGCATACAAACTGTACATACATATATACATACATACTGTACATACATATATACATACATACTGTACATACATATATACATACATACTGTCCATACATATATACATGCATACTGTACATACATATATACATACATACTGTACATACATATATACATGCATACTGTACATACATACTGTACATACATATATACATGTATACTGTACATACATACATACATACATACATACATACATACATACATACATACATACATACATACATACATACATACATACATACATACATACATACATACTGTACATACATACATACATACATACATACATACATACATACATACATACATACATACATACATACATACATACATACATACATACATACATACATACATACATACATACTGTAGAACTTCTTGAGGACCCATACCAAATCTTTTCAGTCTCCTTGTGGGGAATAGGCTTTGTTGTGCCCTCTTCACGACTGTCTTGGTGTGTTTGGAACATGATAGTTTGAAGGTGATGTGGACACCAAGGACCTTGAAGCTCTCCACCTGCTCCACTACAGCCCCGTCGATGAGAATGGGGGCGGGATCTGTACTCTCATGTAGTCCACAATCATCTCCTTTATCTTGGTTACATTGAGGGAGAGGTAGTTATCATGGCACCACACGGCCAGGTCTCTGACCTCCTCCCTATAGGCTGTCTCATCGTTGCCGGTGATCAGGCCTACCACTGTTGTGTCGTCGGCAAACTTAATTTTTTTATTTTATTTTTTATTTCACCTTTATTTAACCAGGTAGGTCAGTTGAGAACAAGTTCTCATTTGCAACTGCGACCTGGCCAAGACATAGTTTGAGTCGTGCTTGGCCATGCAGTTATGGGTGAACAGGGAGTACCGGAGGGGACTGAGCACGCACCCCTTAGGGGCCCCCGTGTTGAGGATCAGCGTGGCAGATGTGTTGTTACCTATCCTTACCACCTGTGGGCGGCCTGTCAGGAAGTCCAGGATCCAGTTGCAAAGGGAGGTGTTTAGTCCCAAGGTCCTTAGCTTTGTGATGAGCTTTGAGGGCACAGAACGGAACATATTCCAGTCTGTGCTAGCAAAACAGCACACAGGGCAGCCCATAAGATAATTTTTTTATGAGATTGAAGAACATGTTGGGAGGGATCTTAGACCAGTCCTCCATACATAATCTTACCTGATCCTTAATATCCTTCGTCTGCTCTTATGGACTGCCCTCTTCAATTCAAACCACATGTTTTCAATGGGGTTCAAGTCCGGTGACTCACATGGCCATTGCAAAATGTTGATTTTGTGGTCAATTAACAATTTCTTTGTGGATTTTGTTAAGGTCAATGGCATCATGAACTTTACGAAGTACAAGGACATTTTAGCCAAAACACTGGTTGCCTCTGCAAGGAGGCTGACACTTGGCTGAAAGTGGATCTTCCAGCAAGACAATAACCCCAATCATTTAAAATTTGGTAGATTAAAAAATACCCTGATCATGTATATTATTTAGGGTTAGGAAAGTATTAACAGTTTGGAGAGCCTTTACGCACTAAATATATTGGTGACTCAAAAATACAGTGGTTTGATTCATCCTAAAAGTTGTCATTGTCAATTGTTCAATCCATGACATCTTGGACGGTGAGAAAAGTGTACAATAGGGGTTGACCAATAGTCTCATAAATCTACCCTAATAATCCTCACTAATCATGGAACTGTGATGACAACGGTCCAGTCGTTGTGAACTGTGTGCCAGGCTCCAGGTATAAACTGATACAGTTGAAGTCGGAAGTTTACATACACCTTAGCCAAATACATTTAAACTCAGTTTTTCACAACTCCTGACATTTAATCCTAGTAAAAATTCCCTGTCTTAGGTCAGTTAGGATCACCACTTTATTTGAAGAATGTGAAATGTCAGAATAATAGTAGAGAGAAGGATTTATTTCAGCTATTATTTCTTTCATCACAATCCCAGGGGGTCAGAAGTTTCCATGCACTCAATTAGTATTTGGTACCACTGCCTTTGAATTGTTTAACTTGGGTCAAATGTTTTGGGTAGCCTTCCACAAGCTTCCCACAATAAGATGGGTGAATTTTGGCCCATTCCTCCTGACAAAACTGGTGTAAATGAGTCATGTTCATAGGCCTTTTTGCTCGCACACGCTTTTTCAATTCTGCCCACAAATATTCTATGGGATTGAGGTCAGGGCTTTGTGATGGCCTCTCCAATACCTTGACTTTGTGTCCTTAATCCTTCCAACTTTGGAAGTATGCTTGGGGTCATTGTCCATTTGGAAGACCCATTTGCGACCAAGCTTTAACTTCCTGACTGATGTCTTGAGATGTTGCTTCAATATATCCACATCATTTTCCTTCCTCATGATGCCATCTATTTTGTGAAGTGCACCAGTCCCTCCTGCAGCAAAGCAGCCCCACAACATGATGCTGCCACCTCCGTGCTTCACGGTTGGGATGATGTTCTTCGGCTTGCAAGCCGCCCCCTTTTACCTCCAAACATAACGATGGTCATTACGGCCAAACAGTTCTATTTTTGTTTCATCAGACCAGAGGACATTTCTCCAAAAAGTACGATCTTGGTCCTCATGTGCAGTTGCAAACCATAGTCTGTCTTTTTTATGGCGGTTTTGGAGCAGTGGCTTCTTCCTTGCTGAGCGGTCTTTCAGGTTATGTCGATATAGGACTCGTTTCACTGTGGATATAGATACTTTTGTACCCGTTTCCTACAGCATCTTAACAAGGTCCTTTGCTGTTGTTCTGGGATTGATTTGCACCAAAGTACGTTCATCTCTAGGAGACAGAACGTGTCTCCTTCCTGAGCGGTATGATGGCTGCGTGGTCCCATGGTGTTTATACTGGCATACTGTCAGGCTCTGGCCATAGAGAAGCTTTGCTTCTCTATATTTCTATGGTCAGAGTCTGGCAGATCTATTATTTCTACGTCTGTGTGGTGTTGTGTGTGGGATCCCTAATTAGAGGCAGCTGCATTGCATTACCTCTAATTAGGGATCTTACTTATATGTCTGTGTTCCACTCCGTTGGCGTGGTTCATTGTTGTATATTGTCCCGTGTCGTGCTACGTGTGTTATACTTTCATTGTATTTGTTATTTTGTATGGTTCGCCATTTAGTTCAATAAATATGTCGAACTATGGATACGCTGCGCCTTGGTCTCTCTACACACCCGAACGTGACAGAATGAACCACCACCCGACCAAGCAGCGTAAAACTGGAGAAAAGGAGAAGAGAGGAAAACGGCGTAATCGTGGAAACGGAGGTAATGGAGCCCGTAGTCAACCCCAGGAAAATTTCGGGGGGGGGGGCTATGGGGGTGGTCTGGGTTTGAGGAGGACAAGCCAGTACCACTCTCCATTTGGGATACACTGTGCCCGAAATATAAATGGGGGGCGCAAAGTGTTGAAGAGGAGGAGTATTTGGAGAGACATTTTGGAGACGTTTTGGAGGAGATGTGGGAGATAGCGGAGCAAGTTGAACAGGAAATGTCGGAGTGGAATTATCCGTGTCCAGTCGCCTACTCCAATCCCGTGAAAGAGCAGTCCGCTTTACCGGTGCCCAGTCGGGGTCCGGCCGTCTGCTCTACTCCAGTGCCAGAGCAGTCCGCTCCACCGGTGCCCAGTCTGGGTCCGGCCGTCTGCTACACTCCAGTGCGCCTCTCCAGTCCGGTACGTCATGTGCCTGTTCCTCGCACTCGCCCTGAGGTGCGTGTCACCAGTCCGGTGCCATCAGTGCCGACTCCACGCACCAGGCCTCCAGTGCGCCTCTCCAGTCCGGTACGTCATGTGCCTGTTCCCCGCACTAGCCCTGAGGTGCGTGTTATTAGTCCTATGCCACATGTGCCGACTCCACGCACCAGGCTTCCAGTGCGCGTCTCCAGTCAGGTACGTCCCGTGCCGACTCCCCGCACTCGCCCTGAGGTGCGTGTTAGTAGTCCAGTGCCACCAGTGCCGACTCCACGCATCAGGCTTCCAGTGCGCGTCTCTAGTCCGGTACGTCCCGTGCCGACTCCCCGCACTCGACCTCCAGTGCGTGTGCCCAGCCAGATTCCTCCAGTGCCGGCTCCACGCACCAGGCCTCCAGTGCGCTTCTCCAGTCCGGTACGTCCCGTGCCGACTCCCCGCACTCGAACCTCCAGTGCGTGTGCCCAGCCAGGTTCCTCCAGTACCGGCTCCACGCACCAGGCCTCCAGTGCGCCTCTCCAGTCTGGTACGTCCCGTGCCGACTCCCCGCACTCGACCTCCAGTGCGTGTGCCCAGCCAGGTACCTCCAGTGCCGGCTCCACGCACCAGACCGTCGGTGCGCCTCATCAGCCCGGAGACTCCCGTGATAGTCGACAGCCCGGAGACTCCTGTGATGATCGACAGCCCGGAGCCTCTCGTGATGGTCGACAGCCCGGAGCCTCTCGTGATGGTCGACAGCCCGGAGCCTCTCGTGATGGTCGACAGCCCGGAGCCTCTCGTGATGGTCGACAGCCCGGAGCCTCCCGTGATGGTCGACAGCCCGGAGCCTCTCGTGATGCTCGACAGCCCGGAGCCTCTCGTGACGCTCGACAGCCCGGAGCCTCTCGTGACGCTCGACAGCCCGGAGCCTCCCGTGACGCTCGACAGCCCGGAGCCTCCCGTGACGCTCGACAGCCCGGAGCCTCCCGTGACGCTCGACAGCCCGGAGCCTCCCGTGACGCTCGACAGCCCGGAGCCTCCCGTGACGCTCGACAGCCCGGAGCCTCCCGTGACGCTCGACAGCCCGGAGCCTCCCGTGACGCTCGACAGCCCGGAGCCTCCCGTGACGCTCGACAGCCCGGAGCCTCCCGTGACGCTCGACAGCCCGGAGCCTCCCGTGACGCTCGACAGCCCGGAGCCTCCCGTGACGCTCGACAGCCCGGAACCTCCCGTGACGCTCGACAGCCCGGAACCTCCCGTGATAATTATATGGCCGGAGTCGCCTGCCACACCGGTGCTCAGTCCTGGCCCGGTTATTTGCCCCGCTCCATGGCCTGAACTTTTTTCCCCACCATTGTTGTTTTCAGGACCGGTGGGTTGCCCCTTTATATGGCCGGAGTCGCCTGCCACACCGGTGCTCAGTCCTGGCCCGGTTATTTGCCCCGCTCCATGGCCTGAGATTTTTTCCCCACCATTATTGTTTCCAGGACCGGTGGGTTGCCCCTTTAAATGGCCTGAATCGCCAGCCACACTGGGGCCCAGTCCGGGCCCAGTAGAAATAAGGAGGAGGACATCCACTTCGCCGGGGCCGGAACCGCCACCGGCGATGGTTTATGGTTGATGTTTTTCCCTCCCTGACCCTTCCCTCATGTTTTTGTGTTTGTTTTTCTTGCGGCCGGGAGTCCGCGCCTTTGGGGGGGGTACTGTCAGGCTCTGGCCATAGAGAAGCTTTGCTTCTCTATATTTCTATGGTCAGAGTCTGGCAGATCTATTTTTTCTACGTCTGTGTGGTGTTGTGTGTGGGATCCCTAATTAGAGGCAGCTGCATTGCATTACCTCTAATTAGGGATCTTACTTATATGTCTGTGTTCCACTCCGTTGGCGTGGTTCATTGTTGTATATTGTCCGTGTCGTGCTACGTGTGTTATACTTTCATTGTATTTGTTATTTTGTATGGTTCGCCATTTAGTTCAATAAATATGTCGAACTATGGATACGCTGCGCCTTGGTCTCTCTACACACCCGAACGTGACACATACTATTGTTTGTACCAGACTTGTGGAGGTCTACAATTTTTGTTTCTGAGGTCTTGGCTGATTTCTTTTGATTCTCCCATGATGTCGAGCAAAGAGGCACTGAGTTTGAAGGTAGGTCTTGAAATACATCCACAGGTACACCTCCCATTGACTAAAATTATGTCAATTAGCTTATCAGAAGCTTCTAAAGCTAAGACATAATTTTCTGGAATTTTCCAAGCTGTTTAAAGGCACAGTCAACTTAGTGTATGTAAACTTCTGACCCACTGGAATTGTGATATAGTGAATTATAAGTTAAATAATCTGTCTGTAAACAATTGTTGAAATAATTACTTGTGTCATGCACAAAGTAGATGTCCTAACCGACTTACCAAAACTATAGTTTGCATGAAATCTGTGGAGTGGTTAAAAAATTGGTTTTAATGACTAGAACCTAAATTTATGTAAACTTCCGACTTCAACTGTACATATTGTCTGCATTCCATAATGATTCAAATAGGGTACTTGTCCCAACTTATTGCAGAACTTGTAAGGAAACTAACACTGAAGTTACAGTTATATATGTATGTGGGTATACTTAAGTGATAATGCCCGAGAAGCCAGTGTTTGGAGGATATATTGGCACAGTGTTGTTAAGCCCGAGACTAAGCCAAGTAAATTAATTTAAAAATGTAAATGTGAAGTATTGGCGTTTATCGCGTTTTGGAATTAAACTCTTCAATTTTTCACGTGATTTGTTCATGTGTGTTCACACGTGTCAAAATAAAAACTTAAGGGTATACTGTGAGGGACTAACATTTCTCTGTCCTTGGCTCTATGGTATATTCCATTCATAATAATCCTCCTATAACAGTGCATGCAGTCGAGGCAAAGGCCAAGCACATGTAGGAGGTCCGATAGAGCCCTAATCACTATTGCAGCACCTGCATATCACATAATTATTCAATACAGCACGCAGTCTTTCCTGCAAACAGAACTATGTCTGTCAATCAACTTTGAGAGAGAGAGAGAGAGAGTCCTCCTAATGAATTACTATTAGCGTCTCTCTCTTTGCTTTCCCCCTGAGCTGGGTGACATTGGGTATTACTCCCCCCCTGCCTGCTCAAATGGCACCCAGATGAGGGTCTGCTGGAAATGAATAGCGAACGGAAACAAGGAAGTGAACGCTACATGGACATGCCAGATGATTGGCTTAAATTAGCGGAGGCGTATACAACGTGATTGCTAATCGGGGGAGGGATTGTATGCAGCGTTTGATCCTGTCTGCTAATTATGCGCCTACTAGGTTTCCTAAACCGGTGCCTCTGTCTTTCATCCAACCAAGGGAAGAGGAGCAGGGGGGCGGGAGGAAAGGAGGGGGCCTCTGGGAAGGCTCACATGCATCTATACGAGTAAACATAGACAGTATGTACATACCTTAGCACACATGTATCATGCTCATATGCACTATCATCAATAAAATTGTCTCCCAAAAGACTATCCACACTGCACAGTTTAGCCAATAAGCTAACGTTGTTCATGTTCTCTCTGTCAATGATGAAGGAGTTTAAAATTGTGTCTACATTGGCCTACTCAGGTTGGCAGTCAACCATGATTGGCTAAATCATGTCTAGAAAGTGTTGCATAGCTCATTGGAGTTTGTGGAAAGTTGAGGCTTACATGCGAGTATACAGTATATCTGCAGTATTTTTTTTCTGTATGAAACCACAGGTGCGTGCCTCATGGAGCAGTTATTATTTATGTGTGCTGATGTGGCCATATGCGGTTTTGTTTTACATCAAGGACTTGGCTTGAGCTCTCAACAGGAGAGTGGAGGTATAATTCAATTATGAACACAGTACAACACAGTGTGAACACAAGAGCACAGGGTAAGTAATGGTTCGCTGTGGTAGCGTACACGATGACAAATGAACAATCATAGCCGTGTATGACTTCTGGCCCCCTCTCTGGAGTGTACACTACTGCACTTTCCCTCCGTCAGACTGGATCTGGTCCATGTAACAGAGGTGGTTCAGGGAAACTCACTTGTGTGATGCATCATTTGAGACTTGAAGACTTCAAGCTTCAAGTTTTTAGCTCAGCGGGCTAGCGCAGTCTTGTGGGGCATAGATGACCCGGGGTTCAAACTCAGTCAGTCACTTCTGCATTGGACATCTTCACCAAGCAGGCTGGGCAGAACCTTTGTCCCACATATCCACCTCCCTTACTTCATAGAAATACTGACCAGAGCAGCCATGAAATAGCCACCGAAAAAGTAATACATTTTGGTCATTGAACAGACTCTTTTCCAGAGCGTCTTCAGTCAGTGCAATAACCTAAAGTGGGTAAGACAACCACATACGACAGTCATTAAGTAAAACCTTGCTTTGCTGAAGGATAAAGGCAGCATGGCTCTAGCTGTTCTCTCTTTCCCTCTGTGTTCTAGCTAGCTATCCCTAGAGTTTCCAGAATTGTCCGTCTGCCACACTAAAGCCACTAGAGCCCACTTTTTATTTTTTTTATTTTTTTATTTTTATTTCACCTTTATTTAACCAGGTAGGTCAGTTGAGAACAAGTTCTCATTTGCAACTGCGACCTGGCCAAGACAAAGCAAAGCAGTGCGACAAAAAAAACAACACAGAGTTACACATTAAACAAAGTCAAAAACACAATAGAAAATCTATAAACAGAGTGCAAAATGTAGTGCAAAAATGCAGTAAGGTTGGGAGGTAGGACAATAAATAGACTATAGAGTAGAAATAAATTACAGAATTATCATCATTAACACAGGAATGAAGGATGTGCAAATTATGATGTGCAAATAGAGATACTGGAGTGCAAGATTAGTGAGAAAATAAACAAAAATAAATATGGGGATGAGGTAGTAGTGTGGGCTATTTACAGAAGGGCTATATACAGGTGCAGTGATCGATAAGCAGCTTAGACAGCTGATGCTTAAAGTTATTGAGGGAGATAGGAACCTCTAGCTTCAATGATTTTTGCAATTCGTTCCAGTCATTGGCAGCAGCGAACTGGAAGGAATGGCGGCCAAAGGAGGTGTTGGCTTTGGGGGTGACCAGAGAGATATACCTGCTGGAGCGCATGCTACGGGTGGGTGTTGCTATGGTGACCAGTGAGCTGAGATAGGGCGGGGATTTACCTAATAAAGACTTATAGATGACCTGGAGCCAGTGGGTTTGGCGACGAATATATAGTGATGGCCAGCCAACGAGAGCATACAGGTCGCAGTGGTGGGTAGTGTAAGGGGCTTTGGTGACAAAACGGATGGCACTATGATAGACTACGTCCAATTTACTAAGTAGAGTGTTGGAGGCTAGTTTGTAAATGACATCGCCGAAATCAAGGATCGGTAGGATAGTCAGTTTTACAAGGGCATGTTTGGCAGCATGAGTGAAGGAGGCTCTGTTGCGAAATAGGAAGCCAATTCTGGATTTAATTTTGGATTGGAGATGGTTGATGTGAGTCTGGAAGTTGAGTTTATAGTCTAACCAGATGCCTAGGTATTTGTAGGTGTCCACGTATTCTAATTCGGATCCGTCGAGAGTAGTGATGATAGTCCGGTGGGCGGGTGCTGGCATCGTTCGATAGAAAAGCATGCACTTAGTTTTACTAGCGTTTAAGAGCAGTTGTAGGCCACGGAAGGAGTGTTGTATGGCATTGAAGCTTGATTGAAGGTTAGTAAACACAGTATCCAAAGAGGGACCAGATGTATACAGAATGGTGTCATCTGCGTAGAGATGGATCAGAGAGTCACCAGCAGCGAGAGCGACATCGTTGATGTATATAGAGAAAAGGGTTGGCCCAAGAATTGAACCCTGTGGCACCCCCATAGAGACTGCCAGAGGATCGGACAATAGGCCCTCCGATTTGACACACTGAACTCTGTCTGCAAAGTAGTTAGAGAACCAGGCAAGGCACTCACTTGAGAAACCAAGGCTGTTGAGTCTGCCAATAAGAATGCGGTGATTGACAGAGTCGAAAGCCTTGGCCAGGTCGATGAAAACGGCTGCACAGTACTGTCTTTTATCGATGGCGGTTATGATATCGTTCAGTACCTTGAGCGTAGCTGAGGTGCACCCATGACCAGCTCGGAAACCAGATTGCATAGCAGAGAAGGTACGGTGGGATTCGAAGTGGTCAGTTATCTGTTTGTTAACTTGGCTTTCGAAAACTTTAGAAAGGCAGGGCAGGATGGATATTGGTCTATAACAGTTTGGGTCTAGAGTGTCTCCTCCTTTGAAGAGGGGGATGACCGCGGCAGCTTTCCAATCTCTAGGGATCTCAGACGATACGAAAGAGAGGTTGAACAAACTAGTGATAGGTGTTGCAACAATTTGGGCTGATAATTTCAGAAAGAGAGGGTCCAGATTATCTAGCCCAGCAGATTTGTAGGGGTCCAGACTTAGCAGCTCTTTCAGAACATCAGCTGTCAGGATTTGGGTGAAGGAGAAGCGGGGGGGGCTTGGGCAAGTAGCTGCCGGGGGTGCAGAGCTGTTGACCGGGGTAGGGGTAGTCAGATTGAAAGCATGGCCAGCCGTAGCAAAATGCTTATTGAAATTTTCAATAATCGTGGATTTATCGGTGGTAACAGTGTTTCCGAGCCTCAGTGCAGTGGGCAACTGGGAGGAGGTGCTCTTATTCTCCATGGACTTTACAGTGTCCCAGAACTTTTTGGAGTTAGTACTACAGGAAGCAAATTTCTGTTTGAAAAAGCTGGCCTTTGCTTTTCTAACTGACTGTGTGTACTTGTTCCTGACTTCCCTGAATAGCTGCATATCGCGGGGGCTATTCGATGCTAATGCAGTGCGCCACAGGATGTTTTTGTGTTGGTCTAATGCTGTCAAGTCTGGGGTGAACCAAGGGCTATATCTATTCTTAGTTCTACGTTTTTTGAAAGGGGCATGCTTATTTAGGATGGTGAGGAAAGCACTTTTAAAGAACAACCAGGCGTCCTCTACTGACGGGATGAGGTCAATATCCTTCCAGGATACCTGGGCCAGGTCGAATAGAAAGGCCTGCTCGCAAAAGTGTTTTAGGGAGCGTTTGACAGTGATAAGGGGTGGTCGTTTGACCGCTGACCCATTACGAACGCAGGCGATGAGGCAGTGATCGCTGAGATCCTGGTTGAAAACAGAGGAGGTGTATTTGGAGGGCAAGTTAGTCAGGATGATATCAATAATGGTACCCATGTTTACGGATTTTGGGTTGTACCTGGTGGGTTCCTTGATAATTTGTGTAAGATTGAGGGCATCTATCTTAGATTGAAAGACAGCCGGGGTGTTAAGCATATCCCAGTTTAAGTCACCTAAAAGTACAAACTCTGAAGATAGATGGGGGGCAATCAATTCACATATGGAGTCCAGGGCACAGCTGGGGGCTGAGGGGGGTCTGTAACAGGCGGCAACAGTGAGAGACTTATTTCTGGATAGGTGGATTTTTAAAAGTAGAAGCTCAAACTGTTTGGGCACAGACCTGGACAGTACGACAGAGCTCTGCAGGTTATCTCTGCAATAGATTGCAACTCCACCTCCTTTGGCAGTTCTATCTTGGCGGGAAATGTTGTAGTTTGGGATGGAAATTTCCGAATTTTTGGTGGCCTTCCTAAGCCAGGATTCAGACACAGCTAGGACATCCGGGTTGGCGGAGTGTGCTAATGCTGTGAATAAATCAAACTTAGGGAGGAGGCTTCTAATGTTAACATGCATGAAACCAAGGCTTTTACGGTTTCACAGGAATGCATGGCTGCCAAACTCCTCCTTAATATGGCACCACTGGCTGATTAACCCATTGAATCTTATTTGCTGTTATTGCACACTGAGGGCTCTCTTTGACCGGCTCTATGGCTCAGTCAGCACAACCTATTGGATTAGAATACATTACCTTACGCCAGTCTGGCTGTGTTTGTACTATAAAGGAAATGTGTTTTGGTCTTAAGTGAAACATGTTGCACCCTTTTTTTTTGACCCAGTAAACATTGTCCAATTTATTAAAACACTTAGATGGTACTTGTATCCTTACTGATGCAGGATGTGATTTATCACTTATTATGTTTGAATTCCAGCCATTCCGTTGGACATCGGGGATAGTGGGGTATTTTGAGAATTTTTTGTCAAGAGAAATATAGTATTCTTTCTAACAAAGATATTTACATATACAGTACCAGTCAAAGGTTTGGACACACCTACTCATTCAAGGGTTTTTCTTTATTTTTACAATTTTCTACATTGTAGAATAATAACTATGAAATAACACATATGGAATCATGTAGTAACCAAAAAAGTGTTAAACAAATCAAAATATATTTAATATTTTAGATTCTTCAAAGTAGCCACCCTTTGCCTTGAAGACAGCTTTGCACGTTCTTGACAAAATAGCAAAAATAAAGAAAAACCTGGAATGAGTAGGTGTGTCCAAACATTTGACTGTTGCATGTTGTGTATAACTGGAAAAAATCAAATCAAAGTTTATTTGTCACGTGCGCCGAATACAACCGGTGTAGACCTTACAGTGAAATGCTTACTTACAAGCCCTTAACCAACAGTGCAGTTTAAGTAGAAAATAAGTACAGTGTAAATAAATAAATAATGTAAACATTACAGTTTTGAAAACATAGCCTGTCCAAAAAAAGTAGTCTCTTGGCATGGGACAAGGTAAATTAAGCCGTCTACAAATTTCTGTCTTTTAATCATTTTAAGCATATTTTAACACAGGCTTAACCCCTAAAAAACACATTGTACTTTTTTCAACATAGGCCAGGCCCTGTTGTTACCTAATATCCCAGCGATAATGCCTTGCATTTCGCCTCGGAAGAAAACACTTGCCATTGTGTCAACTTACCCACACAGCTACAAGGATGAACTTTCGTGCTAGGTTTAGGACCTCAAATTGAAGCATATAGAGACCCCAACTGATGTATAGAGCAATCCTAAAATGATCCACTTTGGGTTAGATACAAGCATCATGAAACCTCTAACACAATGAATGTATTTGACTTGGTGAAAATCTTGCTTACCATTTTTTCCATGTGGTTTCTTCATTCACAGACTCCTGAAATGATGACATCTTCCTAAATATTTGGTGAAATTATTAATTTTGTGTAGGGTTTCCTAGAAACAAGTGTGGCTCAACTCACCCCACTGTTCCCTATAGAGGAAAGAAAGACGTATAAGAAGTGAAGATATGGATAAAGAACCTATACACTTTATTCTTTAGCTTTGTGTTCTTGACTACTTTGGAAGAAGAAAGAAACACTACTTCTCTGATACAAATAGCAGACATTTGCAGCCTTTGCAGCTGCATGAAACATTGGGACACGGAGTGTCTCCTCAGCTTGTAATGTTTCCCTTCTAATGAGAGAAGAAATAGTTTGAGCAATTTGGGCTGAGTTCTTTTTCCCTGCAGCAGCGTGGAGCGAGGGGTTGTGTGTGTGTGTGTGTGTGGGGGGGGGGGGGGGGGGGGTTGAGGCTAGAGGTAAATTAATGTGATTGTGTTTATTTGTGGGCTGTGTGTGGGACACAGGAAGCCTCGGGGGCCTGGCCTCGCAGTGTTTGTTATGGAGTGAGGAGGAAGCTGTTAGCGGTCTCTGTCCTCCATAACTGCTGGGAATGGAGCCTTTGTGGAGCCAGCCCAGTGCAGAGGCAGACACTGTTTTCTTCAAACACATGCAGCAAACACCAGACACTTTTTAACCCTTCCTCAGTACTACTGAAACACTTTATTTAACATGGCATGATGATACAAGCTCCTATTCCATTACTATTTATATTCATACAATCTTCTTTTTCCCCACCTTAGTGTATCTCCCTCTCTCTCTCTCTCATCCCCTCTTGCTTACTTTTCCTCCGCTGCTTTGAACAGCATGTTGTAAATTACAAACACGTCTGAGGCTTCCCTTTAGTTTCCTTTAGTAATTTGACATTTTCACCACATCCAGTTTGGTTTTCTTTCTGGTGTCCTGGCTGGGAGCAGCAGGGCTTTCTGGTGTCCTGGCTGGGAGCAGCAGGGCTTTCTGGTGTCCTGGCTGGGAGCAGCAGGGCTTTCTGGTGTCCTGGTTGGGAGAAGCAGGGTTTTCTGGTGTCCTGGCTGGGAGCAGCGGGGCTTTTTCAGGAACATACCCCCCCCCCCTGCAATGCTCTCTTGTGTGGTTTCCTTATTGAGGGCCTCCAAAGCACATGGCTGTGGTCCCAGAGGAGGCCGGGGCAGGTTCTGAACCAGAGCAAACACGGTCAGATCAGCACAACACAGAGCAGATCCGAAGAGAGCAGACCAGGCCTCCCTCACTA